>CM068367.1:1800000-2144743 GCA_034769895.1 Magicicada septendecula
TAAAACAAATTGTCTCAAGCTGAATATTTGCCTAAATACAGACACGCTGAGATGTTCATCTGGCATTTGACATGGGGCTGATCGCTCTGTTCTTGAATATCTGTATATAGTATCTGCAAACAATATTTTCCTTTTTCAGGTATTAAGCATATTGAATTAAATACTTAAGTGAGTACATGCTTTTCATTTCCCAAAGCAAATATGTTCACTTACAACACATGTTCCGTTTTTACCTGGATGAACCGACTTTACTAAAACTCTGAACAAAACTCTATAACAAGTTAGTGATATATCATGTCAACTCTGTCACAACATGAATTAACCTCAACCACAAACACTGACTAACTATTTGCCCACTGCAGTGAACGTGTTGCCAGAAACATGTTAGAAACCTCAAAACAGAGGGAAAAGAATGAAGAAAAATCAAACAATACTAGAACGAAGTCTGATAATGAGCTGCTACATTCTACAATCCATTGTAAACTTAGTGAAATGGTATAAGGTCAGTGACAGATGATATTGTTCGGAAGGGTTTTCAAAAATTCTACTAAAGTGTAACTGCACAAATATCAATTTACAAGTAAAGTTATGTTTACATTCAGGAGATAAAATACTAGTACATTATTCCTTGTTATAATGAGCAGACAGTAAAAATGTGACACCTGCTCTTGTGTTATTTGCCCACACAAGCCATAATTTTTGTTACACTTTGAAGAGACTTCCAACTGAAACGCCGATCTTTGTAAGTGACATTCATTGTTTTGGATGATTACACCTGGTCATTCGCAAATAGCATTCTATTCAAGAAGGTTTTATTATTTATTTTTATTCCTGGGTTCACTTTTTAATTTCCATTCTCTAACTATGTCGTCAACATAAATATTACACAATGTTGCAGACAAGCTACAGCCTTGCTGCACCCCTAGCTTAATGTAAATCCTCCCCTACAGTACCCTCTTTGTATGATAATATAAGCCCCTTTTTAATCTCTATGAGATGCAAGTATTGTAAGCAGCCTGTGTTGTAAACAGCAGAAGCCTTCCAGTTTTGTTCTGTTCTGTAAGATATCAACAAAGAAAATATGACAAATCATCCATCAGCAAGAAACTTAACACTCAAAGAAAATTCTAAGGAAAACCAATGCGACAACAAATTTGATGTATACACGATGTGGTAATCTATCCTCACTTACCATTTTATCATCCAGTGACCAAATTAATGTGAGAGAAGAAATTGATAAATATAAAGTACAGAAGAATTTATACACAGTTTCTGAGGAGAGTTCAAAGGCGAAGGAACAAGAAAGTGTGAAAGTTACCTGACAGCAACAAAATGTATTTAAGAAAAACTCTGTTCTATACTAATACAATTAAAGTGTAAAGGGGCCACCCTCTTTATACGTATTAGCTGTACAAACTATGTTGCATACAAGTAATTAAGTATTGACAAATAATTTAACTAAAACTATATCAGAATTTAGAAATTAGGAATTTTATAAAATAACATCAGCAGAGATGAGATTTCTTAGGTGTATAATGAGAAAAACAAAGAAGAGATCGCGTTAGACATGAGACGATCAGATGAAATTTTGGAGTAAAACCTTTAATGGATTTGCAACTTCAACGTGCTTACTTTCCAAACTGCTACCTGTCATGCTCTGGACGAGGCCTTTCAGTGCCTCCACCATTATCAAGTCCTAAACCACAGACAGGTCTGCTAATTCAAATAATAAGAAGAGCCTAATGGATTTGTTGGAAGTGAGGCAATTGAAGTGGTTAGGACATGCAAGTAGGCCAGATGAAGCAAGAAAAATAAAACAGTACCTTGAAGGACAGCGGAGGGTCAGAGACCAAGAGAAAGGCCAAGGACGACATGTCTGTCATACAATGGGAGAGATTGGGACAGGAGCAAGGAAAGAGTTTACAGGAGCATGGGAAGGCTACGTGTCCATGGACGGGACTAGATGGAGATGGTGGACGGAGGCTCAGAGGCAGAAACAGAATATTACAAGGTTTGATCAAAAAGTTCATGCCATTTTTGTTTATTTGGAAAACTACGTGTTTCGTGTTTATTCACTTACATGTACACTGTTCCATTCAAAGTAATCTCCAATTATCTAGTAACCCAATTACATCAAAATTCCTTTGAATTTTTGTTTTACATCGCTCAGTGATTTTTGTTTTACATCTTCAACAGTCACAAAATGCTGTCCATTCATGATCTGTTTTAATTCTTTTGAAGCAAAAAGATCAAGCTGGGACACAATTGGTGGTTATGGTAGTTGCTGTACGATTATGATGTTTCTGCCTCAAATTCTTGAACAAGCACCGACACATGCTGGTGCATTATCAGGGACCAATTTCAATAAATTTGTCACACCATTAATATGGCCACTTTCTTTGTATAGTTTCACATGAATGGTGTAAAATTACCAAACAGTGCTCCACCACAATGCCACAATCTTCACCTTACTTTCAAGATTTTCAACTAATTTACAAATGGCTCGACACTTTTACTATATCTAAACAAAGTCCAGTTCATGTATATCAGATTGACCAAAAGCCTCTTACAACACTTAATCACGTTACACCAGTGTATCTCATTCTTTATAGAAACATTTACTGCAGCTTCTTCAATACAGCATTGTAGAATGTTTAAAAAAAGTCACTACATATACCAAAACACAACTTATGTCACGGGAGAAATAAAACGCATAGCAGCAGTCACGAACCTGAGACTTCCACAACTGCCTCAAATATCATGGGTGCAGTGGCAGCTAATGATAGGGTTGCAATGTTGTACATCCCCAAGAAAAAAAGTGGTTTATAATAATATTTATTATTTATAACGAACACAAAGTGTAAAACATTTAAAACAACTGTATTTGGAGAAGGTAGTTTGCCTGAAAAATTTAAATAATTCAATAAGCACCTAGGTCCACACTAACATTATTTAAAAAGAGGTTTTTAATCGGACACATCTATCATGTAAAATTAATAAATTGCACAAATATTTTATCAAACCTCATACATTTAAAAACCAAATGATCAAGCGCTTTCTCTTTTTATCTCTCTTGGCTTATCCAAAACTCGGATTAACCGATATGATGCCAAAAGAAAAACTACAACAAATTGAAAAAAATAATAAATGCTGGAATTACAAAGCCTAAAGGAATTTCAGGATGTGAAGAAATAGAAAAAAAAGAAATTAATGAATGGCTAGAGGCAGACGTTGCGGAACTATAATTGACTGACCAAGAAGCTGTGATAAGACCGGAGCCTGACGCAGACAACAGAGACCAGGTTGTTCACGACACAGACAAAAACGTGTGACCGCAGACGACAGATTTAAAGCCGAGGAGGTAAGAATATTTTCTTATTTTTATTAATCAATTTATATTACTGTGTTATTAATACATGATTCAACATAGTAGCTTTATTTTAATAGGTAGCTTTACGTTTCATGGAGCAAGCAACACCGTCAGACATCTTACTTTTAAACAGATGGCGTGACACTGCAGCGTGCAAACGCTGTGAAGAAACTGTTCAGACAAAATTACTGACTTTATTAAGTAAAATTATCTAACTGTGAACACAATGCATGTTGTAACGTTACATAACCCAGTCCCAAAAATGATAATTTAATCACCCCACTATAAAGGTCAGAAATGGGTATAATATACCTAGCTCTAGATTACTTTATATCACAAAACATTATAAACTATACTTAATTGATATAAAGTGTACAAAGTGAGTTATAGTGTACCCAGTGAGAAAATAAGTGATTTTAAAAGTAGCATCTCACAGACTTATGCTGTAGATGGAGAAACAATTGATTATAATAGTAGACTGTATGCTACTGACCAATTATGTGTTTTGTTGAATATTGTATAATTTGTATTGTGTAGGCCACAAAGATTTTGTACCTAGGTCTAATTTTATATTTAATAGAATAATTATGTTTGAATATAAGATAACCCAGGGTTAAAAATAAAATGGTTAAATATAAAAGGGTTAAATATAAAATAATAATAAAAATAAAATAATACTGTATGAGTAAAATGGCTGAAGAAAATAGTTCAGTGTAGGGAGACTATAAGAAAAATAAATAATATATAAATACAATTAAAGGAAATAAAAATAATAAAGACCTATATATAAAGTTAAGAGGAAATAAAAGGAAAAACCTTATATAAATCAAATTGGATAATAAACCAAATTTAAAAAGGATTATTTTTCTATAAATAAGAAATAAATTTATAATAATTAAAAACAGCCTATATACTCAAAAGTATATAGATGCACCAATAAAAAATGATATAAAAATTATTGGTTACTAACAGTAACCACCTAACAAGATATGAATTAATTGTTAAAACGATTGAAAACCGTTCGTTTGAGAAAAAGTGGAATGCCATCAAAAAATTATTAAAACCTTATGAAAACTTTTGGAAACAGTGCTAAATTGAATAAAAATTAAATAGTAGTATCCACCTTATGTTAGAACTCCTTCAAATATCAATTTTAACAACCTTTATTCGATGAAAATTTGAAATACCCAGCTACCAGATCAGGCCTAGTTGGACGACACGACGAGATTTTGGTGAGATTGTATCTTATGAAAATTCAACAAAATTACAAAACAACTATAACTCCAACACTAGAAACGGCACCATCCAAGTAAACACTTCGAGAAAAGAGGTAAAAATAAACTTTATTAATAATTGTTAACCAAGAAATCCTCATGTTGAATCTTTGTGCAGTTCCAATTTAGTAACTGATTTCATGGGTATAATAAAGACTTAACCTGTACTCTCGCGGAGAAGCCCGGAACTACATACTACGAAAAAACCAAAAAATTAGAAATTTATTTTTTCTCTTGTAAAGCGTAGTATATAATTATTCATTTCTGACCGTCTCATAACACAAAGAACTTACCCTTAACCCTGGGGAAATTAATAAAATGAATTCTTTATTGTTTCATGTTTAATCAAGGATAAAAAAATAATTTGTTATAATTCCAATGTTTACCTAATTAAATCGATCCAATGTATTGTTGACAGAAAAAATGGATTATAATATTTGTGTACTGGGAGAAGAGAAAATCAGTGTATTACATAAATAAATACTCTGAATATTTTATTATAAATAATAAAACGTGTATTCTTTATTGTAGAGGGTAGTTGTTACAGGTTTTCAGGAAGCCAAGAAGAGGACGAACCGCCGGGGAGTATCACCGAACATTGGTGTTGGTTTAACCTAACATTTTGAGGCAGATGTCAAAATCAGCTGGTCTTATGAACAGCGAATATTTAAAATAAGTAATCGTATACTCCGGGGGTAATATCTTTGGTACTCCTCTCTCTCTCCTAACTACGATTAAACAACTTCATTAATCTCCCCCAAATCACACACGCTCGATTTCAGTTTTTCTTTGGTAAACATCAAATTCAACTGATTTGAACATTAGCAAATATAATTCATAAGTGACGATCGCAAAAGGTACTTTGAATGCACTTTCGCTGATACCCGCGTTACGTTACAATGTATATAATTTGAATTTTTATAATTAAATACGTTTTTACTGATAATTTTGTGTTTTTTATGCCTTTATATATTGTAACATAACAAAGTTAAGGTCCCCGACGTTACATAAAAAACTTTGTCAATATAACTTAAAACAATACCCAATGTATGCCGTAATTAAGGTCAGGAAGGTAAACCTCACCTAATAAATATATTAATAATACCTAGTGAGGTTACTAGGTAATAAAATAGTAAAAATGTCTATAAGTATAAAATATGGAGTAATCAGTGGAAGATGTAAACTATAAACACAGTGTCTAATGAGATGAATTTACTATAGACAAGTTTGAAAATAGTAGACTGTTTAATTGATATTTAATGTTTTATAAAGATGTACATGTTGTTGTGCTTTATCATGATATTGTGTTTACATGATATTTATTCTGTGTTTTGTATGTAGCAGGTGTGAAGCCATTGCTTTAAGAAAGTATTAAATAATGGATACTAATTTCATTCATGTTAAACTTGTATTTAAGTAATTAAATACAAGTGTATTTATTATGTATTGTATCATGTTAAGTGTATTTACTTTGAATAATTAATGAAGATATCATAAAATAATATTTGTAAACTTGGCCAGGAAGACAATAATTGTTAATAAATTGTCAAGGGGTCATTGTAATTATGTTATAAACCAATGAAGGGTTCAATGATAAAATAAATAATAATAAATTGAAATCAGGATAAAATAAAATTAGAATAATTGGCCATAAGCCAGTAACTCATTGTACAGTAGGTCAGGTCACAAAGGTTAAATTAAAAACAAAAAAATTATAACACATGTAATAAAACAAATAGGCCTAAAATTAGTATTTTGTAAAAGGAAAATAATACCTTTTAAAATAAGTCGATCAAGAAGAAAATGTAGTAAAATGTATACGGTTTAATAAGGCAGATTAAGTGAAAGTTTTATGTGATTTAATGTAATTCCAAGAAGGGAGTATTTTATTAAATAAGTGTAAGAATACTTCCTAATTACGGCTCTAGGATAACAAATATTATCCAATAACAGAAGAGGAAGATGGTTGTTAGGGACGACTGAATGCAAGATATCTTGTTGAGTTTCGACACTCAATTGTTATATGTGAATGGGTAAAGTTCAGAATACAAATTTAAAAAAGAGAAAACCAAACTACATGAATCAAATTAAATAAATTAAATTTCATGAAAGAAATCCATTTAAAAGGACTGAGTAGTAACTCCTGAATCTATCTCTCAGCAAATATAATTCTCCATACCATTAAAGTTGACTGAATTAAAAAAATAACTCATTCAACCTACTTACAGTAAAAGCGTAATGACGAAAATGAACTATAATTAAATAAAGATGATCCATAGCTGAGGAATGCCAAATTAATTAAAATATATTAAAAAACAAATGAAGAAATTTTGTATTGAAGTACTAAACCTCACTTTCAACAAACAAACGAAGTCTTAATACTACACAAATTCCATTGGGACCTGCAACTACCAGAACCGTGAAGAATAACGAAGACCAGAACTGAAACTTCTACTACATTCTGGGACATCAAATCCAAACTTTTATTGAGAAGCTGAAGGCTGTTTTTATTCAAGAGCTGAATCACCATTTTGTTCTCGTCTCGTCGTAGCAAGACACTGCCACATTAAGTATCTGATCCAATTTGGTAAAAAATCTGCTAATGTTTAATTTTATATAATAAGACTTTATAATAATATTGTAATACTTAGTAACCTTAAAATTGCATTACCTGACCTTACTAATAATTAAAAGAACTACATGTACCCTGAGATAAAAAACAAATTAAAATTTATAATTATATCTTAACATCTAAAACCCGAATTCAATGACAAATCGATTACGTATTGTGTAATCGATATGGTGTATTGGTAGCAAGAGAAAGCATCTGTTGGAATAAAAAAAATATATATAAATTAAAGAATCCTTCTTGAATTTGACGATTTCTTGTTATTTGTAGAATAATTAGTGGATTTCGAATAGGTTGTAAGTTACAGAGAAGGGAACGTGAGAAACACCTCAAGTGGAAGAACGATATATAGTTTTAGATTTAGATCAACTTTAGTAAATAAGTGACCAAATATACTTGTAAAGTTCACAGTATCAGTGAGAGTTGGAACGTGTTGAAGTGTGTTAAATAAAATAAAAACTTGTTGTCATACAAGATATGTGGGCAATTTTGGGGGGGTTGAGTGGTGTTAATAGAAGTGCTATACTTAGGGAGTGTAGAAACTGCAAAGGTAGAAGAATTAATTTAGTTAGTAATATGCTATTGCCGTGGTGGCATGTGCCACGGTAGATAGCGGTAAGTGTTGGGGGTTACCGAGAGTGTTACTTCCATCGGAGGCCAAAATGGCAGAGCGGGTGATGAGAGAGACTGGTAGGATATTTCGGGCGTATTGTCATGCCAAGCATAGTGAATGGCCGTTGTACGTGAAGAAAGTAGAAGAATGGTTGAATAGTACCACCCACGAATCCACCGGGTTTACACCGTATGAGTTAATAAAGGGAACAAGGCCACCTAGAATATTGGAACAACTTTTGAAGTATCCACCAGAAGATCAGACCATAGACGTGAATGTGAAGATCCAATTAGCAAATGAAAGTTTACTCACCAAAGGGGAAAGGAGAAAGCGGAGGCTTTGAAAAAGGTAAGTGGACGAAATATGAGGTAGGACAATTAGTATTGGTAAGGAGACACGATTTGTCTAGCGCACAAGGTAAAGAGATAAAGAAGTTTTTTCTGTTATACGAGGGACCCTATGAAATTATAGAGGTAAAGATGAATAATGCGTACGTGTTGTGAAACCAAGCAACGCAGGAGATAGTAGGTACACAGAACGCAACGAATTTGAAATTATATTGGTCACGGTAAGTAAATGAAGTCATCGGTCCCGCCACATGACGTATGTGCCGATCCTTTAAAATATGTCACTTGGTATGCAAGGTGCAGTCAACCCCGCCTCACAATTTGGCATCGTCATATTCAGAAAACAATGAAATGTGGTCATGTGACTCCCCACCATCTCAGAACTCAAAATAGTACAATTCGTCCCAGTTAAAAATTACACCTTGTGCCGGCCGGTCACGAATAAAAGTTCCAGAACAAAATCGCGGACGTCCGCACGTATAAAACGTAAAAATGTGAATTCACAAAGTTAAATGTTATTTAGATTGGAGTAACTGTTATTTTGTTTAAAAGAAGAAGAAAAAACGGTGAAAGAAAGTGAAATTAAGGAGTAAATGGGAGTGCATTGTTATAAGGGGAGTCGTTTGGAGGATGGTCAGATAAGTAACAAACAAATATAAATAAAATCCAAATTATATAAATAATAAAAATGGTCATCTAAATTACATATATGTATATATAAAAAATATGAGCTCAAAAAGGGGAATCAAAAAATAAAGAGAATGTAACGTGTGAAACTGTGTGAGTGTGTGTGTGGAGGTACCTAATTAATATTTAAGAAATGCTGGTTTGTGAGTTCATTGTTGATTATTTTGATAAATGATTTAAGTGTCAATTCTATTTGCGTTTATAATATAAAAGGAAAAAATGTATTAATCATGTTAGATTGATGGTTTATGAATAAACAAATAATGTTTTCTTTGTGTTTTAAGGGAAAGTTTAATGTACGATTGTTGATGAAAGTAATAAAAGGTAAAATTATTTGTGAACAAATAATTAATTCATTTACTAAAATAATCCTATTCTGTCTTCCGAATACGCCTAGAAAGGACCTTGGCTTAACTTCGGGTAAGTAAGAAATAATACAGTTGGCAGAAATTAAAGACGGTGACGCAAAAATAGCTGCAAAACACAGATGATTTTTAGTAAACAAATGTAAAGTAAAATTGTAAGTAAATAAATAACATAACAATGGTCTGAACATTATTACCAATATTGTAAAGACTCCTGTCACAAACCGGTGGAAGTTGGGACCAATCACCGACTAAATACACACAAAGGGCACCAAAAGGACAGCCGAAGAACTTTGCTTGTTTGAGTCGCATATCCACTTTGAAAACAAATTCAAACCCAACATACTGGCTTCATCAATAATAACGAACCTCACATCTTTTAATTCTTCTTCAATAGCAATTTTGGATTCACCTTCAAATCTTTAAAAGTTCCTCCCCTTCTCTTTGAAGTATTTATTCTTAGAGCTGAATGAATAGTTTGTCCAGCAATATTGTTAGCTGGCACACCAGCAGGAGCCATTAAAAGAGTTGCATCGCAGCCAAAGGGGGCAAGGAACCAACAATCTCCGTTATATTTTGACCAATATTTATAATATTTCCCTTATAAGCATTTTGACTGGCAAAGCCTCTCGATTTCACCCTATACACACGCATCACTGGTTGTACTCTTGCTATCAAGAGTTGTTCTACATTAAGTGAGATCCACCAGTTCTATAGGTACATCTTTAGGATCCATATGATTAACTGGAGTAAACTTATTTGGGTTTCGCTTACACTGTGGACACATATCAAAAAATGTTTGCTGCATCAACACTCGAGAACAATTTACACATTCATAGAACTCTATAGATTGTAAATTATCTTCAAATTCATTCTGAAGAATCCTATATCCTGTGTTGTTTTGATCATATAACACATGATTCATGTTTTGTTCTGCAGGGCCATCAACAGTTGCTGCAACAACATTTTGTCGCTGTCTCATCCGTCTTTGGTTTGTGGTTAAACAACCAATATTTGGACCTCTTCTCCATCGAGACATACTATAAATAATACGTATTTATAAATTGATGAATAAGAATGTATAGGATGTGTATAAAAAAAAAGTACTTAAATAAAAAGTGCAAAATTGAATAAAGAAGTATAATTTTTTTTTCTTTTATAAATTTGCTAACTGCTATAATTTTTTATTGTTCGACTAAGCTTTTCGTCATTACTGACATCTTCAGGTCTTAAACAACCTGGTCTTAAACATCCTTACTATTTCTTTTATATTCATAAAAGAAATAGTAAGGATGGCTGCTAATTTAAACAATACGAAGAAAAGAAGTATAAGAATAATAATTTTAATAATAGGCCTAATGACAGTGTAGTGGGGGTAGAAAAAGGCAGAGAGACAGATCAATCAAACGAGAATAAAGGCGATCAGGGAACAGATAATGAGGTAAGTAACGATGATATGAGTGAATTTGATAAGAATGTGATGAATTTTCTGCAAACAATGTTTGATAATATGAATAAACGGTTTGACGAGATGGACAAAAAGTGGGATAAATTATTGCGGAAACCCGAGACAGATCAATTAAAGGAGAATACAGAAGTTGAATTAAAACAGGTAAGTGTTTGTGGTGATAGTAATATGACGAAAAATAATGAAGTAACTGAGAACAAGGTACGTGGTAATTACAGTAGTGAATCTAATAGTGAAGAAAAAACTGAGAATTATAATGATATAATTAAAAATGTGGTATTAGAGAGTAAGGTGGTTAATGTGGAGAGTGATAGCGAAGTGTTGTTAGCGAGTGTTGATGAAATATTGAGAGAGTGTGATGAAAGGTTAGGTGGGCAAAGGGCAGATTTTCCCCAAGTATATTATGAAATGGAATGTTCACAAGTGTTTTATGAGGACAGAGTTTCCTCCAGTAGTTGTGTGGAAGACGAGGTGTCTTCAAATAGTCCCTTAATTTTTTGTAGTGTTCTTGGAAGAGCCAAGAAATATAGTAAGTTTGTGTTGCCCTTTGCATGGAATGAGATAGTTTCAGGGGGGTTGTGAGAGGTATTGTGATGAGAGAGAGAGAAAGAGAGAGATAGAGATTTTTGAGATTAATAGAGGTTATGAAATGTTAGTGCAGAGTTTAGATATTGAGAGAGGTGAGCAAATTGACTTACCTTGTGAAATAAAGATGGATGATTTTGATGATACCGCTGTAGATGATAAACAATTACCTTGTACGGTTATGGATATAGTAGAAGAATATGATAACATAAATTACCTTATGTTGACCAAAAATACTGACGGAGACAGGACAAAAATTACCAAGGTAGACGGGTTTTATGAAATAATGGGAGACAAATATGTAGTTAATTACTGTGTTAATATAATTAATGAAAGTAGTCATTACAATAATAATTATAATGTAATGTATGTCGATAAAAATGAGTTATGTTATAAATACATCAGGTTAATATATGATGATGGGGGTTAAATAAAAATTCAGTGAATGGACATTTTAAATATTTTAGTTTATGGTGATGACCTGGCTAACTAATGAAATGAGGTGTGGTAAACGATGAAATGATATGACAAAGAATTGTAAATAAATTTATATTGAAATTAATTATGTTTGTGTTGTAAAATGTATCTTATGTAAACAATGTGTATATGTAGTAGAAAAAACTTATGTAGTAATAATAATAATATTTTGGCAGACCAAATAAATAATGAGAGGGTGTAATAAATGAACTGTAATTGTTTTGGAGTAAGGTAATTAAAATATGTCGTGTTTTAAATAATTGATTGAATTAAAGAATTTGAGATTAATTAATTAATTAATGTTATATAAATAAAGTTGGATAATGAATTTAAATGATTTTATGAGACTGGAACTTTATAATAAATAGTAAATGAATAAATGTAAAATGTGTTTAGTTGTGGAGTCATATTATTGTTGTGTTTTAGAAGATATATGGAGTTATGTATATTATTTGGTGGTGATAAATGTTTATGTTTTTTGTGTCTATGTGGAGTCATATTATTGTTGTGTTTTAGAAGATATATGGAGTTATGTATATTATTTGGTGGTGATAAATGTTTATGTTTTTTGTGTCTATGACAGTAATCATGTTGTATTCGAGTATATGAGTGATGTAATGTAAGTATGAAGTTTATAATGCAATTTAAATCAAGTAAAATGTTTTATGTTTGAATAATAAATTTTAAATGTGTTTAAAAGGGTTTAAATTAAATGATGAAATTAATTTGAGGTAGTTATGAGTTTTCTAAGGTAATTTTCAATGGTTAACTTAATGAAAAATGTTGTAAAAGATAGGGTTTGGGTAATAATAATTATTTCAATAAGGCATTTAAGTCAGTCAAAGGTAATTTTAAATGTTTAATGAAGAAATTTGTGTTAGTGGTTGAAATCACAAGCAGAATGATCACTGTTGCACACCACTATATATAATCTATAATCGGGATAATTTTTATATAGTGGTGTGCAACAGTGATCATTCTGCTTGTAATTTTAAATGGGTGTTAGACGAAATAAGATTTTTGGGAATATAAGTAAGACAGAAACGGGTTAGTAGTAAGGACACAGTAGCGATAGGGCAGATATGTAGAGTAATGAGAGTGATGTAATTGGAGAATAAATAGATGGTGGTGAAATTTTGTAAAAGAGGGTGGTGTGGTAAGGAGTCATCAACGACAGGCATTATGGCGGGAGGTGAACGATTTAAAGAGGGTTACGGGTTACCTGGAAGGGTCAGGAACCGATAAGGGAATGAGCTGGTAGGTCGGGTACACACATCCTAGGTACAAAGAGGGTATTGGGTATTTTGTAATAAGAGGAGAATGATTTAAGTGAAGTTAGAGAAGTTAATTGAGGTAAATATTTTTTGAGAGATTGGTGTCACCCTATGTAAATCTGTTAGTGATTGTTAGAAGGGATGAAGGGGTAAGGTTATATTTTAATGTTTTTTTTTATAAATCGAATTATTATGAATAACTGAGAATCACCCAAACCAATTGATAATGAACATAATTAATAGGAATTCATAATTGAAATGTCATAATAAAATGTAACAAGGTCACGAGTTAATAGGATTTGAAACTAAAACTAAAATTGAAATGTTTGTAATTTTTAGTTAGATCCAAAGTAAATGTTTATTTTAATGGAGTGAACGAAAGTAAATCTTTTTTATTAAATGGTCAATTAAGTGGTAATTAAAGATTCAATCGTAGGAATAAATTAGTTTAGATGAACAAGTAAATATTTTGTTGTACTCACTATTTTATGTTAATGAAGGTCACAAGTAGGAAAGTTAAGAAAGCAAATGAATGGTGCTAGAGCACATAATCAATATTAAGAATTTTATGTAATGAAAATTGTGAATTTTAAATGTAACTATATCATAAAGCAATATATCTTTTACTTGTGATTCCCCAACTTTCGGGAGGTCACGGCGTCACCGAACCCTGACCATGGATTTGGATTATTGGTAGCAAGTGTGGTTGGGCAGATTGTATCCGAGCCATACTTGTTATTATTTTCAAAATTGGTGAATTTAGAATTTAACCGGGGGTCAATTCAGGGGAATCACCAAACTATGGAACAGCGGCTATCATCATAGGGGGTGATAGTGCCGTGTTAAGGGTGTGTAAATAATATTCAGTAGGATTACTGGCGAATTTTTTTTATAACGCTGAACCAAGAACGGTATAGGCAGCGTCTATACCATATATATATATATATATATATATATATATATAAACTTCAGTTCTTGGCAATGCAAATGGGCGCCACAACCCTCCATCAGGAAGCAATAGTGTGTGTGGAAAAGGAGCTGGCCGTTACAAGCCAGGGGCACAGATAACACATCTGTGCATAAGGCAAACGCTCGATCTGGTTTATCCGGCGGGTGGTTACCTAATTGTAACTGGGTATAAGGGGGGAATTAAGAAAAATGAGGTAGTAGGAGAGTAACTGAGCAATCAGTGAGAGGGTGACGACCTCTGTAAACAGCGGGCCGATCAATTTCACTTACTCTAAAGAGAGAGTTGGTGGTTGGTGACCCAGTTCCTGTTCAGTAACAGTTGCTATAACTATGATTCGATGATTAGTGATGTATTTCACTTATGAGAACAAATGATTTTAAGTACTAGATTCAATTGTAATGATTTTAAATCCACAAGAACATTTTATGATTGTGATTATATAATTTTGTGTATTTGTGCTAGTTGTATGGAGTGTGTCTAGGGTAAGGTCATTCACCTGACCATGAGACATCAGCTGATGACTGGTGTGAACTGTATACTGGCCAATGTAATCAGGTCGTAGATTCTTTTGATAATCAATGTAGTTCTATTTTATAAATTCGCTTTCTATTAATTGTCAGAATACATGTTTAATAAAATATTATTACAGTTTACTACATTATTTAAAAAAAAAAATTTTTGATTTGTTTTGAGGTACAGTCTGTTGTGTTTTCATGTTCAGGATATATTGTTGATTATGTGTATTGCTAATGTATCAACTGATTTACATGGTTCATAGTATGTGTTGTAAACAAACATAGTGATAAGGGAATTTATGATAAAATAAGGTGTTCATTTTATTTTGTTTATTATGATTGTTAATGTCTAGGTAAGAGTAAATAAAATAAATTCATTTGAAGAATTTTGGAATTTTAAAAGTTATGATTAAATTCATTAATTGAAGTAAATAATATGAATTATCATAAAAGGGAATTTTTGATAAGGGACATGGGTTTATTGCTTTATTTGAACAAAGGTTAAACACTTTAATTTTTTTAAATATAATCCGAGAAATGAAATTGAATATAAAATATAAAATATTTTTGTGAATTTTAGATCAAGAAGTAGGATGTAGATGTTGTGTTTAATATAATAATGAGTATGTGTATGCACCCAGTACTTGCTAAAGGCAACCCAGTATGTATGTAAGGGGAGATATATCGGTTGAGGATCTGGTATGGTATAAGTCCAGTTTCGGAATTTTATTTGGAATGTTACAAGGCTAGGGGTACTATCAGTGGCGCAACCGGGGGGGTTAGAACCCCCCCAAATCTGGAAAAAATTTTGTAATCAACGTATGTACAAACAATAAGAACATAGTAAATAAAGTATCTTCTTTATATGTTAATTACTATGTTCTTACAAAGTAACTTTTTACTATTACTAAATGATAAAATAAAATTCAGCTTTGGTCAGTTTACCAGACGTGAATAAATTGTTCTTTTGCCAACGGCCCACCCACGATATGTAATTGTGTTTGTATTTGTCAAAAAACACCAGTTTTCATCTAAAGCGTAGCGTTTAGTTTATTGCGCTATTTTCCGGTTTTGGAGAATGAACTAGATTAATCTGGGTGGCCTGTCAATTTCAGTGCAAAGGAAAGTCATGCATAGTTAAAGTCGAAAAATAATGTATAACGTGTACAAGTTTATTTAATCGGAAGATAAGGGAATATCAGAAAGAAAGTCACAGGAAAGTTTAGCTCAGGCGTGCGGTGTGTCTCTAAGTAGTGTTTTTAGAATTATTAAGAAGCATCCGCGTATACGGCTGACATAAAATCTTTCAGTACTTCCCATAAAAAATGCTCAACAAAGGAAATAAAAACTGATTTAGACGATTTTGGCAAGTGTACTATTTGATTAATTATTTACTAATATCAATTCATAGAACAGGAAACACCAACATTCAAAGTAATTTAAACAATTTTTAAGAGATAAATTAATTATAATGGTAGTGCATCTAGTCTGAGCCACATTATTCGTTAAATGAGATTTTGATGAAAACATGCCAAAAGCAATTGGAAACTTTTAATAAAATAACTCATTAGAAAGTTAAAAGAAAATATATAAGAAAATTATGGCAATTCAGAGAAGAACGGTGGCCTATAGTTTACACAGACGAAACTGAATTCAACGTCAGTTAAAAAAACGTGGGTAGACGCCGTTCTTCTCTGAATTACCGTAATTTTCTTATATATTTTCTCTTAACTTTCTATTGTGTTATTCTATTAAAAGTTTCCTATTGCTTTTGGCACGTTTTCATCGACAAATGTGGCTGAAAATTTCAACGAATAAATAAATCCACCTGTAACATCATTAACAAAAAGACAAACACGATTAACTGGTTAGTGAATAATGTGATTTCTTTAGTCCATTTATCTTAACCTGAGTTCTATTCACTAACTAAACAAAGTAAACCAACGTACAGAACTCTTATAATAACCACTGGTTTAGCAAACCATTGACATTACATTTTACGACTTCCACTCTATCATCCTGACTTCCTGATCTTAATCCTAGAACTGATTTAGGCAATCATGAAGAAGCGTGCTAAAAAAACGTGCATTTTCCATTGACAGTGTTAGAAACTTAGCAAAAAAGGAATTTGAGTTTAATAGATTTAATAGATTGCAATAGATTTAATGTTTAATAGATTGCACATCAAGATGTGACCATGTCATGAAAATTGAAAAGATCACGTGAGATCAGACCAAAGAGTGTATAATGTAACAGTTCGTTTCAAAATGAATAAATAACGGGATAGCAGCAGTGAAGACGATTTGAGTTATAATAACATCGAAAGAAACATTAGTGGGATGGAAGAACAGAGCTAAATGTTTGTAATTGCTTGTAAGTAATTAAATGCTATATTACTTAAACAGTTTTGGTATGATTTTTTCATTAATATTGTCTCTCCTGTTCTTTATGGACAATTTACATCTGTTGTTTTTTTTTAAAACACACAGTTATTTCACATTCGAGCCTGTTATTGATGTTACTTATTCAAACAAATTAAGTTGCCAGGGTAATGTTGACTATATTCCTGGATTTTGTTGTCCATGACATGTCCGTTGATTAACTAATTATAAATATATAACTACTAACTCGGAACACTATTTTTTTTATTGGTAAAAATTTTAAATGTTAAACTTTCATTTTGTAGCTTGAACTAGTTTTCGTAAGCTTCGTCAGAGGCTCATTTTTACAGATATTACTATGTTTTTTCCTGAATCGTAACATGTACACAAACTATTATGTACTCCAAAATATACAATGTTTGTTAATGTCTAGGCTCGACTAGAAGATCTTGAGAAAGACAGCAATATACACAATATGCCAAATCACTGTTTACAAAATAATTGCAGTAGGCCTACTAAATGTTAAACATTTTCTAACTCGGTGAAATCTTTGTATGGTACCTCTGTTGTATCTATTGCTTGTTTCGTCTTACAAAACGTCCATATTTTATGTACTGTTTAGTAGTGTCGAAATAAAAATAGAAATCAAAACCTCCATATATAGACTCGTCATTCAGGGAGAAGGCTAATATTTTCAAAAGCCCTTTTTCTACTCACGTGTATAACATTCTTCCCGCCTTGCCCCCACTACAAAGTGCGTAACAGCTTTATGACTGATTATTTTAACTAGATTATTGTATTATTATTTCAATAAAGTCGGCGTCTACTGATTAAGTAATTTAAATTATTTAATAAGCATATGCAAATTAGTAAGCCTGTGGTTAATACGATTTTAACTCATAATTATTACAAACATTGTATGTATGATTCTTACACGTGCAGTATGCCTTTACAGCATTATAGGTGGAACGTACATGAGTGAAATTCTATGAAGCAAAGTTAATTTTTACCTGTTCTTGTGACATTGGCTACGTATAAGTTGCGTATTTTCGTTTCTCCAGGAAAAAGCCCTCCTTGTAAAGAAAAGAATGAGGAAAACCAAAATTGTGCACCTTGTTTCTAAATTTTAACCCCCCCCCCGGAAAAAAATCCTGGGTGCGCCACTGGGTACTATGGTGGGTGCCTGTCCGATTTTATGGTGTTGGGATCTCGAATAGAGAAGTCCAGTAATCTCGTTCAGGTGCAGCCATAGTCGCCGAGCTAGGGTGGTAGTTTACCCATGACATGTTAAGAATTAAAGGGGGGTTGTTGGCGCCATATCCTCACTGATCCTCTTAGGGTTTAGCAATGAGAGTTTTTCTGTTTCGGCAGAAAACCTATCATTGGGGGGGTATTGTAACAGGGCAAAAAGGGGTAAAACCAATTTTAATTATTTTTAAATCAATCTTAGTACTGTTCAGTAACAGTCAGAAAAGTACGCATTGGGAATTGTGAACAAGCATATACGGTGAATTGACTGTATCGGCGAAACTGTCACGTTGTGGTACAAGAATGCAGACTTTCAACGAGGGTGTGTACGCGCCTCCAAGAGCGCACTCCCTCGGCCAACTTTCCCATGGTTGGGTCACGTATTAATACATTCTTTCGCGCTGTGTATGCAGAAGACAGCGTCAGTCGGCGGATAACATCTCATAACAACGGACGTAAGCAGTTACGCACCGCCCGCCAGCTGGGCATAGTTTACGTTTTGACCGCACGTAAAAATGGAAATTTAAGTTAAAGACAATCAGCATGTAAGTTCAGAAACCGCGCAGATACACTAATGCACGGTTCGCTTAAAAAACGGTACTAAAGAATGTAAGCCGACCAGTAAATTATGTGAGTAAACTTCCAGTAAAATATAACACAGTATTCAAATAGCAGTGGTTCATTAGACCACGAACAGTGAGAACATAATTTGGACAACCAGTGTAGCAGGAGGTCGACCCGATCATCAAACCAAGTAACCGTAGATTATATAAACTTTAAAAATCAAAAAATTATAACATAAAGAGATCTCTAGATTAAAATTAGGGGGTAATAACTTGAAAGAATGAGTGTATGAGCAAGCTGGGTTGTCTTAGATACAATAGAGATAAAATAAAGTTTTTGTTTTCAATGTGTGCTTTCCTAGAAAGGAGGTAATAAGCAATATTTTTGTATTTTCAAAAATAAAGTAAAAGGAGCAGTAAAAACGAATACCAAAAAATTTTGAAAGAAAGAATATAAAAGAAATGTGGCATTTGTCTAATAAAATAAAATGTATACTGATTAGTTGAAGTAATAAATTTGGTTTTCTAAAATGTTTAACGTACAATATTATAGAGACTTGATGAAGCAAAGAATCTGATGAACTGTTAAAGAGTTACAAACTGAGAATAATTAAGTTTTTAAAATGAATATCAATAAAATGGATGAATAGCGTAACCATGCGTTAAGTTAATTATTACGCCAAATTAACATTACCTATCCCGTATAGAAAATTTCGCCTAACGAACCTGGTAAGTAAGTGAAAGTGTTTTAAGGTCTCCATATCTGCCCTTTAAAGATATTGGTGGCGACCTATAAGTAATTTGGAGTCTTCTGTTTTGGTAAGTCACGGTAGCGTGTAATCATGGTGAATGCGTAAAAAGATTGCTCAAGGTAAGTAGAAGTCACGTGGATGGAAATTGGTAAATTAATAGAACGTAACAAAGCGTGTCCGTGTGTCTGTGTTATTATTTTGAAGTTTGAAACATTTTAGTATAAATAAATATACACAAAAATTTACCAGATATAGTAACTACAAATGTTTCAATAAATTAGGAACTATAAGCTATATCTTGTATTCTGTTACACATTTAAAGTAACAGTTTATTACTGGATTTAAGTTTACTATCACAATAACTAGGCACTTGTAGGCAGAAAGTAATTGACATATACATGGACACAATAAGTTTGAAAATATACTGCTATATGATTTAACACAAAAACAAATTGCGTTTACAATCTGTGCAGTGTAGATTTAACCTAGTAATGAACAGGATAAAAAAAACTGTCTTATATTAGTTCAATGTACGGAAAGAAATATCAATATTCTGTCTGAGTCTTGCAACATAACACAGTTCTACACTTATCATACATACTGTACCTCAGAGAAAGTGTGGTATACAGAATTGAAATACTGGAATGCCAAGTAGTGGTTTATTACGATGAGAACGATGGCAGACATGAACGCCGGCGACATGACCACGACAAATGGAAACGTCTGCAATATGAAGAGATGTGCGACTTGACTAACGATACCGCAGACAATCATCATTGTGGGTAGATCTTCAAACAGGAAGAATAATATGTAGCAGATCAGTGTGCCCTGGAAAGAACAAACACAGAGACAGTATTACCAAGTGACTAACTTTACTACTAAATCTAATTGACTTAAGATTATTGTTATTATTGGGTGAAAAATATCAATATTGTAACGTTACATATCCCTGCCCAAATATGATAACATAATCACCAGAGTTAAAACCAGTAATCACCCATTTTTAAAAGTCAGAAATGGGGATTAGGTATCAAGCTACGAGAAACTTTGTACTCTAAAAACACTGTAAACAATAATAATAAAAGTGCAGTGTACAAAGTGGAACATAGTGTACTCTGTGAAATTGTCAAACATTTAAAAAGAGCATCTCACAGAGTTGTGCTGGAGATGAAAACAAAATCAGTATTGTAGCAATAGTCTATGATACTACTGACAGGTTTTGTATTTTTTGTAATTTTATATTGTGTAGGCCACAAAGGTCTTGTAACTAGGAATAATATTTTTGTTTAATATAATTATTTTGTTTAAATGTAAGATAATCCAGGGTTATATATAAAATAATAATAATAATATATCAAATAATACTATGTTAGCAAGATGGCATGTAAAAAATAGTGTAGAGTAAGGATACATTAAATGAATTATAAATCATAAATAAATCAAAATAAAAGGGATTAAAATATAAAATACCAGTGGACAAGTTTAAGAAAAAATATAAAGAAAAACCGTAAATAAATAAAATTTGATTATGGATAAAATCTATGAAGGATTATTTTTTCTAAAAAGAAGAAATGAAATAATAATAATTATTAATAGCCTATATACTAAAAGGTATACAGATTAGCCAATAAAAAACCATAAAAATTCTTGGTTACTAAGAGTAACTAACTAACAAGAATTGAAATTAATTGTTCAGATATATTGGAAGTGAGCAGTTTAAAAAAGTGTAATGTCTAGAAAAAATTAAGAAATTTATAAATACCATTCGGAAATAATCAGTGCTAAATTAATAAACTTAATGAGTGATATCCACTACATCTTCGACATCCTTCGAACAGAATAATTCACGCCCGCAAATTGATGAAAAATTGAAAAATCAGCCTTCCATTTTCAAGCCTAGCCTACTGAAATTCGACATTGTTGGTGAGATCGTTACCTATTAAAATTTAACTAAATTACACCTCAACTATAAACTTATAACACTAGAAACAGCACAATCTCTTTAAATACTTCTGGAAAAGAGGTGAACATAAACTTTATTATTTTGTTAACCCAAAAAACAGCAAAACGTAGTTTTGTTACTAACATTCCTGCAGCCATGATGTTTAGTGTTTGTTGTCATCTGTGAAGAAAAGTAATCTGCGCTCTAGCGGACAACAAATCAACTGCATTATATAGATTATACTAAATTTTAAAATAATTCATGTAAAGTTTGATACTGACCCATATACATTTCTGACTTCCTCAAAGTACAAAGAACTCTAAAATAACCCTGGGAAATTAATTACTTATTTCTTTCTTGTTATTAAAACTGAAATAAAAATATTTGTTATATGATATATGTTTGTAAAAGTAAGATCGAACTAAATCTGTGATTTATGCAATAATCGGATTATCTATTCATATTTTGGGAGACCATAAAAAATGTTAAATAAATTCAAGGAATGCCTTGTGGTTTAAACAATAAAATGTGTATTATTTCCAGTAGATGGTAGTTGATTATAGGTTATAAGAAGATCAAGAAGAGAAACGAAATCGGCCCGGACATCCAGAATTTATTACGTACCATTTAACCTCAAATGGGTTCGTAAAAGTAGCAGTCAGCTGGTACCACGAGCGGAAAAATTTGAAATACTCAATCGTATACTAAGAGAGTAATTCTCTTTGCCTTTTTTTTTACTCTCTCTCCTAACTACTGTCAAACAACGGTATTGATTTCACATAAACAAAATTTAAGAAAATCTTTCAAAAATCTTTGCATATCACACACACTCGATTTTGAAAGCATATAACATAAAGATAACAAATTCTGTGACTCTTAATTAAGCGAGCGTTCTGAAAAATAACAAATAGACGTAAATTACTTGAGACTTAAGCTCAGCGAGAGACGTTACAAGATGACGTACAAACGTTGGGCTTAACTACTAAGAGAGTTTATTTGATGAGCTCAGCGAGAGACGTTACAATATATATATATATATATATATATTGTATATATAACAATACATAACCCCTGCCCAAATATGATAACCCAATCACCATCATTAAAACCAGTAATCACCCAATTCTAAAAGTCAGAGATGAGTATTATGTACCAGCTATAAAAAAACTTGTACTACAAAACACTGTAAACAATAATAATAAAAGTGCAGTGTACAAAGTGAAATATAGTGTACTTAGTGAAAGCGTAAACTTTTAAAAAAGAGCATCTCACAGATTGGTACTGGAGATGAAAAACAATCAATATTGTAGCAGTGGACTATATTGCTGCTGACAAGTTTTGTATTTTTTGTATTTTGTGTAATTTTGTATTGTGTAGGCCACAAAGGTCTTGTAACTAGGAATAATCTTTGTGTTTAATATAATGATTCTGTTTAAATATAAGATAACCCAGGGTTAAATATAAAATAATAATAATATAAAATAATACTATGTTAGCAAGATGGCATATGAAAAATAGTTTAGAGTAAGGATACATTAAGTAAATGATAAATAATAAATAAATCAAATTAAAGGGGATTAAAATATAAAATACCAATGTACAAGCTTAAGGAAAAATATAAAGAAAAACCTTAAATAAATTAAATTCGATTATAAATAAAATCTAAAAAGGATTTTTTTTCTAAAAAGAAGAAATAAATTTATAATAATTAATAATAGCCTATATACTAAAAAGTATATAGATTCACCAATAAAAAACCATAAAAAATTCTTGGTTACTACGAGTAACCAACTAACAAGATTTAATTTAATTGTTAAAACGATTTGAAAGTGAACGTTTTGGAAAAGTGGAATGTCTATAAAAATTTAATAAATTAACAGATACCATTTGAAACAAGCAGTGCAAAATTAATAAAATTAACAAGTGATGTCCACTACATATTAGAACTCCTTCGAATAGAACCATTCACGCCCGTAATTTGATGAAACCTTGAAAAATCAACCTCCGATATCCAGGCCGAGCCCACAGAACGTCGACATTTTTGGTGAGATCGTTACCAAGTAAAATTTAACTAAATTACATCTCAACTATAACTTTATAACACTAAAAACAGCACCATCTCTTTAAACACTTCAGGAAAAGAGGTGAACATAAACTGTATTATTTTAGTTAACCAAAAAACCAGCAGAACGGGTTCTTGTGAATTTCTGGCCGCCATTAAAAAACTTTCGTGTTTTCAGTGAAGAAACGTAATCTGCGCTCTAGCTGTCAACCAAGTAACTACATAATATAAATACTACAAATTATAAAAATTAATTTATGTAAAGCTTGGTATTAACCAATATTCATTTCTGACCTTCTCATAGTACAAAGAACTCTACAATAACCCTGGGAAATTAATAAATTGTTTCTTTATTGTTATTGAAATAAAAAATAAAAATATTTGTTATACATTATATGTTTAAAAATAAGATCGAACTAATGCTGTGTTGTCAGTAAGAATCGATTATCCCTTTCTGTTTTGGGAGAAGATAAAAAAATGCTAAATAAATCCAATGAATACTTTGTTGTTTGAATAAAAATGTGTATTATTTTCAGTAGATGGTAGTTGGTTACAGATTGTCAGGAGACTGAGAAGAGAACGGACAACCAGAAAATATTACGTACCATTTGGAGTTAATTTAACCTCAAATGTGTTTGTAAATGTCACAGTCAGCTGGTCTCATGAGCGGAGAAATTTGAATGAATTAATCGTATACTAAGAGAGTAATTCTCTTTGCACTCTCTCTCCTAACTACTGTAAAACAACGGTATTGATTTCACCCAAATAAAATCTAAGGGAAATATTTGCATAATCACACACACTCAATTTTTGGAAACATTGAACATAAATTATAACAAATTCTGTGACTCTTATTAAAGCGAGATTTTCGAAGAGCATAAATAGACGTAAAATTACTACTACTCAGGCAAATAAAACATAATTATTTTATTAAATAATTACAGTGACGATTGCAAGGGTGACGATAAGACGTCTATATACTTAGATTGATTCTGAGAACCGCGAGACGTTACAAGATGACGTACAAACGTGGGGCGTAAGTAGGAAAGTATATAGGTAAGACGTTTGATTGACTCGGAGAGACCCGCGAGACGTTACAAGATGACGCTAACAACGTGGGGCAAATAAAACATAGATTTCATTATGTCAAAGTAGTATGACTCGGAGAGACCCTCGAGACGTTACAATATATATATTATATAATTATATATAAATACAAAATATAAACTGTATTAAAGAATTCTGAATTCTGTGTTAAAGGTAAAAGAAGATGATCTGGTGGGTGACGAGCAAATGTACTTCAGGAAACAAAGGTCAATGTCCGATGCAATTTTTGTATTACACCAAAGCATGGAGAAGAATCTATAATTTTACACACACACACACACACACACACACACACACACACACACACACACACACACACACACACACACACACACACACACACACACACACACACACAGAGCTTTCACTGACTTTGTTAAACCATTTGACAATAGTTGTAGACCAAATTTTGGAGGAAGTATATTGGAGGGAAGAGGTTGAGCAGTACAGACACTAAAATCCGATTATGTATTAACAGGAACCAAACACATGCCATTTCCATAAATAAAGGGAACAGACAACTGTGTTGTATATCTCCAACACTTTTTAACATTTATATTGACACAATGCTTTGAACGAATGAAAAATTAAATTCAAGGCTGCCATTCGAGCTATAAGGCTACGTTGAATATATTGTTACGACATCACAGAACAATCTATGTGTTTGTCGAATGTGCCAGAAGAATCTCGCTTTAATATGTGTGGCATACGTGACTCTAGACGCATTCGCGAAGAGTTTTCTCGAAGCCGCCAGCCGCACGGACTGTGTCAAGGCCTCAATTAATTACGTAGTACACTGGTGCTAAGATGCAATTTGGAACGTTCTGGTCTGTGAGCGGAGGTATAAATACATGGCGGCAGCGGCCTTAGTTTTCAGTATAGTGGCGATATATTTACAGTGCGGTTCGAGTTATTATCGGGCGATATTACTGTGTATGTTCAAGTGGTTATTAGTGAAGTGTTGGGTTTTATAATAGGGCAGTATAATTGTAATACAACTGTGTTTAATATTAGTTAACATTTTATTGCATGTGAACAATTTTTATTTGATTTGTTGTAAGAGACTGTGTTGTTAATTACGAACTGTTTAACTGTGAAAATTAAAGCTGGTGATTAGTGACTTAATTGGTGTCTTGATTTTGTTTCTACTGTACCTACGACGATTGAGTAGACCATCGTAACAGTGGTGTCAGAACTGGGATAGAACAGTTAACAGTGGAAACAGTGGACACTTTGTACAAGACGAGTGTAATTCGTAATTAATCGGAAAACAACGGATGCCAGTCAGATGATGAAAAATTTACAGGCGATGCTGTTACAGATGGAGAAACATCAGGATGAAAAACGCCGATAGGAGGTGGAAGAAGCAGAAAGACGACAAAAAGAAGAACGAATACAAGAAAGAGAAGAAGCAGAAAAACGACAGGATGACAAACATAAGCAGGAGACAGAGGAGCCGAAGCGTGAAAAAGAAGACATCAAAGCATTAATACAGGAGCAGAAACAGATGCAAGAACATAGTACCGCAGAACTGGGTCTCTTACGAGGTGAGCTTAATAAACAAGTTACTAAAATATCAGAGGTACAAGAATCAATGATATTAAAAATAGCTGAAGTAGAAAAATCTTTCTCGAGTGTTGAAGAATCGATGTCTAATAAAATAGCCGAAGTAGAAAGATCTGTCACGAGTGTGGAAAAAAGCTATGTCAACAAAAATAGAAGACTCGATTACAAATATAAAATAGCGGATTAAAAATTGTAATTTTTTATATTTATTTAAAATATTTTAACAACCATAAAACTCCCACTTACCTTGAACTTTCGCTTATTCGTTCGGCCAGATCATCTAGTGGTGGAAACCCTTTTTCGTATAGCGAATTTACCAGCACAGAAAATGAAGTTAGGTTGTTGAAATGATTACGCTAACACATATATAGCAAGTTAAAACAAAATACTATTTTATTAGACTGTAATGTGACATTCTTTGTTATACTCCCATTTACATAATATATCCTCTACTCTCTCCTCTATATACTTCTACATCTTTACTTTTCAACCCTGCTATGGTCCGTTATCGGACATTATTTAAATACATTTTGAAATACAGCTTATGTAATTATGACAACCTAATATTTACTTATTCTGATTAACTTAAATATACTATATAAGGCAACCCAGTAATTTACGCATTCACTCTTTCATGCTTTTTCCCTTTCCCTTTTATTTTGCTCTTTTTTATAGAAATTTTCATAATTTAGTTTGTTTAAAGTCTACGGTTACTTCTCTGATTGTGTCCCTGCAGACGTGTTCAATCACTATCGGTTTTCGTCCATTGATCACTTGTTTTAGTCCGAAAAACGTTTGCACTGATTAAGATTTTGTTCACTGGTAGTTGTTTGCTATCTCATTGTCGTTTCACTACAGTATCACCTGGTTTATGCACATTTTTAATAATTTTGTTGTATTTCGGCTCACGAGCCTTGTTATGCTGAACCGCTGTCTTTTATTGTTTCTGTATAATTTCACTGTTATAATTAATACATTTTCACTCCTTCGGCCAGTCCGTCTACATTGTTTAATGTATTTTGGGCGGACCGCGCAACAACGCAACTGCGCGCGTTAGATGTTGAGCCGACTGTCTTTGTTCTCAAGGCACTAGGCGAGAAGGAATTTATTCACATTTCTGTGTGAATGTTGGCCGAACCGTGCGCTCGTCCGCGTGAATACGCACCCTTGCTGATAACTAACGCTTTGGTAATATGCTGTGCCTTACACGGAGCTACAGTCCGTGACCAAAAATATACTCAGGTTAAATAAAATGAAAAACTTTAAATTGGATAGTCTCATCGGTTTGTACCGTTACAATACCCCCCCCCCCAATGAGAGGTTTTCTGCCGAAACAGAAAAACTCTCATTGCGAAGACCTAAGAGGACCAGCGAGGATATGGTGCCAACAACTCCCCTTAATTCCTTAATAAATCATGGGTAATCTACCCCCCTAGTTCGGCGACCCTGGCTGTACCTGAATGACTCTACTGGACTTCTCTGTTCGAAATCCCAACACCGTAATATCAGACAGGCACTCACCACAGTAACACCCAACCTTGTAACATTTCAGATAAAAATCAATAACTGGCCTTATACCAAACCAGATCCTCAACCGATATATCTCCCCTTATATATACTGGATTGCCTTTAGCAAAGTACTAGGTGCGTACATATGTGCCCTACTATCTTAAAATTAATACACATTAACTCAACTAAACATTCCTCACTACACCAAACCCTAACCTCAAAACAAGTATAATCATTTTAAATTAACATGAACATTTCATCTTTACATATAAATACAATTCCCTTACTTTACTCAACTTTTACTTGTTTGTCTGGCAATACCAATTTAAATCAAAATTAAATTATTTAAATTTCATTCATTTATTAAAATAAATCTACGCTCCTTTCCAAAATTTCACATTAAGTTAATTTACATCATCTCCTTTAATTAATCATTTTAATTGCAACTTTCAAAATTCAAAAATCTTTTACATGAATTTAATTTTCCTTATGAATCCTCATATTTGTATGCTAACAATTATTATAAACCAAACCACTTATTACTATCATCCCTTCAATAACAACTACACTTGGTTACCAACATATAACATAAACATTATTAATCAGCTGATACATTAGCAACATAACCTCACTTCAAGTAGTGAACATGAAAACACAACACAATCTGTACTTCAAAAATTTTTTTTAACGAATTTAATTTCCAGAAATATATATTTTGACAATTAATAAAAGAAACAAAATTATTTAATTAAATTAATTAATAAAAGAACCTATGGATTGATTACATGAAACATACTATACATTTAACACCAGTCATCAGCTGATGTCTTAATAACAGGTGAATAACCTTACTCTAGGCACACTGCATACAAGTAACACAAATACACAAAATTATCCAATTTAAATCATAACATGTCCTTGTTGATTAGAAAATCATTACAATATTGAATCTACCATTTAAAATCATTTGTTCTCATAAGTGAATGTTCATCACTAATCATTGAATTATAAAGCACAGAGTAACTATTACCATAACAGTGAGTCAACAATACACACCTCTTTAATCAGAGTCAAGCAAACTTACTTCCACCGTGATTACGGTTTACTATCATTTTAACTGAATATTCAGTTACCTCCTACTTCTACATCATCATTTTTTTATTATATCCCTCCCTTTAACCCAGTTACAATTAGGTAAATCACCTGTCGGGTAAACCGGATCAGGCATTTACCTGGTTGCATAAACACTCTATTGTTTATGCCCCTGACTTGTAACGGCCAGCTCCTTTTCCACACACACTATTATTTCCTGATGGTGGACTGTAGCGTCCATGTGCCTCCACAAGAAATGAAGTTATTTAGGGTGCAGATGCTGCCTACACCGTTCTTGTTTTAGCGTTATAAAAAAAATTCAGCATTACTGATGTCCGAGGACACCAGTAATCCTACTAAATATTACTTATATGCCCTTAACGCAGCACTACCACCCCCTCTGATGGTAGCCGCTGTTCCATAGTTGTGGTGCTTCCCCGTTATTTACCCCCCAGTTAATTTCTAAAGTCACCAATTTTGAAAATAATAACAAGTATGGCGAGGATACAATCTGCCTAACCACACTTGCTACCAATAATCCAAATCCACGGTCAGGGTTCGGTGACGCCGTGACCGCCCGAAAGTGGGGAATCACAAGTAAAATATTATATATGTTACATATTTAAGATTCCTACACACTAACATAGTAAACATAATACAACATAAACATTCATAAAGAACATGAGCCTCATTTAACTAAAATAAACATCTCATTTGCATCTGAATACAATTTACAAACATTTCAACTTTAAGTTTAGTTTCAAATTCTATTAACTCTT
The DNA here is from genome assembly GCA_034769895.1 of Magicicada septendecula. Taxonomy (NCBI): domain Eukaryota; kingdom Metazoa; phylum Arthropoda; class Insecta; order Hemiptera; family Cicadidae; genus Magicicada; species Magicicada septendecula. The sequence continues at coordinate 1,829,576 of CM068367.1, forward strand.
TGACTTGTTACATTTATTATTACATTTCAACTATGAATTTCCGTTAAGTGTTTTCATCATTTATTTGTTTGGGTGATTCTCAGTCATTAATAATGACTTGATTTATTGAATGGGCATTTAGATATAACCTTACCCACCTTCTTTCTTCTAACCCCCACTAACGGATTTACATAGGGTGACACCGATCTCTCAATAATATTTACCTCCATTAAATTCTCTAACTCCACTTATATCATCCTCCTCTTATTACAAAATACCTGATACACTCTTTGTACCTAGGATGTGTGTTCCCTCGCCTTTAATTCACATTCATAATTTCTTGCCCTCCCGGGTATATCGGCAGACACTCCATTAAAACATTCTACTACCCGCCATAACGCTTTGCGTTGAGGACTCCTTACACCTCCACCCTCACTACAAAATATATGTACCCTGCTAGCCTATTTACTATCCCCTATCATCACTCTCTCTTTCTCTACATACAATCACTCTCACTCCTGTGTCCCTACTACTGACTCGTTTCTGTATTATTTTTTATTCAAAAAATTCTTATTATGTCTAACACCCATTTAAAATTAACTCTGACTGTCTTAATGCCTTATTGAAATAGTCATCACCCAAACTCCATCTTTTATAACCTTCTACATTAATATGATCATTGAATATTACCTTAGAAGCTTCATAATTACCACAAATTAATTTGATTACCTCTTAAACTCATTTAATGTCATTATAAGACTCTTTTACTTTACTTCAAAGTCATTATCAAATTTATACTTACATATGGTCAACTATATAATCAAATCAAACACATGATTACTGTCATAATCTCAAAAAATATAAACATTCATCACCATAAATATAACTTACTTAACCGTATGACTCCATAACTAAATACATTCTACGTTTACTCATTTGTTATTTCTTATAAAGTTCAAATCTTATGAGAATCATTTATATTCATTACCAAAATTCATTTATACAACATTAATTAATTAATTAATCTCCAATTTATTTAATTCAATCTTTTTTCAGAAACACCAAGTTACTTTAATCACCTTACTTCAAAATAATTACAATTCATTTGCATTATAAACTTCATAATTATTCTCATTATTTATTTAGTCTGATAAAATATTATTATTATTATCATTATTAAAATCAGTTCCTACTACACACATACATTGTTTACATGACATACATAGTAAACATAACCTCTTATACAAACACAATTAACCTCACTATAAATTTATCTAAAATTTTTTCGTCATATTATTATTGTTTACCACACCTCATTACATAATTTAGCCAAGTCATTACCATAAACTAAAATAATTAAATGTTCATTCACCGTTTATCTAACCACCATCATCGTAAATCCATCTTATTTTCACATAATAATTTTCATCTTTATTTACTCTCATTACATTATTATTTTTAATATAATGCCCCGTTAACTCTGTGTTCTTCATTATACCATAATAATCTATAGGATTATTCCTTATTATTATCTCATAAACCTTGTCAACATTAGTTATTTTTGTCCAGTCTCCCTTAATATTATTCGTTAAACTCAGGTAAATTATATCATCATATTCATCTACTATATCAATCACATCGCAAGGTAAGTGCTCATCATCTACAGTGGGATCATCAAAATAATCATCATGTACTGCACAAGGTAAGTCCTTTATATCATCTATTTTCTCAAATTTTAACCTCTCTCTTAACTCTTTATAACTTCTAATGACATCAAATAATATTAACTATATTTAATATTACCTTGTGTATCCAGGTACACTGGTGCTCCTCCTTGCAACTTCAATGTTTCTTTAAAAACTACGCGTTTCGGGACTCATGGTCCCATTTTGTTCACTGGTAGTTGTTTGCTATCTCATTGTTGTTTCACACGGTATCACCTGGTTTATGCACATTTTTAATAATTTTGTTGTATTTCGGCTCACGAGCCTTGTTACGCTGAACCGCTATCTTTTTATTGTTTCTGTATACTGTCACTGTTATAATTAATACATTTTCACTCCACTCCTTCGGCCGGTCCGTCTACATTGTTTAATGAATTTCGGGCGGACCGCCCGACAACTAGGGATGAGCATCGATGGCCGATGTTCCAGAAACATCGATGGTTAACATTCGATATTCGATGTTTTTACCATCGATGGTTCAGTTGCGATGTTTTCATACTATCGATGGTTTCGTTTCGATGTTTTCCTTTGAACACTTTTTTTAATTTGTAATGAAGACTTTTTTTAAGTTGATTGTTAAATTTAGTTTATTTTAAATCAACAAATTTTTATTTTAGATAATAATGGCTACGTACTTTGCTCCCTAACCTAGGTAAACTATAAGTACCGGTACCATGTATATGAGCTACGTAGTAGCGTAATAATATGGTAAAACTAAACAAAACCATTTTATAGGAGACTGTTACATAGGTTTCAACAGTTTCACTTTAGCTTACATATGTACGAAATAACGGTTTACCCTTTACGTTAATCGTATTTGGTTTTCATTCAGATTTAGTTTTAGATTTTTTAATTATTTTTCATACTAGGTATAGCGTTTTTCTCTTTTAATTGTGATAGTGTTAAAACATAATTTAAATAGTTTACATTTGAATTTTTAATATCATCGGCATCGTTCATAATTCTCTACCCGTTAATTATGCCACCCAAAAGATATATTGCAACGTTACAGGTATTTTTAAAATGAATTACACTTCTTTCCATGTACCCTATTTGTATTACTCTATCTCATATTCTGTTGTTTATAGAGGTGGGCTAAACTCACATAGGCTAAACTAGTATTCTAAAGTTACAGGTACCAACGTAACCGTTCCAAAAAAATAACAGGTACGAATTACGAATACCTCTTATTATATACTTATTATACATATACCTATATAATTTGTTATAATAAATAAATTGAAACTAAAAGTATTAACAGTGTTACTTTACACTATGATTTTATTAAGCTTTTACTGTTTAAAAGAAAATAAGAGAATTTATAGGCCTATCTCTCTTTGGGAATACTAATTTAAACTTTCACTAGGAGTAAACAAACCTGACATAGATTTAAAGAAGTTTCTGTTTTTGTTAAACGAGGTGGTTTTATGTATGTTTGTTCAAAACACTTTATAATCATTATAATAATAAATAATAATGAACAGATTTAGTTAATTATGAATGTGAGTTAAATTATTTTAACATCACCTCGCCTTTACCTAACCTGTTCTCAACGAGATCGTCAACGGCCCTGGAAATTCTGATACCAGAAAGTTAGATGTATTTAAATTGTTTTCTCAGATACAGTGTTGAGGTTTCCACATTCCGCCTGTCAAAATGTGGTGGTGACCCAAGGGCTCTTGGTTTTTCAGAATCTTCTGATAAGGTAAGTGAATAAAGTATCGGGGTATATTATTCTTCTCTTTAATTATTTTTATTTATTATTCATCCCCAATTATTTGTACTATTACAAACATGTAAAAAGCATAGATTTTTATTTGAATTGCAACATTGGCATAAAAACATCGATGTTTTCAGTCTTAAAAAATCGATGTTTTTTTTAACATCGATGTATACTCTTCACGATGTTAACATCGATGGTTTTCTGGCGATGCTCATCCCTAGCGACAACGCAACTGCGCGCGTTAGATGTTATGAGCCGACTGTCTTTGTTCTCAACGCACTAGGCGAGAAGGAATTTATTCAGACATGACATTTCCGTGTGAATGTTGGCCGAACCGTGCGCTCGTCCGCGTGAATGCGCACCCTTGCTGATAACTTACGCTTTGGTAATATGCTGTGCCTTACACGGAGCTACAGTCTGTGACCAAAAATATACTCAGGTTAAATAAAATGAAAAACTTTAAATTGGATAGTCTCATCGGTTTGTACCGTTACAAAATGAAGTCAAGCAGTGCCTAAAGTTAAACCAAAACAACTTTGTGAACAGAATGTACCAATGATAAAGACAGAAAAAGACACAGAAAATAAGTTAATAGAGAAAGTCACTTTCCCTGCAGTAGGGACCGTTCATTTCAAAGCTCCAACCTTTGACGGAAGCAGTCACTGGGCAACGTACCTCCTCCAATTTGAAGCTGCTGCATGCGCAAATAATTGGACAGAGAAAGACTAGGCAATCTCACTCGTTCTCGCATTAAAAGGACCCACGGCAGAACTACTACAGAAAGTCCCACCTGACAGCCAGAACATCTATGCCGAGTTGATAAAACCTCTAGAATTACGGTATGGTGATAAACATTTGCGGGATGTGTACTGCACCCAGTTGAGAGCAAGGCGACAGCATGCCGGGGAGAGCCTTCAAGAGTTTGAAGCAAGTATCGAAAGACTAATTAGACTAGCCTATCCTGAAGCACCAGATTTTCGAACGAGTTTTGAGATGCAGACAATTACTGCCGGTGTCCGAGATAACGAATTACAGCAAGTGTTACGAATGGCAAGACACCAGAAAAGTGCGGACGCACTGGTACATGTTTTGCAATTTGAGGCCGCCAAATCAGAGTCTGGTTGGACAAGTCATAATAAAGTGCGCGCTTAAAAAGATCGCAACAGCACAGACAATGAGGAAGAAGAACAAGGAACAGAGACTCGATGGTCAGCGCCACAGAATAAAGTAAGAAAGGATGGAAGACCGAAGTGTTATAGATGTGGAAACCTGGACATCTACAACGAGATTGTCGGGTTACAATTCAGCAGCAGGGAAACGAGCAATAGTCAGTACAACGGGGCGTGTGGTGACTAACTGGAGGAACGAAGCCCCTAGACAATACACAATTTCTACACTTCAGAAAAACAGCGAGAGCTTGGTAGTTACCAGATTTGTTCAAGAAAGGCCAACATTGATTACAGTTGACACAGGCGCAACAGTTTCTATTGTGCGCCCCGACGTGGTGAAAGATCTCAAGCCAATCTGGTGCTCTTGCAGCTTGCGAACAGCTACTGGATGACCTGTAAAAATGTATGGAAAAGTGGAGATACACCTACGCCTCGGTCGACTTGAGTTTAATCATCAAGTACTTGTTGCAGACATTGTGGATGAAGCAATTCTTGGTGTGGACGTTATGAACGCATCCGGATTAATAGTCGACTTCAGAAAGAATGTCTTGAAAATCGGAGGAGAAGATATAATGCTGACGACATCAGAAAAATCAATGGACGTCATAAACCAAGTGGCCGTAACTGTTCGGCCAAACTCCGAAAACATCATCATGGTTAGAACCGAGGTAGATACTAGGGGCAACCTGTGCTCTATATTTGAACCCCAGGTAGTCTGCACACCAGGCATACTAATTGCCAGAAGTTTAGTAAAACCTGACGAAACTGGAAATGTGGCTATTAGAGTGGCGAATATTCTGGCTCAAGCTGTCACTTTACAAAGCAATATGCTTCTAGGCAAATTGACCCCTGTGGCCTGGGTAGCCGGAATGACGCAATGAAGATCCAGTCCTTCAGATAATTCCAAATTACCAGAGGAACTGCAAGAATGATTGAACACATCTTCTAACGACCTCTCAAGTGGTGAGGTAAAAGAACTCAGACAGTTTTTACATGAATTCAAACATTGTTTTGCAGTTTGGGGACAGTCACTGGGAAGAACCTCTCTTGTGCAACATCACATCAATACCGGGGACACAACACTGATACACCAACCTCCTCAAAGGCCTCCATTATCTAAACAAGAGGAAATGTCTCAGTTAGTACAGGACATGTTGACAGAGGGACTAATTGAACCTTCGTCAAGTGCTTGGTCTTGGTCTTCTCCTGTAATGCTGGTAGCGAAGAAGGATGGTGGATTGCGTTTCTGTGTAGACTACCGGAGGTTAAAAGACGTTACAAAGAAAGACTGCTATCCACTACCTCGTGTTGACGATACACTCAACACGTTGTCCGGAGCAGTGGTTTTCCACATTGGACCTGAAGAGTGGATATGGGCAAGTGGGTCTTCATCAAGAAGATAAGGAAAAGACCGCTTCTCGACCCCAACTGGCTTATTCCAATTTAACGTCATGCCATTTGGATTCTGTAATGCACCGGCAACATTTGAAAGATTGATGGACCTGGTATTCCGAGGCCTGAGATGGAAAACTTGCCTTGTGTATGTAGACAATGTCATAGTTATTGGGAAGACTTTCAAAGACCATTTGGAAAACCTTAAGGAGGTTCCACAAGAAAACTGTTCTCTATTCCAGAAGGAAGTACAGTATCTGGGCCATCTGGTTTTGGCAGTGGGTGTTAGCATGAATCCTAATAAAGTAGACACCGTAAGAGACTGGCCAGTGCCGAAGAGTAAACACGAAGTTCAGAGTTTCCTGGGGTTATGCTCATATTACAGACGTTTTGTGAAAGGCTTCGCTACTATTGCTAAACCACTACATGAGCTAACAGAAAATAAATGAAACTTCCAGTGGTCGAGGGAGTGTGAAGATGCATTTAGGACTTTGAAAACTGCATTATGTTCGCAGCCAATTCTCGCTTTCCCAGCTTCCGAAGGGAAGTACATCGTAGACACAGACGCCCTGGTCTTGGAGCAGTTTTGTCTCAAGTACAGAACGGTGAAGAACAAGTAATAGTGTATTATAGCAAGACGCTTTCTAAACCGGAGAGAAATTATTGCGTCACAAGGAGAGAGTTTCTGGCAATCGTCCGAGCGTTGGAGCACTTCCATAAATACCTCTATGGAAGAGAGTTTTCACTACGTACCGACCATGCTGCGCTTGCATGGCTCTTGAGATTTAAAAATCCGGAAGGACAGTTGGCAAGGTGCCTTGAACGTCTGCAAGAGTACAACTTCAAGGTACAACATCGATGGGGGCACCTGCATGGTAATGCAGGTGGCTTATCACGGTGAAAGTTCAAGGTCGCCCACATAGATCGCCTGGCTATGTACTACTTCAGAGACGGTTTGCCAGTTCGGGAGGGGGCAGTGTTACGATATCACAGAACACTCTACGTCCCAGAAGAATCTCGCTCTAATGTGTGTGGCATACGTGACTCTAGACGCATTCGTGAGAGTTTTCTCGAAGCCACCAGCCGCGCGGACTGGTCAAGGCCTCAATTAATTACGTAGTACACTGGCGCTAAGACGCAATTTGGAACGTTCTGGTCTGTGAGCGGAGGTATAAATACATGGCGGCAGCGGCCTTAGTTTTCAGTATAGTGGCGATATATTTACAGTGCGGTTCGAGTTATTATCTGGCGATATTATTGTGTACGTTCAAGTGGTTATTAGTGAAGTGTTGCGTTTTATAATCGGGCAGTATAATTGTAATACAATTGTGTTTAATATTAGTTAACATTTTACTGCGTGTGAACAATTTTTATTTGATTTGTTGTAAGAGACTGTGTTGTTAATTACAAACCGTTTAACTGTGAAAATTAAAGCTGGTGATTAGTGACTTAATTGGTGTCTTGATTTTGTTTCCACTGTACCTACGACAATCAAGTAGACCATCGTAACAATATTGCTTTCTTCAGATATGCAACACCAATAGCTGAATCAGAAAATGACGTTCGGATGGGAATATAATTGCCAAGTGTTATTCAGGGGAGTCAGTAGGCCCTATGCTGACAATGTTAAATTGCCCACATTTAGGTACATTTTTCTCTGAAACCTGATGAGGGAGAGTCTTAAACTTTTTGTGTGTGTTATATAGATATGTTATGTCTACTGAACAGAATTATTTAATTTCTGTTTCCACAAGAATATTTATATTTATTTTAAGTTTATAACCTTATTCCAAGGAAAATTAGTAAACCTTTATTTTTCCAGCACCCAAACTATACACTTTAGTCCTACAATTCCGCTTCAGTAGGTAGACAACGTGACTTACATCAGCCCTGAAAATTTCAATATCCTACTGAGAAATGAATACCTAAGTGTTGAAAAATATGGTCTTTAAAAAAAAAGTATATTAGTGAGAATTAACAAAAAATACAAGTTCATGACTAAACACTATTTTCATGCACAAAAACAAAACGTACATGCATCCATATTGTTGACTTCAGAATGGCCAGCACGAAGTACAAAATATCCCCTTTTGCAGAGTGAAAACTGCGTTATTTTAACTTCAACCATTTACAAAACATATTGTGACGGCAGCGGTATGCGAACATCTGCTTTCCATTACCAGCGGCAGACACAGCGAGCCAATCAGGGATCAGCAGCCGTGATGTGACCAACTACGTGCTCAGAGCGAACCAATCAGCGATCCCGACTAGTGCATAAAACCCGGGCCGGCAGAAAATGTTGGCGCACTCTTCATCGCCACGCCATCGGACGCACTTCACCTTCTCTCCTCTCTCAGACGACATCGGCACGGAGTCAGCCGAAGGAACGGCCGAAGAATAGAACCGGCGTTCTTGCGTCTTCGCCCTCCAGTTCCGCGCCAGCGATGGATTTCACTGGGCCGGCAACCAACTCTACAACCGATGACGAAAGAAGAGGAGGACTGCAGTACGCCACGAACAGCGGGCGCAGCCGCCGAACATCTCAGCGCGGCACGACCAACATCAGCTTTCTCGCCACCAGGTCCTTTTTATGGCCACCAAAAACACTAGAGTGTACGATTGGCACCATTTATCATGCGGCAAGCCTTTTGTCCGGTGACAATATACTACTGAAAGGAATGGTGTATGTTATTGTAATGATTTTACTGTGTGCAGACATATTTCAGAATATATAAAATGTGTTTCTGAGTTATTTGTATAATAAATTATATACAATTTTATTCAGGAGATTCAAAATTTTAATAAAAACAAGCGTTTTGAAAAAGTGAAAATTTTGAATTTTTTGCCTTCATTAAATTTTAACTGGTAATAACAACATTAACACTAATAACAACTGTTTTTTATACCAGTGAAGTAGTTTAGAAGTTGGGCGGGAAAGGTTGCCTAAGTAAGCCATTTGGTGTAGAAGAAAGGTAGTGAGGTCAACGCAACACTATGACCTTCAGCCAAAGATGTAATCACTTCCATATGGTGAGTTGACCGAAGAGAAAATATCGATGTTCCACGTAAGGGAAGTCAGTACCTTTTTGGGACTGAAAAATTAAAACAAAATTTTCATCTTACAAAATTCTCCATTTCTTTCTCTTTAAGAAAATATACAGTTGTACCTGTTCATGGCAAAGATGTTAAAACATTAATAAATTAAAGAAATGCGCCCTATTTAATACACAATCCTATGTTCTCATTTTATGCACAATAAAACCACTTCAATAAACACTGAACATATTATGATCAGTTCAATAAGGCAAAAGAAAATTGAACAATCTACAAACATGAGCGCACCCTACCAGCAGCAGTAATGGAAGCTATTAAGCCCATATATAGAGGCTTGTCTAATGATGATCTCTTAAAATGCTGTCTTTGAAAGGAGACTCAGAACCCGAATGAAAGTTTGAAAAGTTCTATCTGGCAAAGACTCCCAAAAACTGTGTTTTTATACGCTTGCAAACTCCCAAACTTGGAGTCACAGATGCAATTATAGTCTTTAATGAAGGTTGTACAGATTGACGCAGAACGTATACGAAAAGCTGATAACGAGACTCATGAAAAAAATAAATGACAAAGAGTGAGAAGAAGACTATTAAAAAGTAAAAGAGAAAAATGTGAAAATGAAAGTTATTGTCCTGGTAGATTTTAGAGACATAAAATTCTTAAACTGTTTTCAATTTTTAACCCAGCTTTCCAAAGTTACCATTTTTTCAATTTTAGGTATATTTTTCTAAAAAAAAAAAAAAACTATAAAACTTTCAACCCTGATATTTTACAGATACGTTAATTACTGTTATACAAGTTTCAAAAATCAAACCTCCCCTGAACAGTCCCTGAAAGACCAAGGCGTACCGCGCGGCTGTTGTGCGCAATGTGACGGTTGCATGGCTATTACAACGTGCCACCAGCCGCTAGTTGTGGTATGTTATACAAGTTTGCCTTACCAGAATTATAAAAAAATTATTAGCAGAACCTTTAATAAGAAGATTTTTAATTTAAGATTTTACATGAATAAAAGTTATAAAAGTTTAAATTTTTTCAATTGTAACCAGACATGATATTTTAGTAAATCTGCTACAGTAACAAAAGACAAGTGTGCTTAGTATTCATTACATATTTATAGAAATGGATTACCGGTAACTGTTTTTGAAATTATGGTACCTTAAGCTCGCTAATTTTCCCATTTAAATATTACTGGACCAGGAAAGGTACTGACTCTGATTAACTAGTCTCCAATTAATTGTAGTTATTTATGATTTCTTCGCTTTTCATAAACATAAGAATTGGCCAAACCATTACCTCTTTGGTCAGGTACCTCTAATCTCTTTGGTGGCCCTAACCTGACTCAGTGCCCAAAACACCATAAACTGTTATAAACTACAGGAAATAAATTATTATTTATAATTACTTACCACTGTCATCCACCATATGATCTTCTTTGAAATTACAGTATATTCTTCAACTAATTCTGCTATATAATACAATCCAGCTGCTGAAATTATTAAAAAAAACTGTTAATATTTTATATTTATTTTGCTTTATAAATACATCCAATGAAACCACTGCACCTTGCTTTTTCCAAGTAGCAGCTATCACACATGAAATGTTTACCACCGGTATAGGACACGACTAGGAAGAAAATATATTCTTCAAATAAAAAATCAAACAAACAAAAATTAATTAATTTGTTAAGATTTTCATGGTAAATAATGTCAAAACAATTTACCAATTTTAGGTAATCTTGAAATAATAAAACATATATAACTAACTAATAAAACAAGTAACCAATTATAGATCGCAAGGAAGAAGAGATGTGGCTGAAGACAGAACAGGCTGTAAGCCTAGACCCTCAAGCCTAAGGTAAAGAAGAAGAAGAAGCAGGTAATCCTGAAATACTTTAATCATAAAACCTTAAGAAGTCATATCATATAGAAAGGTGTTCAAAGTTGTCTGCTCCTATTGCGACATGATTGAGAAAACAATAATTTGTCTACAATTTGTTTTTCATAATTTCTGTACGGACAGTGAGGATACAGTACAGCCAAGCTGGGCTACAAAACTATACCCCCCCCCCCCAATTCCTGAAGGCAGCAGTGAAATGTCTGGCAAATTTGTTTAAGCCGGAATTATCAACATCTGACAGGTTTGAAACATTTGTTTTCTTTTTAACACCTTTATTTGAGCTCTAAGCACCTTTATTCAGCAAATGGAGTTAATATGAGAAATACAGAAACCGTTTGCTGAATGAGACTCGTGTGTAGGTTGGGTGACACTTTCATGTACCTTCATTTCTGTATCATTTCACCTTGTGTCACATTCATTATTCACCTTCCCGTATGTTAGCCGTGCAGGAAACGGGTCGTTAGGGTCACTTGGTTTGACACCACTCATTTATCATGTGTTGTTAATGTTAACCTTGTTTCATCACATTTCATAAGCCCTTTATTCAACAGACATAAACAGAGCTTTATGCCTACAATTTGTTTACTCTATACAATAAAATGCTGATTCATTTACAATATACATGTATATTAGTGGTGAGTACAGTAGAGTCTCGCTAATCCGGACCCCGCTAGTCCGGACAGTTAATCCGGACAGACCTAAAAAAAAATCGTCAAAAAGCGTGCATAAATTTTAAAACCTACTTTACTTTAAACTGTATTTATGTTCCGTTTTAACAACTCGTAAACAAACTAGGGCTACTACTACTGTATACAGTACGCCTACATTAACATTGTGAAATGTGCGGCGTGTATGTCGGCGAGCAGCCTGTTTTCCGGGAAGTGACTCACTGATGGGAGTCCCCGCGCGCCCACGAACTCCTTGCGCCATCGGCATCAGCCGTCAGCCGTGCATGGCAGCCAAATTACCTGTAAATACGCCTTCATATCGGCACGCAGCCTATTTTCTGGGAAGGGACTCACTCTGCCTGCACAGTTGATTGTCGTTTTGTTTTGTTTCCTTCAGTTGATACTCGTACTGGTAACCGTGCAGTCCGTTTTAAGGCCGTGTTTTTATTCAGTGCTTGTGTTTTATTGTGTGCGCTTATTAAGAGCAACGTAAAATGGCAACTAAACGTAAGAAGGTGACTGTAACAATGGAACAAAAACTCCAACCTTTGTTTCATACTGATGCTGGTGAATCATTAACTAAAATCGCGGAAGAGTTAGGAGTGGGAAAACAAACTGTTTCTGACTGGAAAAAAAATCGGAAAGAAATTGAACATTTTTGTACGAAAATGGTGAGCAAGGACAGTTTGGGTAACAGAAGCACGTTAAAGAAACCAAAAAATGAAACTTTAGACGAGGCTTTGTACGCTTGGTTTTGCCAACAACGTGAACAGGGCGTAACGTTACAAGCGATCGCACTCAAACTCAAAGAAAAATTAAAAGGTGACCCTGCTTTTACTGCCAGTGTGGGATGGTTGTCTCGGTGGAAAGATCGACATGGCGTTCGTGAACTTGGTGTAAGTGGTGAAATTTTGTCAGGTGACAATGTTGCAAGTGAAGACGTTAAAGTAAAATTTGAAAAGCTTGTTAGCGATGAAAACTTAGAGCCTTGTCAAGTGTTTAATGCTGACAAAACTGGGTTAAATTACAAAATGCTTCCAAAAAAAAACATTAGCCTCAAAGCTGGATTCTGTAGCCAAAGGTCATAAGATAAAGAAAGAACGAGTGACTTTGCTTCCTTGCAGTAACGCTTCTGGCGATTTAAAACTTCCACTTTTGGTGATCACGAAATCGGCTAAGCCTAGGGCCCTTAAAAATGTTAATGTAAATGCTCTTCCAGCCCAGTACACCTCACACAAATCTGCATGGATGAATGGAAAAATTTTTAAAGACTGGTTTTTTGAAAAATTTGTGCCTACAACAAAGAAGTTCTTTAGAGAGAAAAACTCCCAGAAAAAGCTGTGTTATTCATAGACAATGCACCGTGTCACCCTAGTGAAGAGGAATTACGAGATGGTGAAATTTTTGTGAAATTTCTGCCACCGAACGTGACCGCTTTGATACAACCAATGGATCAAGGTGTGAAGCACCAAAACGGCGATATAGGAAAAAGTTGATCTTGTCTCTTTTAGAGTAACAAGAAGCAGACCCGTCGGCTAACTTCATAGATCTTCTTAAAAAAGTAACAATAAAGACTGTCATTTATTTAGCCGCAGAAGTGTGGGAAGAGATTAAGCCGTCAACTCTTCAAAAAAGCTGGAAAAAACTGTGGCCTAGCATCCCACAAGAAAACCAGGGACAAGATGAAAATCAACCAACTGCAAATGATGACGCTGATTTCGTTCAAGTTTTTCAACAGTTGGAGGGTTGTGCCGACGTGGAAGAAAGTGACATTTCAGAGTGGATGAACAGTAACAACGATATTGGTCATCAGGTGTTAAACGAAGATGAAATCGTGGAGGTGTGAATTGCAAACACGGCAACAGAAATTACAGTTCGGAAGATGACGATGACGGTACGGAGGAATCAGCTAGCCCAACTCATGGTGAAGCGACTACAATGCTGGAGGGGTTGATGACCTACTTCGAGAAACAAAGCGACACATCGTCTGCTGAGCTACTGACCTTGAGGCGCCTACGAGATCGCACAGCGAAACGACGTCAGTCTTTATTAAAACAAAAGAACATTATGGACTTTTTCAAGTGAGTTCAAAGACTTAATTCTTGTTTTCAGTTGTACAGTACATACATATGTACATATAGTTTCATTTTATCTTACAGTCCTGAACAGAATTTAAACTTTATTTCGTTTTTACACTTTTTAATTAAGTAACAGTAATGTACTGCAGTTTTCTTTAGTACCGTACAATCAATAAACTTTGAATTTCAATCAATAAGATGTTTTGTTTTTTATCCTAAATCAATTCGTACGTTAAAAAAGTAGGCCTACGTTGTAGTGTTGAGACTGAAAAAGTCATTTTTATGATGAAAACGTCGATTTTAATAGTTTTGCCCATCTAAAACTTGTTTTACCGACATTTTAAAGCTGATTCCGTTTAATCCGGACTTTCTGTGATCCGGACGGGGTCCGGTCCTATCAAGTCCGGATTAGCGATGTACACTTTCAAATTACTGAGAGACTTATAACATTTAAATTATTATTTATCCAGGATAACTCACCTTATGGTCCAAAGTCCGTCACACGAACTGCGAAATACAAGCAGGGTTTGGGGGTATATCAGTAACATACTCGACTCTCATTTATGTGAAACAACTCAAATTTTATTTCATTTTTTATGCTCCTTTTGACTTTACTTGTTTTACAATTTTTCTACTCAAACTGTTACTGTGTCATTTTAATTATTTTTTCTTTTCAAATCTGAACAAAAAAACGAAACATTTACTTCGACATTATTCCTTATTCTAATTCTTAATTTAAGTAAGGCGACCCAGCTTGCTACACTCTCACACTCATACAATTTTAAATCCCCATTTATTTAGAGCTCTTTAATTGAACTGTTAATGAAATTATTTAAAGATTGAATTTGTTGTTGGTTACTTAACCGTTGTCGTCTCTCATCACCACATGCAGCACTGAGTGTGTGTCCAAATGTTTTTTGTCCGTTCACCACATTGCCAATTTTACTTTCTTCACGTCACTTACTGCATTCGGAGATACCGTTCACTATTTATGTCAGTTTGTCACTTTCATTTAAAAGTTAAAAGAATTTATTTGTGGCGCACGAGTTCTTTTGTCCACCCGGCCGGGTAAGCGTGGTTAGTCGAACTGCCTCGGAGAGTGCCAACAAACTCCCCACTACATCTGGTTGTTCAATAGGAAGCCACTGCCTTCAGGTTATATATTTTTTCGTAGTCGTTCACGGTGTATAGCTTTTCTATGGACCACGTGGCTAATGTTGTTACCAGTAGACGATATAGGAGGCTTTTGTAGGTGGAGCATTCACTTGACTTCCGCCATCTCGAAAGCACATGGCATGGAAATCTTACGGCTTAGCCATTTTCAGTAGTGTCGGTTTCACCTGTGAGGCGTATAAGCTGCGCCCCGCCGCATCTGTGTGTCCAGCGAACGTGACAATCACTGAATTCACCAACGAGTCTGGCATTCTTCAACTACACTCAGCCCAAAAAGTTTATGTTACTGTTCTTTGTTCGAATACAACCGTAGTTCACATGGGACTTGCAACTAAAAGTTTAAATAAATTTAATAAAATAAAATCCCCCTTTTTGCCCCATTGCAGCGAGACTCTACTGTAATTCTGATAACCCCTTATAAGCCAATATTTACAAGCATAAAAATAATGATTTTTAATGCTAAACCGCCATAGTTATTTTACTTTCTAACCATTGTATTCTAACACAAAGGCTTATGGTGATTTTGTGGTTAGGCTTACTAAATAATTTCTGTTTAGTAATCAGTTTTACCTAATCCAGTGTCGCCTGTACAATAAATATGCTCTGCCTTTATCACCATTAAAACCCTTTCAGACCCACTGTACATGATCATGGCACGCTATTTTTTTATACATTTTTATTTTAGTATACCATTATTTCTTCCTTTGGAATATTTGTACATGTTCATGGACATATCTGGAAGGGAAAATAATTATTTCGTTTTGTGTAAGTTGGCTGCACTTGAGAACACAACACATTGTTGACATCATGGCAGACCATTCATATGCTGATCAAAGTAAGGCTTCTTTTTATTACTAATATTATTATCACTGCTACAACTAGTGTAACAGGCAATTCTTGATGCTGAAAGTGTAAAATTAACAATATTATGATTGAAATTAAAAAATAAGAACAAATAAATATTTGAATGGCAGTTAAATATTGATGTACATAATCATGTACATTGGTATAGCAAAAGTGAAAGTTAACAACATGGAAATGCGCGAAACTCTTACGGTCAGAGGGGAAAGGCGATGTGGTGGGAGTCGCTGTGAGTGTGAAAAGAGAATTGCTGTTATCAGAGACGGTGCTGCCAACCTATGAACATTATTTCTAATAGTAACAAAAACTCGCGCCTGTTAAGGTTTGTTTGTAAATGTCATGAGTTTGTCTAAACCTTTGTCTAAACAAAGAGTTTTATATTCAAAGTCGATTATGCTGAAATAACGTAAATAAAAGAGTAAAGTCTTTCAGAGCGTAACAGGTATACTATAAGTCTGCACCATGATACATAAATGGAAAAAAGGAGCAGAGATTGCAGTTATTTTTATTCGTAAGGTAATAATAAAATTTTAAAATAGGTCCAATCGACATGATAATAAGTTTATGTTTGTTTGTCACCACGAATCTCTATCTGTGTGTGTGTGTGTGTGTGTGTGTGCGCACGCGCGCACAGCTGGGTTTAAAAAAAGAATTATACATTTATTGTTTCCGACGTAAATCAAATAATAATAATACTGTAATTGTATTACTATACAAATCAAGCAAATGATATGTACTGTTCACACGTATCGGAATTTGTTGCTGTTACATATCAGAATGTTTTATAAACATATCTGAGTGTTATCTGGTTCCGTCATTGTGTACTGCTGAGACGTAAAAAACTACAGCCTTTCTGACCGTTCTTATCTCAATGGAATTTGCAAACTGTACACTTCCACTCCTTAATTACACACGACTATCTCTGCAGTTTATCACTACATAAAGGAACGTGTTCCTCGTATTATTTAATTGCAAGAATCTTTTTAATCTTGGACAACACAAAACTGTTTATTATTATTTCCCCTGCTTGACTATGAATAACTTTCCTGCCTTTGCTAGTTGAAGGAGAAGTATTCATTTTAACAAATCTTATTACTGGATGATAATACAAATAATTACGATAATACGTAATTACAGAATAAAAACTACCAATAACTAAACTAAACTAAAAAGTTAAATAACTAATAAAAATGAGTGACTGTAAAACAACAATACAATTAATAATAAATTCAAATAATAATAACAATTGCAAGATTGAGATAGTACGTCACACAGTAACTATATGAAAAATATATTATACTAACCGTCTGTGACTTCTCGTATTTGATGTCTCTTCTTATTACGACATGTTTCAAGACTCTTGTCCCATTGTCAAGCATAAAATTTATAGCACATATCAGATATGTTTGTCAAACGTCAAAAACCATGTCATGATGACCACAAATAACGGATTATTAAAAAACGAACTATATTAATTTGTAACTTGAATACGCGCATCGGGCGAACAGTGTACACTGCACAGCGACTCACCGCGCATTAACGGCAACTGATTCTTGTTATCTCAATATCTCAACGCGGTGTCGTACAATACATTATACTTGAATAATAACTGGTCGTTCAAAATGTGTGGCTTGGTATTAGTGTCCCTGAACGCTTTGTACACCTCAAATTCTTCGAGTGTGTTCATATAACGTCCTTTACTGCAAAAGTGGAGGGGTTTTAAATTAGTTCTGAAATCGGTGTAACTATGATTTTCGTTAATAAGATGTCTGGCGAAACTTGATTTGATGGTATCATAGTTACGACAGATAGTGGGTGGTTTGTGTTCATTAAATCTTTTGAGAAAACCACGGCCCGTCTGGCCCACATAGAAAGCGTCACAATCATTGCATGACAATTTGTAAATGCCCATTTTATTCTCAATACAAGTAGGTTCGTGAGTACGAAGATTATTTAAGATATTATTTGTAGTCTTGTAAGTGACTATAATATCAGTGTTTTTGTTTATGAGAGATTTTAAAATGTTCGGCATGAAATTGGTATATGTTGCGGTGATATATCTATGTGGCTTTTTTTCCCGTGCATTCATTGATAACTGGTTAATGGTCCTTATTCTATTTTTATGTTTCTTGAGAATGTTGTTTACAACATTGGAATTGTAACCATTTGCGACTGCGATGTATTTGATGGTATTTAACTCATTAAGAAAATCTTTGTTATCAAGGGGTAAAGATAAAAGTCTATGTATCATGCTATGAAACGCAGCCATTTTCTGCGATATGGGATGAAATGACGTGGCGTGTATCACGGTGTCTGTCGTCGTTGGTTTTCTGTATATATTAAAATGTAAATTATTGTTGGTGTTTTTTGTGATTATCAGATCTAAGAAGTTTAGTTGTCCGTTGTCCTCATGTTCCAAGGTGAATTTCATATGTTTGTTAATACTATTTAAATAAGTGTGTAATCGATCAATCTGCCGCTGTGTACCTTTATAAATTAAAAACGTGTCATCGACATATCTACCATAAAATATAATATTGTTGCTATGTATATCATTCTCAAAGATATAGGAATTCTCGAAGTGATTTAACGAAAATCATAGTTACACCGATTTCAGAACTAATTTAAAACCCCTCAACTTTTGCAGTAAAGGACGTTATATAAATACACTCGAAGAATTTGAGGTGTACAAAGCGTTCAGGGACACTAATACCAAGCCACACATTTTGAACGACCAGTTATTATTCAAGTATAATGTATTGTACGACACCGCGTTGAGATATTGAGATAACAAGAATCAGTTGCCATTAATGCGCGGTGAGTCGCTGTGCAGTGTACACTGTTCGCCCGATGCGCGTATTCAAGTTACAAATTAATATAGTTATATAGTTCGTTTTTTAATAATCCGTTATTTGTGGTCATCATGACATGGTTTTTAACGTTTGACAAACATATCTGATATGTGCTATAAATTTTATGCTTGACAATGGGACAAGAGTCTTGAAACATGTCGTAATAAGAAGAGACATCAAATACGAGAAGTCACAGACGGTTAGTATAATATATTTTTCATATATTTAACGGAAACGTGGCTTGGTACTAAAATAGGTTTATTCCTACTATAATATGAACACAGTAACTAACAATGTACGGGTAACTAAACATCACACGCAAAGTTGGCAACACCTTCACTTGTATACCAGCTGATCCTCCGTTACCCTCCCGCCATTCACAATTTCAAAGTGGACTCGTCCATCCATAAATTGGTTTCTGTGCATATGCCCTTAACTTTCAATTTTACTATACCAGTTGGTTACACAGTCACAACATAACCTCAAAAGTATGTGTACGTGATCATGTACTTAATGTACTAAGAGGTGTAAAAATATCATCTGTATAAATATGCCTGTAGAAACATATTGGTATATGTATTTATCTAAAACATAATTTAAGTACAATTTATGTCATATTGTACGAATTGTACCTTACTCTCATGTAGAAGCAATATATTATACAACAAAAATTATGTACTTGTTAGTATATTTCCTCTGCAAGCTTAGAAGTAATTTACACGTGTCTTCCAGGTCAACATCAACATAATATGAGAAATGAGGCTGGTCCTCATGGTGTCATGCTGGAGAGGTACCAGGGATTAAAATTACACGCTCTGCTCAACTCCTATTGGATAAATTAATGCAGGGTGATGTATCAGATATTTCTGATATTGAGGACAGTGATAAAGAAGACTCTACTGCACTGCCTAAGTCTGCAACTGATTCAGAGAAAGGTAAATGCCATTGTTGATATGTAAACACAGTTTTTGTATACGATTTTATTTTACAATTTCCAAACTGCTGGTTGGTTTGTTGGTTTTTCTTTAGTATACTTACTCACTACTTTCCTTTAAACCTTTCAATAACTTCATATAGATGTGATTAGAATGTATTTTTGTGGTTTATTCAATTTGAAAAAGAAAATATCTATATACACACAATGATGCTCAAGTACTACAAATGCTGAACAATTTACAAATACTGTAGAATCTACAAACATTAATTTTACTATTTTTGTAGCAGATGCTGTTCAACAAGATTCCTTGGGTGACAGTAATGAAGAGCATGCTGAAGAAGAGGTGGCAGAAGATTACGAGGAATTAGAAGTGGAAGATAATCCGTTTCTGCTCACTGCAAAAGAAGATATCAAGTGGCATCATCACCTTCAAATTATGCCTGCGGAATGCAACTGGCAAGAACCAGACAACTCACACCTTATGAAACCTGAAGATCCAGTTGTATATTTCAAAAGGTACATTACAGATTCCCTGATACATACTATGGTTGAGATGACTAATATATATGCAATTCAAAAAGGAACTGTTAATTTCAAAAACACTAATAAAAAAGAAATCAAAGTCCTTATTGGTCTTCACTTAGCAATTGGTTCTTTGAAATTTTCTAGGATTCGATTATACTGGGAAAACATGCTCGGAGTAGGGCTCTTCAAAAACTCAATGACTAGAAACCGGTTTTTTAAGCTAAGAAATAATTTACACGTAATAAATAATTTAGAAATTGATGTAAACAACACTGATAAGTTCAAAAAAGTGAGGCCATTGATCAATGCTGTTGTAAAGAGATGTCAAGAAATAAGCCATAAAAAAAATGTCTGTGTAGATGAACAGATAATTCCATTTAAGGGTAAGCACTCACCAAAACAGTACACAAAGGGGAAACCAAATCCATGGGGAATAAAGGTGTTTCTTTTGTGTGGAAAGAGTGGACTTGCATATACTTTTATTTTATACCAGGGAAAGTCAACAGAGATTGATCGCAATCCTATGTCTCGGTATGGCCTTGGACCATCTATTGTCTTACATCTGAGTCAGAATACAGTTAGTCCTGGAACACATATGTATATTGATAATTTTTTTACAACATATCATTTGTTACAGACTCTAAAAAGGATGTCAATTAACACAGCTGGTACAGCACGGGTTAATCAGTTTGCAAAACCTCCATTCATGTCTGAGAAGGATCTGATGAGAAGAGGACGGGGAGCAATGCAGGAACTAACAAGCTCAGATAATGATATAGTGTTAGTACGCTGGTTTGATAATAGAATAATAGACCAGTTACTATGGCATCCAATTTTATTGGAATTGGTACAACCAATATAACTAAGCGATGGGATAAAAACGAAAAAGTATACGTTGATGTAGTACAACCGGAGGTGATTCAACTATACAATAATTCCAAGGGAGGAGTAGACAAACTAGATTTCCTGCTAGAATTGTACAGAATGTTTATCAGATCAAGAAAATGGACTCTAAGGGTAATATTTCATTTTATTGATCTTGCAGTATGCAGTGGGTTGGAGTACAAAAGAGACTGCAGTATATGTAAGATTGATAAAAAATCACAAATGGATCTGCTCGAGTTCAGAATGTCGATTGCTTATGCCTTAGTTCAGTCAGTCAGGAACAACAGTCAAAGAGCGCAAGAGGGGAAGACCAAGCTCAGAAGACAATGAGGTTGAATTGCATACACTGGCAGCTCATCATGAAAAACGACCCCCAGCCTCAGTAAGATTGGATACCATTGATCACTTGCCTGTGCACTGTGGCAAAAAGGAAGCTGGATGATGTAAATCTATTGGATGTAAAGGCAGATCGCATTATAGATGTGAGAAATGCAATGTGTATTTGTGTTTTTCAAAGGATCATAATTGTTTCAGAACATTCTATATCAATTAGTATGCATTATTTTATAGGTAATAACAGCTTTCTTGTATTATTTTGTGTTTTAAATTTGTATAATAAAATATCTTGCTTCAATTTACAATTACAAATAGAAGAGTCTATCCAGGTGTATTTCTCTTAATTCCTCGAGTACTATCAATTACAGCCGCCGAGTACGTATGTCCATGATCAAGGACAATTCAGTGTGCCTTATGTAAGCATAAGAATATTATAAAATCTAATATTAGTGGCAAATTAGTAAAAATAAACAAAAAAATAATTTTTATCTCATCATTCCAGTTGCTGGGTCTGAAAGGGTCTGAAGCACCTTTATTCAGCAAATGGAGTTAATATGAGAAATACAGAAACTGTTTGCTGAATTGAGACTCATGTGTAGGTTGGGTGACACTATCATGTACCTTCATTTCTGTATCATTTCACCTTGTGTCACATTCATTATTCACCTTTCCGTATGTTAGCCGTGCAGGAAACGGGTCGTTAGGGTCACTTGGTTTGACACCACTCATTTATCATGTGTTGTTAACGTTAACCTTGTTTCATCACATTTCATAAGCACTTTATTCAACAGACGTAAACAGAGCTTTATGCCTACAATTTGTTTATTCTATACAATTAAATGCTGATTCATTTACAATATACATGTATATTGGTGGTGAGTAATTCTGATAACCCCTTATACGCCAATATTTACAAGCATAAAAATAATGATTTTTAATGTTAAACAGCCATAGTTATTTTACTTTCTAACCATTGTCTTCTAACACAAAGGCTTATGGTGATTTTGTGGTTAGGCTTACTAAATAATTTCTGTTTAGTAATCAGTTTTACCTAATCCAGTGTTGCCTGTACAATAAATATGCTTTCCCTTTATCAGTATTAAGGAACTGCATTACAGATGTATAATTTTTATGCAACCCACTGTGTAATCACCACCAGCACACTTTTATGGTTTTGTATTTTATAAAGTAAACTTTTTCTTAACGTGAAACTAGATATAAAAGATTACAATTAAATACTTTTTTCTTACAAAATTTAATAAATACAAAAAGCCTACAGAAAAAGTTTATATTTTTTTGTAGAATTAATCGTCTTGAGTCTAATTTGTAAAAAAATTGCATTAAAACTCCACATCCTAAACCATATACGCGCAGCAGTAGCGTAATGGTGGGGGGAGAAGAGCCCCCCCACCGAAAGAGACTAGAAAAGTTGACGAGGAATTTTGTTAATATCTTAGTTTTTAATGTTTTTCAGCTGTGTGTGCTAATATAGTAATAACTCTTTTTAAATATACAAATACGACTACTACACATCATTTGTGTATACATTTGGTATTTGAAATACAAGAAATCAATTGTCTTTTAAACGATGTTTAAATAGCAAGTATTTGTATTGTGTTATTACCATTTACTTTAATAGGATTTATTTCAGGATGTTATTACATATTTTTCAGGCACTTTAAAAACAGTAATATTGACTAGTCTTAACCTGCTTTTTCTTTTGTATGAAGCTGACTCAACTCCCCCCCCCCCCCGGGCAAATTCTGATAGTAACATTTATTTTGCTAATTTCAAATAAAGCTTATTTTAATGATTTGAAACATTCTTCACTAATAATGGTTTCATATCAAACAATTATTTTTCTATATATTGGACCAGGGGAACATTTACACAATATACAAAGTATGACTAGAATCTAAGGATCTAGTCATTTTCATTACTGAATTACCCAATTCAATATATTACAGCACAAAGTATTATATTATGAACGTACGAAATAAAAACTTCTAGCACATAAGTACAGGTAATGTTACATAAAAATGTCTGTGATGTTAACAATTACTTTGCAATGGAGTTCTTGTCATTACACGTTAGGAATTATCTTCTTATTACTAAAACAAAAACATTCTGCAAGACACTGGATGTAAAACAAGAACTTCCAGGCCTTCTGTGCTGTCTAGTGAAAACTGATGTCAAGGGAACAATTAACTTTCGCACTCGTTAGTAATTTTGAAGTTAACTTTATAACAGCATTGATATTTCACACACACACACTAGCACGCAACTACAAAATTTTTGAAGTCCATTTAACAACAAATGTAGTTTAAACAACTTAAATACTTTTATGAAAGTGTTTAATTAGTAATGTGTGTATTTCCCTTACTATTATGGTAATGATGAAGTATGTATACACCGGCTTACGAATTTAGATGAACTAGTTTATACATTCGTTTTCATTTACCTGTGGCGTACATAAAAAAATACGTGTAAATTGATTTAAAAATTCTGATACAGTTGACGTGCACTTAGTTGTAAATTTACTTAAATATAACCTGTCACTTTGAAAACTAAACATAACCTTACTTACCTAGTGATACTGTTATGAAAGAGATCTGAAATAGAAGAGCAAACCAACTTAATAAATATAAAAACCACATTTTAAATTTAGTTGCTTCTTGTGAAAATCTGTAACTTTCTTACTAAATTTTAACAAAACTATAAATAGTTCGCCTTAACACAATCATCATGACATACACGATTCGCCACTGGCCACTGCTTGTTAAATATTACGGTTAATGCATCATCAAAATTGACGTATTTGCATTGACGAAATTTGGTTACACTGTTTTGATCGGGAGGCTGTATTGGTAACCATTGGCACTTTCCCTCGCAGATACTAAAAACAATTAGGTAACACCCAATTCAGTTTACGAGAATAAAATTATTATTTTCACATATTACAAACTGAAAAGTTAGACATAGATATAAATTAAATAGCACTACTAGCTGCCTTCAGAACCATGATACATAGACTTAACAACATCCCCTTAGATGAAAAAGACGAACTAAACACGATAAAATAACTAGCATAATCTAACGGATATGACAGAACAATAGTCAGTAAACTCCTACACAAAACAAACAACAGACAAAGACAGAAAACAACAAATTCATAACACTAACATACATCAACAAACAAACTGAAAAAATAGCCCACAAATTCAAAAAAGCAGGATACAGAATCGCTTACAAAACTACTAACAAAACAGAACACACACACAAAGCACAAAACAAATTCGATCTACCCGGTGTTTACAAGCGAAATTGCTCAAATTGCAATAAATTCTACATAGGCCAGACAGGACGTAGCTTCAAACAGAGATACATTGAACACACAAAAGCACTCCACTCCACTACAGAATCCACCTTTGCAAACCACACATATAAAAACATCGACAATAACATGAACATTCTACACGTACACACAAAAGGCCGAAAACTAGACACTCTAGAACAATTGGAAATATACAAACACACAAAAACAAATAAAAACGACATCCTAAACGAACAGACACAATTCAAATCACACGCATTATTCGAACATACCACACCCCACACACACAACATCGATCTCTCGAAACTCGATTCCGTCGCCCACAACAAGACGGACAGCGCTACCAACGGCAGCCTCTGAAGAAGCCTTTTAAAGGAGAAAACCGGTTTAGGCTGTAAGGTAAAACTTTATGCTTTTACTTATAAAAAACCTAGTGTTCCGAGTCGTTAATGTAATAGTGCTATTTAGTTAAGTAACGGACACGTCATGGACAACGAAATCCAAGATATAAATTATTATATACCGAAGTTTTAAAAATCTTGCTTTACTCAGTTCCTTGATGTATAATATATTAGGTGTATATTATAAATAACTGCACGTAAATGGATGTTATAAATCTAATATGCTCTGGAAAAAATAAGAATTTATAATCCAAAAGTTAAAACTCCAGATGAAGTTATGTATTACGAACAGAATTCACCTAATAATGGCTCAAAATTATAATATACAGGTCTAATTGTAAACTTCGTTCAAAAACGCACGCACAACGTAAATATGAGATTTCAATAATTGATGTTAAGAATCTTATATAAAAAACTCACGCCAAACTTTAGATACCGGTAGCTCAAAACCAAATTTTCAACTGGAGAAGTTGTACATATCAGAGAGACGAGGTCAGTATAGACCTGGAAGAGGACATTCATACTCTTATTAATAACTTCAGGAAAATGTAGACTATGCTACAATCCTGGTATTTCCAAACCTGAGACAGATCCTAACTGGTAAAGAATCAAATCACACTTCAAGGTGTGAGAGTAATGGCCACGTTGTAATGTAGCTGGTCTGAGAAGCATCAGGAGTCCACAATGTTACGATAGTTGTGGCTTGTACCATGGGTGTCCAGTGAATAGAGAGTTGTGGCCAGCCACAAAATTAAGCCCTCTTTTAATATTTCTTGCCCAGGTTTAAAGCAATGAAGTCACCAGAAGAGTGATTTCTACCGGTGAAAGTTTCCCATGAGCCTCTTTATGAGTGATTTCTCTGTATTCAGATTCTTTTTGGTCTACTTACTTATACCAAGAAAATGTACAGATGCCAAGGCACATACTAATCTCATAACAATTATTTTAAGACAAACAGAACAGAATTCATATTACCAGTTCATCTGGGACATTGGCTTGGTTTCTTCTGTAATGAACCACCTTTCAACTTTATTAAAGAAACAAATATCATAGACACAAGAACTATAAAATATAGTTTATAGTGTATCACTAGTTTCTTAGTATAGATGATTTAAACTAGTCTTCCTAATCTTCAATGACATGGAACTGGGACTCATCCAATACTTTTGAAATATTTATGTGAGCACATAAGTCATGTTTTTGTTTATATAACAATAACTATAGGATTTCGTTGTCCATGACGTGTCTGTTACTTAACTAAATACAACTATTTCATTAACGACTCGGAACACAAAGTTTTTTATAGGTAAAAACATAAAGTTTTACCTTACAACCTGAACCGGTTTTCACTTTAAAAAGCTTCTTCAGAGGTTGCCGCTGGTAGTACTGTCCGTCTTGTTGTTGGCGACAGA
This sequence comes from Magicicada septendecula, assembly GCA_034769895.1. Classification (NCBI taxonomy): domain Eukaryota; kingdom Metazoa; phylum Arthropoda; class Insecta; order Hemiptera; family Cicadidae; genus Magicicada; species Magicicada septendecula. The sequence continues at coordinate 1,855,975 of CM068367.1, forward strand.
ATCGATTTTTGAAAGATCGATGTTGTGTGTGTGTGGTATGTTCGAATAATGTGTGTGTTCAATATAATGCGTATGTTCGACACAATTCAAATCACACGCATTATTCGAACATATCTCACCACACACACACATCTCGATCTTTCGAAAATCGATTCCGTCGCCAACAACAAGACGGACAGTACTACCAGCGGCAACCTCTGAAGAAGCTTTTTAAAGTGAAAACTGGTTCAGGTTGTAAGCTAAACTTTACGTTTTTACCCATAAAAAACTTTGTTCCGAGTCGTCAGTGAAATAGTTGTATTTAATAACTATAGTATAAAGAGATTATTTTATAATAAAAATTGTTCAACAGCACCATGGCATATGATTCCAAACAAAACCTTTTTATTAATGATAGAAAAACGTAGAGTAAATATAGTACACAATAATAATAATAATAATAGTGGGAAGTATTACAATTAACAAAAAAAATTTAGCATTAAGATTACTATCCTAATTTAACCAGGAACAAAACGGTGTTAAAAATATTGGTATGGAGAACCATACATGACTTCCATGTTCTAAGATTTATATTTAAAATAATTTTCAAAATGAAATATTTCCATAGAAACTACTTCTTTCTTCAGCCTTAACCACAGTACTGTGGTCACTAACGTATACCACCTCAGATTAGCGCACTCGATTTTCACTGATGATGGCAGTCGATAACACTGCGGAAACGTCTGGTTTTGTAGAAAACATTGGACCACGGCAAACAGCCCAGGAAAGAAATTTTAACAACAAACTACTCTTTATTGCCGATAACGTGGTACACATGACATAAAAATAAAAGTTATCTCCCCCTCCCTTCAACTATCATTTTCATTTATAGATATTTCATCTGCGTTTCTACAGTGGATTATTATGATATTCTTTTCAGGATACTTTATCAAAATTAAGTAGTTACTCTTGTTAAAACATACAACGTTGCAGGTAAACTACCCTTTCCACATAACCGATCATCACCAAAATCAATAAGCCTTGAGTCCTCTACAACTTAGGCACATATGCACAAAATTGTTTGATTCTGTTTGAATGTGCGGCAGTTATCGTTTGTCATAGAAAAAAATACCCATGTTAAAACATAAAAACATTGCAGGTAAACTACCTCTTCACCTTAACCGATCTTCACCAAAATCAATAGGTCTTGAGTCCTCTACAATTCAGGAACGTATGAAAAAAATTATTTGATTCTGTTTTAATTTACGCCTGTTATCGATTCTACACACAGACACTTTTCGAAAAATGACTTTTCTTCATGTTTTGAGGGTATTACAATCAGAATCAGCCCGTATCTTGAAAACGATTTTTTTTGCCATCACCATACTTCCATTTCCTTATGGAACATGGAAGTAAAAGAGTAATGTAGACATGCAATGATGTTATAGCATAATTAGTAGATTGTAAAAAAGACCATATTTGAAATACCTGCAAACAAAATCTGTAGACAATAAAACAGTTTATACAAAAATGTGCACTTGTAAAATGAGAGATAAGCTGGATACAGAAGGCTGGGATAAACATATTTTGGAGCTAGAATTCACCTTTGAAGAATTTCAAGATGCTTTAAATAGTATAATGAATTGTAAATTGCCAGGGATTGATAGGTTAAATGTTGAGCTTATCAGACATTCAAGTCAGAAAGTGAAACAGCAAAGAGATTATTAAACATAGACATACGGTATCCCTCAACAATGGCTGACAGCAATGGTAATTCCAATTTGTAAAAAAGGATAAACGCACAATTTTAATAGTTATAATAAAGGAATAAGCTCTTTAACATCAGCCTATAAATTTTATTCTACAATAATTACTGCAAAACTAACAGAAATAAAAGACAGCCTATTCTTAAAAGAAGGAACCGGATTTTGCAAAGGTTCTATTGTACTGGTGTCTTTACCATCCAACATATAATGGAAAAACAATCAGAATGATCACAGTTGCACACCACTATATAAAAATTATCCCGATTAGCGCTTTCAAGCCTCACAGCCCATCGTCAGATCGGAATACCACGAAACAATGGAAATTCCATCGAAATAATGGAAAAACACACGAAGCTAACAGACCAACATACTTACTATGAGTATTAATTTAATATGTATAAACTTTTGACAGGGTTAAGAGATATAAATTATGGGCAATTTTAAATAAAAAAGGGTTATATTTACAATTAGTACATGTGATTAAAAGCTTATATATAACTGGCGGCCCAAATATTACAATCAAATTGGATAACAGGATAAGTGAAAGAATGATTCTGACAACACAAAGGATTTGTCAAGGCTGTTCAGTGTCACCTTACTTGGACAGTTGCGATCAGAACATGGAAGATGATTGCTGAATGTAGATTTCTATTAAATGACTTTATATTGTCACCTCTTTTAAACGTAAATAATAGGACTCTATTATCAGGATCAGAAAATGCTTTACAAAAAGCATTCTCTGGTCTTGACAAAATCATTAATGGCTACTTGACAAAATCATTTAAGTACATCTACTGAAAAAAGTAAACTACCGGTAATTGCTTTTTCTTGGTATGCTGCTGATAAGAGGGACAAGATCATGTTATAGAACACGTGAAAATCTTTAATTATCTTAGATGTTGATGTTGTAGCCTGACAACTTTGAAAAAAAGCCATCACCGATTTCAGTACACACAGGGTGGAGAAGTAACGCTCCTCCCTCTTCCATTTTCTCTGCCTCACTGCCCCCCACCCATTTTCTTCCTAATCAGTTGCATGCTGTATAGTTCACACATGGTGTTCGGCGAGTGAATGATCTCTTCCACACAGTTGCATTGCATCATGTGACTTTCTCCTATAAATGTCCCAAGTGTGAAAAAAAATATTTGTTCTGTACACACGTTGTTTTCAATGTTGCACACCTATAGTTGTAATTATGATTTAGAAATGAAAATATCTAGACTTAAAAATATAAGTGGTACAATATACTCATAAGAAATGTGCGAAGGGGAACTTTACTGATTATAGAGTGATGGCTGATGCTACTCTGTTATATGGTAGTGAGGTGAGGTCTGGACAATACAAAAAAAAAAATGATTGAAAACGTAGCCATGGTGCAGAGACGAATTTTTTGCATTCTGTGGCAGGATATACATTAAGCTAAACATGTGCTTATGCTAATGATGTTGTGATACTAGCCAGATCAAGACAACGGCTAGTTGAGGTATACAAGGAGCTGAATAAAAAATCCACTGGAATGGGACTCAATGTACATATCATCAAAACTAAATACATGCTGATTTCTGCATCAGAAAGGAGAAGAAATTTAAATAAATTTGTGCACAGAGGATAATTCAATTGATGCAGTTAACAAGTTCAGATACCTGGGTTACAGGATAGACAATGAAGGGTCCATAAACACGATGACAGGATACAAATAGAAAATAGGGCAAATTATATTAACAGTAGACTATTGAGTCATTAGTCATAATACAAAAATAAAAATATATAAAATACTTATCAGACCAGATGTTACTTACAGAGGGAAGACATGGACATTAACAAAACAGGAACAAGAAACACTAAGAAGGTTTGGAAGAAAGATTGTAGAACGTCTTTATGGACCAGTTACAGATGATGATGAATGGAGATAAAGAAATAACCAGAAGATTTATGACATATTGAAGCATGAGGACATTGTAAGATTCATAAAGGCTCAACGGCTAGGTCACCCTAGAGGGGATGGATGATCTGCAAGAAAGTGCTGAGGGCACAAGTCTATAAAAGCAGAAAGAGGGGCCAATCTAAGATAAGATGGTTGGATGATGTGCTGGATGAACTCAGAAGAATGGATGTGAGAGTTTACACTGAGATGGTAATGGACAGGAGACTTTGGAGAAGATTGGTATTGGAAGCCAGGGCTCATGTTGGGCTGTAGTGCTAAAGAAGAAAAAAAAGGAATAATGATATTAGGAAGGAACTGAATATATTTTCAATAAATGAAAAAATAATATATAGTTTAATATTCATTTTTAAAGTATCCAAGTCACTTGTATTAAATAAATAATTGCTTACCGAATCCGTCGAGTGACTTCCTTGTAATTTCGCTTAACTTGACGCGTTTCGAGGCATATGCCTCATCTTCAGAATAATTTCTCTTTAAAGAACGTCAGACATTAAGATCAAAATATAATAAATGAAAATTAAAATCAATAGTTAAAACATTAAAGCATCAACAATATTAAAACACACTAAAAACACAGAGGAGCACGCACTGTCACACCATGATGTGTTCGCGTTGCGTTTATAGCCGGTGTACACCGTCACAATGTTACTTGTGCACTGACTGTCCGAGTAAACTATTATCTGTGCAACGCATCTTGTATCCCAATGGCCGTGTCGTACAAGGGATTTGACTTGAAGTTGAGTTGATCATTTAATATGAATCCACCGTCTTGTGAGTTGTTCGTCTTTTTAGACTGTTTGAAGGCCTTGTAAATTTCGAATTATTCTAATGTGTCCATATATCTGCCTTTTTTGCAAATGTGTAATGGTTTAAAGTTGGTGTCAAAATCGGTGTAGTTATGATTGTTATTGACGAGGTGACGTGCAAAGTTGGATTTGATATTATGGATGTCGTTTTTTGGTAAATGTTCTTGGAAGCGTGTTTTTAACGCGCTGCCGGTTTGTCCGATATAAAAGCTGTTGCAATCGTCAACTGGATTTTATAGACACCTGTCCTCTGTTTTATTGGTTTGGCAGATTTATGGTGAAGAATTTTCTTAATGTTGTTATCAGTCCAGAAAGTTAAAGTTATATTCATTTTTATAAAAATGTTGGTTAATGTATGGGGCAAAGTTCGGCCATAAATAGAAGTCACGTATGTGCTGTCTCGGTTACTACTCAGTTTTGTTATCTTGTTATGTAATTTTTTCAGTGTTTTTTGATTAAAGTATCGATCATAGAGCATGTATATCCATTGGCCTTTGCTATGCGTTTAATGGTGTTCATTTCCTCATGAAAGTTGCTGCTTTCTAACGGTATGGTGAGTAATCTATATATGAAACTGTTACAGGCGGCCATTTTTTGCGAAAGAGGGTGATTGGAATCCGCGTGTATTGTGGCGTCAGTGGTGGTAGGTTTTCTATATATTTGGTATTGAAAACTATTGTCCAACCTTGTTATTGTTAGATCAAGAAAATTAAGTTTAGAATTAACAAAACCTAGTCTTTTAGTCTTCAAGTCGCAATGAAATTCATGTGTTAATTTTCACAATAATGTGTACTGCAGTTGGGTTCACCACAAAAGTATATTTTATTTTAATCTGAAAAACTTTCATCAGTACAGTAATTACGAGTACTTTGTGTGTGTTAAAACAGTGCCAGTTGTAGGGGGGGGGGATCATGTGGTGAATAAGGGCACTGCGTGACGCCAACAAAGTTTCAATTTCTAACAGAAAGTTATTTAAGATCTTAGTTGCTTCAAGGAACACTGTTCAGTTTAGGAACGCTGTCTATTGAAAGTGAAATCGCCAAAAGTTTAGACTTCACAGATCTTCTTAAAAAATTTGCTCATAAAAGAGCTCAGAAAGTAGATTTTGGATTTTGACTAAATTTCATTAAGTATTTCATATTTAATTTACCACATTTAAATAAATAATATGTTTGTGATAAATTGATGTATCACTAATGTTCTTAGCCAAATTCACTAAATATCTGTATTATATAATTATTAAATAATTCATTACCATTAGCATTTTCTAGCCTTACATAGGGCGTACCATTATTTTCGCATGAGGGCGTGTACGTACCTAAAGCTGGCACTGTGTTAAAAGTGTACACAAGAATAATTCTTTGCTACATACGGTGATTGTATTATTTTAAGTCGTATACTCATGTAGGAATATTTAGTACTGCCATATATGCATATATACACAAAATTTACATTACACATGGTTTAGGAAATTAAAATTTTTTATGAAGATTTCACCAGCAGCATACAAACACAACAAGCATTACAAAATTAACAGTAGAATTAATTGAAACATATTTATTTATGCGTGGGAGCATGGTGTTGATGTTCATCAGATTTTTGTGGACTTTAGACAGGCGTATGACTGTATAAATAGAGAAAAACTGTACACAATATTACATGAGTTTGGCATACCAAATAAATTGGTAGAATTAATCCAAGCTACAATGGACAACACACAAGCGTTCGTTCATATTCAAGGCCAACTAACAGACCTTTTTGAAATAACAAGGGGATTAAAACAAAGAGACGGGCTAGCCCCGGTTCTCTTTAACATATGCATGGAATATGTTATAAGGAAATGTCCTCCAACGCTTGCAATTTACTATTTAATAAGTCTACACAAATTGCAGCATATGCCGATGACGTGAATCTAATGGAACTGTCAGTAAGAGATATTACGGAACTCTACTTGGAACTGGAGGAGAATGCAAAAACAATAGGTCTGACTATCAATACAGACAAAACCAAAGCTATGTGACAATGAATAAAATAAATAAATAAATTAATGAATATAAAAGTGGATTTTACAAATGAAGAAATATTTTATTATATATTAAACAATAAACAAAAATAAATTAAAATAATAAGAATAACACACTAAAAAATGACGAAATGTAAAAGGTTACAAAAAATTATAAGTCAAGAATGAAGAAATTAACGGGAGATTCTTAAAACAATTTGATGGACGTTAGAAAAATGCCTAACGGAAAAAGGTAGACAAAGTTCCCGTGAAGAGCGGTAGCAGCTAGAACCAATAGGAGGGGCGATGACATAAGGGGAGGGGCCTAAAGTATAAAAGCCTACAACGTACAGTTGACAGACGTTGTTTAAGACCTGAAGATGTCAGTAATGACGAAAAGCTTAGTCGAACAATAAAAAAATTATAGCAGTTAGCAAATTCATAAAAGAAATATGTGACAATGACCCAAACAAGAAAACGTCGAATAGCACAGAATCTAACAATTGGAGAGGAAAACATTGAGATGGTGGAAAGATTTACATATTTGGGAGTGGAGATGACAAGGGACAGCAGCGAGGAAGGAGAGATAAGAAAAGTCACACTAGCACCTAACCGAGTGTTCAACGAAAGAATGGAAGGCCGCCATCCAGTTGGAAGACCCAGAAGGAGATGGGAAGATGAAGTGAGCGAAGACTCAAGATCACTGCTACATATCGACAATTGGAAAAGAATGGCAAAGGAGAGGGATGCCTGGAGGCATAAACTGGAGGAGGCCAGGGCTCAAATTGGGCTGTAGTGCCATTGGAGAGAGATATTTATTTATATATTTATATTAATTTATTCAGTCTTCATGGTGGTATTTCACGGTACCAATGCTGATTGAGAAATATATTTCTCCCACAACGCAGTGAAAAGTGTTTGTGAAGGGTTTTTACAGTATAGCGATCTTTCACTATCCATTATAATGTTATTGTTAGTAAACATTTAGATTTGAGCATTTAGAGCAAACTCAAGTGTTACAAGAATGGAGAATGTAGAGGAATACTCTAAAATAGGACTATGGAAGCTGAACATATTACAGCCTGCAACCTTGTCCACTGCATCAAATGTAATGTCCGTGGGTGAAAAATATGTGAGCCTTGCTGAACAAGAAATTCAATCCAAGAACAACTCAGGTCATAGTTTCGAAGAGTTGTAACACAGCATTTAGAGCTCAAAGTATAACAAGAACTTAATGTAACAACTTTAAAATAACCGCATGAGATATTTGCAACAAGCACAAATGTCGTAAAACAAGTATTGTATAAAGCAGTGCTCTTTTTGTTCACTGTATGAATCTTTGTGAGTGTTTGTTAAACAATATTACTATAAATATTATTATAGTACACTAATAATGTTTAGTACTACTATATGTACACATACACAGTACACATACCATAGTAAAAATTAAAAGTACACTCCAGACAAATTGAAACTGCATAGTAAGTTGTAACAAACGCTTTACAGAAGGGCCACGAAAATGAAGAACTATACAGCAAACGTCTGTGTACTATGAAATATTTCAGAAAGAGCACAACAAACAAATAAAGGGCAATTTTCACACATGTGGTTCACTTCACTTAGTGCAAAGGTAATCTCTTCTTGCTACAAATTACTGTGTATACAATATGTTCATATTGTTGTGTTCCCGTCACTTGGCATGAGCTGGGTCCATTTTAGGTAAAAAATACTTTTGTTTTGATCTTGTTTCAGGATATTTGTCATGATATTGATTGATGACTCGTTGGGCACTTGGTGAAACATATTATACTAACGTATTAAAAACACTAGGTAAGTTTCACAGTTTATTATTGACCTCTGACAATTGTTTCAGCCTATTAACTATTCTCACTGAGATTTTAGAAACAACATCTTAGAAACAAAGAAATGTTGTTTCTAAGATCTCTTTGAGAATAGTTTAATTGGCTGAAGAAATTGTCAGAGGTAAACAATAAACTGTGAAACTTACCAAGTGTTTGTATGTTTTTAAAAACTTAGAATATTTTTCATTCTTGGATTTCGTTGTCCATGACGTGTCCGTTACTTAACTAAATATCACTATTGTTTGACGACTCGGAACACTAAGTTTTTTATAAGTAAAATCGTAAAGATTTACCTTACAGCCTAAACCGGCTTTCACCTTTAGAAGGCTTCATCAGAGGCTGCCGTAGGTAGCGCTGTCCGTCTTGTTGTTGGCAACGGGATAGTTTTTCGAAAGATCAATGCTGTGTGTGTGTGGTGAGATGTGTTCGAATAATGCGTGCGATTTGAATTGTGTCTGTTCGTTTAGGATGTCGTTTTTATTTGTTTTTGTGTGTTTGTATATTTCTAATTGTTCTAGAGTGTCTAGTTTTCGGCCTTTTTTGTGTACGTGTAGAATGTTCATGTTATTGTCGATGTTTTTATATGTGTGGTTTGCTTCAATGAGGTGGTTTGCAAAGGTGGATTCTGTAGTGGTGTGGAGTGCCTTTGTGTGTTCAATGTATCTCTGTTTGAAGCTACGTCCTGTCTGGCCTATGTAGAATTTATTGCAATTTGAGCAATTTAGTTTGTATACACCGGGTAGATCGAATTTGTTTTGTGTTTTGTGCGTGCGTTTTGATAGTGTGTGTTCTGTTTTGTTAGTAGTTTTGTAAGCGATTCTGTAACACTAACATACATCAACAAATTGAAAAAATTGTCCACAAATTCAAAAAAGGAGGATGCAGAATCGCTTACAAAACTACTAACAAAACAGAACACACTATCAAAACGCACACACAAAACAAATTCGATCTACCCGGTGTATACAAGCTAAATTGCTCAAATTGCAATAAATTCTACATAGGCCAGACAGGACGTAGCTTCAAACAGAGATACATTGAACACACAAAGGCACTCCACACCACTACAGAATCCACCTTTGCAAACCACCTCATTGAAGCAAACCACACATATAAAAACATCGACAATAACATGAACATTCTACACGTACACACAAAAGGCCGAAAACTAGACACTCTAGAACAATTAGAAATATACAAACACACAAAAACAAATAAAAACGACATCCTAAACGAACAGACACAATTCAAATCGCACGCATTATTCGAACACATCTCACCACACACACACACAGCATCGATCTTTCGAAAAACTATCCCGTCGCCAACAACAAGACGGACAGCGCTACCTACGGCAGCCTCTGATGAAGCCTTCTACAGGTGAAAGCCGGTTTAGGCTGTAAGGTAAATCTTTACGATTTTACTTATAAAAAACTTAGTGTTCCGAGTCGTCAAACAATAGTGATATTTAATATTTTTCAGTTTTTATTTTCATTATACAGTATATACTGTCATAACTCTGTATTACTTTTAAATAACATCTGGCATCTAATAGTGTCTAGTGCAAAGTGTGTACTGATATTATAATCTTGGTGTTATCTTGCAGATTAGTGATACCAACCAATGTTGCTGACAGGCCAAATAAATATGTTGACTACAAATCAATACATACTGATATATAAATCTTAATAATGCATTAGTTCCATTAGTGAATATTATATAAAACGTTTTTGTAACCAGAATACATTTCTTATTGAAATTATACTATATTTCAATATTTTATATTGTCACTTAAAAAACAGCAATCTCATATTCTCAAAGACTGAAATAAACAAAGATTTACAATTCAATTATTCCAACAATTAATAACTGTAATAATTAAAAAACAATAATACGTTATTGTATTCTATTATTATTAGTTAATTCAATACAAAATGGAACATATTTATTTTGGTCAGTGAAAAGTAAGTAACAAGGCCTTAATATGAATTTTTCCAACACACTATACTTATCCTGATATTATTGTTTCATTTTATAATTTATTTGTTCTGTGAATTAGTGCTACCACTGTCATTAGTTTGAGATTGCTCATGGACAGTTATAAACCTTGTGTAAGTAAAAACCCTTAAAGCAATCTTAACTCAGTAAGGTCAACTTTTTTTATAACAATTTCTATAAAACAGCATGTCATAAAAAAGAATATTATGTAGAAGTTTCATTATCCAAAAACCGTTCATTGCCATAACAGTTACAAGTCACAATTGCTACGTGTAAATTGTTTTTATACAGCTCAGTACTAATTTTTATTTTAGTCGACTGTTATTGGAATTTCATGATTTTCAACCACAGTACTTTGGAATGCCCTAATTCCATCATACAGAAATGATACCTCAATATAGTTATAAGTGTTAACACATAATAAGTTGTAAAATTGTTATGTATTAATATGAACTACATGATATTGGCTATCATTTATAGAATTAGAACAGCTGATATTACTCTCAGGAAGAAAGAATAGCATTGTAAGATAAAAATGCAATAAATTTATTTTAACTCATGGTGACTTTAGTAATTAAATGTTAGTATGTAATGTAGAAAGCACTCTAAAATAATTTATTAATGTTAGCTTTGAGAAACTGAAGTCTAAAATTAGTTCTTGGGTGTTTACTTAATTTTTTTCAACAAAAAAGTTCAGAATAATCAAAATTATGTCAACCCATCTGTACAAACAGTTTGCATCACACAAAGTCAGCACAGCTGGTCTGACAATAATACTTTTACCAGTCAAGCTGTGCTGCTATGCTATCACACAATGATAATTTTATGGAAGTAATTAGTGTGTTTTATGCTTCACAACTGCCGTTGTTTAGAAACACAGAAACCCTCCACACTGGCAGGCCACCGACATCCTAAATTCACTGCTCCAGATAATTTACATTTGTAGAACGTCTTTTTTTTTAGTGTCATCAATTTTACTGGAGAAATTGTTGTTTTGCCAACGTTCATGATCTAAGGCAGTTCTATCAATTTTTCTTGCCATCTATCTATTTTTCTGCTAGGTTCTATCTACACTACAATTAGCGACTGTTACGACTATTACAGTTCTACTGCCTTTGTTGTTCCAGAACTTGATACTTCTTCTTCATGTGTAAAGGCACAAGAGATGCCAAAGGTCCATCTCCAACACACATCTACACTGCTTCCAGATTTGTTTGGTCAGTTTTGAATCTGACATTCTTGTCAGTAGTTCTTTCCACTACTGTTTGGTATCTCGTTATGTATCAGTGGTGGGCTGGCGTTATGGTTGCAGCATTTCACAACCACCAACATAGCATAACTGAACTGTAAAGCAATGTACGGAAACATGTTAAAAGTGGCATCAATTTCAACAGAAAATATATTAGTTTTTACATGGCTAAGTTCATGTACTGGTACAATTCAAATGTGGCATGCAGGCTGGTGGTTGTAGGCCGATTGCAACTGCAACAGTAAATGGCACAGCTTATTACACAAACATATAGGAGGACGTCCATTACTATTCATAATACCCCAATGTTCCACATGTAAGCTTAATGGTTGCAAAGCTTTCACAACGCTTCAGTAGTAGAGTCTAGCACATTGTTAGATGTGTCATTAAATCAGCTATAGCATCCTTGATTTGTAAGCTGTATCTGGTTTAGTGTTTATGTTAGTTCAAGGTAAACATTACCTTTTGTTTGAGCTTATAGAATTGAAATAATTTTGAAATACTGTGATTGTGACAGTAAAAACTCAACTGTGTGTTATTATTTTTCTATGTTTAGTGCTGTTGTGCGTTTTCAAACGTGTACAAAGGATGACACTGTTGAATTTTCGCCTTTCGCTGAATGTTTAGTACAGTAAACCCTCGATTTAACGGACCTCGGTTTAACGGACTTCAGATTTAATGGACAGAATTTGACAGACAAAACAGGGCAAAAAAAAGCATGATAATGTTTTTAAGCTTTTGAAACGTATAATGTGTATAAACTGCAGACTCTCCTGTTCTGGCGATATTGCTTGGCTATCGCAGCATTCTTTCGTTTCTTTTCTTCTTGTTGTGAAACACACAAATTTTCTCATCTTCAATTGTATTTGATGAGAACAGAGTACTCATCAAGAATTCATTTAATTCTTCACGATCCCTGTCTTTGCATTGTCGTTGACGCAGGCGTCGCACACGTTCAGTGGAAGACATCACGACGACTAACACTGAACAATATACACTGATATGCATCTTATTTCACTGTGAAATATTCGTCCATCAGCTAATACAGCAAGCATTACAGTGGCACGTAACTTTTCATTTCCCGTAATCTTTACTGTTACAGATTTGGTTCTATTTTGGTCCACAGTAAATATACGTAAATAAAAAATACGGGCGTTTCATCGGCATTTCCCATGTGTTCAAGTGAATAATTATGCTTCTTGCGTAAATGAATGACAAACCGCTGATACTGTAGGAGTTTTTCTTTGTAGTCACTCGGTAGTTTTAGCGTGAGTGATGTACGTCATTTAAGCGCAAATCCATTTCACCGCATCATTCGTCTTTTACACCCGAAGCTGGCTTTGAAACCGGAAACTTTTAATTCTTCTGCGATTTCTAAAGCTTTTAATTTTAAAACATGTCTAGTAACAGGGAGTCCTTGCCTTCTTAAAAGCCGTACGTATTCACAGACGCTGGACTCTACTGCTACAAAACGCCCAACTTGAGGTCCCGCGAATGCTCGTAGCACAGTATTTGCATTTAAAAGTCGTTCCTTCTGTTTTCTCCATCGTCGAATACAGGATTCATCAATATCGAATTTCCTTGCGACTTCGCGATTGTATGTTTTTTCTACATTTTGTATCACAATTAATTTATAATTTGCATCGTACGGGTTACGTTTAATTTGATTTGACTGCGTGCCTTTAGTCTCCACAATATCACTCATACCGCAAATGCACTACAAAAACGCCGAATGAAAACAAAGTACAGATAAGCGATGTTGTCGCTGTTATAATAGAAAACCACACTGGTAGTTTACCCGTTATTTAGAAACATGTTACTCACACCCCTCTACTCATCCTTTGTCTTGCTGCCTACAGAAGGGTGCGAACACGCGCGTATGCGCACGCACTTACACTTTATCTTCCTATTCTTTCTTCAGTTTGCTGTTAAAACATTCGGTTGTAGTCATAAATCATAACACCAGAGTTAACTACAGCCAGGCAAACTGCTGTTGCTTAGGCAGTAAACAACTCATAGATACCAAAAGCGTTCGTCCCGACAGAAGTCAGGTATAACTTCGAATTTCGTTAGCGCGTGAATGCAAGCCGCATGCCAAATTAGCGACCATGTTTTTAGGAGAAAAAGTGCGGCTTGTATTTGGAACAATACGGTATTTGCATGATATTAATAGTATTAAAATTTCAAGTGTTATAGGCCTATTTGATTTAAATATATCCTCAAAAAACAAAATTTGCGATTTAACGGACTTTCGATTTTACGGACACCCCTCAGCCCCAATTACTCCGTTAAATCGAGGGTTTACTGCACTTTGTTACCAGTAGTACAAAGTTAGTTAGTGATGGTTTTGGTAACCGTTCATGATGTGAGAACATGGAATCTGGCCAACAATAACTTTCCATATACCATCTACTCCAACCACCGTCTGCCACTGTTATCTGCCATAAAAGCGTAAAACTGAAAACTCATAAATTCTCTATCATATCCTTGTTCTTTTGTGGTTGAGTTCAGTACATCTTTTAACTCCTCTTAGAAACATCATTTCCTATACCTTTGTTTTCCTTCTTGATTTAATCCACAGTTAACTATATAATATGACTTAACTTTGTAATTTTCATTTTGTCTCTCAACAGACCATGATTAATTGTCTGGAACTTTCTAACATAACATCTGTATACTAATCATTTGTTGTTGTTCAGTCGGTCAGTCATGGCCAAGTATTTGTGATCCCATTAACAATGTCTCGCTAAGGCCTTCTGTCCTCCACTATTTCTTGGAGATTTTCAGTATTCTTTTTTGTTGCTTCAATGACGTTGACAATACACCTAGCATCTCTGCCTTCCACTTTACCAGCATCAGATTCTTTTCTAGCGAGCCCTGTCTCCTCATAAAATGGGAAAATATGACTGTAATTAAGCAAACAAATTAAGCAATTTTAAATATGTACAAGGCCTTAAAAAAAGCATTTATTATGCAGTAGATGTGACTGACACTGGATTAGATTATGATGGGGGGTTGGCACTGGTTCTTCTTCTTCGTGGCCAACATTTTTTTATGGGAGGGTGTGTTTATTGATTGAGAAGGCAGTGGGAAAGACATCCACTGGTGACCTACCATTTAAACAAAACAAGATGACTCCTGGAGGGAGGAAGGGAGGGAGAGAGATATATATATATATATATATATATATAGAGAGAGAGAGAGAGAGAGAGGAGAGAGAGAGAGAGAGAGAGAGAGAGAGAGAGAGAGAGAGAGAGAGAGAGAGAGAGAGAGAGAGAGAGAGAGAGAGAGAGAGAGAGAGAGAGAGAGAGAGAGAGAGAGTTGAAGTTTGGGATATAATAAAAAATAAGATTTGTTTAGCATAACATGTGTTAGGCTTAGTTATTTAGCCTGTAACCACTTCCTATACTTTGTGCTAAAAAACTCGTCTAACGGCTCTTGGAATTTTCTGAGGTAAAGTAGTCAGATAGCAAAATTGTCCAGTGTTTTTAATTAACGAAGAGTGTAAATGTTTTGACGTATAACCTAAAACATCGTGGCGGCCCTTAACTTCTGATGGTGCTTAAAAGGTAAGTTTGCGAGAAAGGTAAGATTCTGGCAGTGTATATTTTATAAATTTGTTTGTAACTTTACAGTTTGTGTTGACGATAAAGATGGGTAAAGCTAATGATATAGCTAACACTTTTCAGTTTTAGTTGATTCTTAAAAACTCAAAAGATGTACATAGCCTACAAAGGAATTTTGTTTTCCAAATTTGAGTTCATGGTGTCAGTTATATGAACATCCACAGTTACCCATGTTTGAGAACGAGAGTTGTATCCTCACCTCAATTGATAAGATGTCTTCTGTTTTGACTGTTCGTTCTTTTTTTTTTTTTTATAAAACAATATTTGGTTGTAATCTATGTAACTTTACTTTACTGAGCAAGAATTGAGTTTAGCTGAAATTTCTTAAAGTGAAAAAGTGTACTTTTCATAACTCAATAAAAAGCATATACTACAAAACACCATACCAAAATGTATAACATTTTAAATAAGAAGAAATGTACTTTTAATGTACTGTTTACAGAACAAAGGTAAGCAAAGAGACAAATTTTTCATTAGGTCCCAAAGTTTTACAAAAATGCTAAGCGGGCAGATCTCAAATACAGGGTCCGTCACGGGAACCGCATGTTTTTGTATTGGGTAGTATGGCCGAGCGGTTGGCATCAGTGAGTGTGGGTTGGCCTTGATTTGTTCGTTAGAGTGGGAAGTTTAGTTGCCGCCATGTCATGGAACGTGGAGCATCGTACGTTCGCTCTCCGGCGGTTTTTTCGTAAACAATGAGTCAGTTTCATTTCATTTTTTCATTTTGTTTTAATTGTCTCCAAGTCACGTTACTAACTATTTAGAATTAATATTAGGCAATTACCTGTATTAACATCCGTCTTGTGACTTATTTGGTTTTTTTTCCTTAAAACGACGCGTTTCGAGGATAAATCCTCATCATCAGGTTTCAATACTATAAAAACATCAAATCACCCAAAAGGGGTCGTCAACTAGTTAAAACACACAAAAACACCACACATAATTTAACATCGACACAGTCTCGGCACAGTCCGATGCGCATCGTCTCGTTGCCAACGACCAACTGTTGCACTTTGTCTTATATGACCGTTATCATTGCCCGCTGACCCATCGATATCGATGGCCATGTTGTACAGCAGATTCGATCAGAACGAAACTTTGTCATTAAGTAGCTGGTCCGTTTGTAACTTAGATGCCTTGTACATCTCATATTCCTCCACAGCGTTCATGTATGCACCTTTTTTATGATTATGAAGCAGTTTAAAGTTTGTGTGGAAGTCTGAGTACTTATGATTATACAGCATTAAATGCTGAGCGTAACTGGATCTTGTTTTCGAGATATCACTTTTGGGCAGGTGTTCTTTAAAACGTTCGGCTGATGGCCTGCCCGTTTGTCCTATATAAAATTTGTCACAGTCATCGCATTCAAGGTTGTACACTCCAGTTTTCTCTTCAGCCGGGATATGAGTTCTTTGTCCCAAACATTTTTTGATTTGTCCAAAACACTTTCTGCCCAAAAGTGATATCTCAAAAACAAGATCGTTACGCTCAGCATTTAATGCTGTATAATCATACGTACTCAGACTTCCACACAAACTTTAAACTGCTTCATAATCATAAAAAAGGTGCATACACGAACGCTGTGGAGGAATATGAGATATACAAGGCATCTAAGTTACAAACGGACCAGCTACTTAATGACAAAGTTGTTCCGATCGAATCTGCTGTACAACATGGCCATCGATATCGATGGGTCAGCGGGCAATGATAACGGTCATATAAGACAAAGTGCAACAGTTGGTCGTTGCAACGAGATGATGCGCATCGGACTGTGCCGATACTGTGTCAATGTTAAATTATGTGTGGTGTTTTTGTGTGTTTTAACTAGTTGACGACCCCTTTTGGGTGAATTTGATGTTTTTATAGTATTGAAACCTGATGATGAGGATTTATCCTCGAAACACGTCATTTTAAGGAAAAAACCAAATAAGTCACAAGACGGACGTTAATACAGGTAATTGCCTAATATTAATTCTAAATAGTAATGAGTCAGTGATGCAGACACAATGTGACTTTCGCACCATTTTAATATTCCGGCCCGCCGACCTGTTCCAGACCGCAACACCATTTTGAGATGGTTTGAAAACTTCAACACAACTGGCTCCGTAATGAAGAAAAAACCACCTGGCCCTGTCAACACAGCCCGTACGCCCGAAAACATCGAGCGAGTTAGGACATCTGCGATACAGAGCCCTAAAACGGTCGGTTCGCAAGCATGCTGCGAGTTTAAGGATTAACGAGTCAACAGTGCGAAGGATTCTGCACAAAGATCTTCATTATCACCCCATACAAAATTCGGGTATGTCAGCAACTTAGTGTAGGTGATTATGAACAGCGTCGTGTCTTTTGTGAAACCATGTTTGAAACCATGGTCAATAATGAAAACATGATTTTTCTCATGAGTGATGAAGCCCCCATTTTCATTTAATGGGTTCGTTAACAAACAAAACTGTAGATATTGGTGTAATGAAAATCTTCAGATGTTACATGAGTCCCCTCTTCACAGCCCAAAAGTAACAGTATGGTGTGCAGTTGGGGAGAAGGGCATTATTGGCCTGTACTTTTTTGAGGAAAACAACATTACTGTGATTGTTAATTCAGAGCGCTACATTACGATGCTCCAAACCTTCTTCTTCCCAGAACTTTGACGTCGCAGATAGGCAATGAGGAGAGTATGGTTTCAACAGGATGGTGCAACTGCACACACAGCTCGTAATTCAATGGCTGTCTTACAGGATCAGTTTCCAGGCCACCTTATCTCCAGATATGGCAATCTTCGCTGGCCTCCTCGCTCCCCCGATCTAAGCTTATGTGACTTCTTTTTGTGGGGATATCTCAAGTCCCGAGTATATGTTAACAAGCCACGCTCCCTTGAAGATCTGAAGACGACAATCGAAGAGGAAATCGTTCATATTCAACGTCAGATGTTAATTAACGCTCTCGGAGTTTTCGGGACTGGCTACAATCATGCATAAACATAAATGGCCAACATCTGAGCGATGTGATCTTCAAAACATAAATGAACAATGAAATTCCCAACATACACTATGTATTGTCATAAATAAAAATATTTTTTAAGCCAAACTAAGTACATCTTATTTGAAAACATGCGGTTCCCGTGACGGACCCTGTATACGCATAAGTCTCCCTTACTTTGAGATATTGTTTTCTTATGTATATTACCTCTACCACTGCGATTCTCATAAGTCGTACAAACACATACTGTAGCTAGAAATTTTTTTTTATTTAATGGATTTTTTATTTAATTTTCCATCTAAACAGAACAACCGGTTTGTTATTATAAACCAAAAATGCTACGCTTACATGATCCAGTTCTGGCCAACCCACAGAATGGAAATATCAGTGTTAAAAAACCATTAGTCTAAGTGAAAACATTTTTTTGTGCTGTAGTTACAGGTGTGAACAGTTATAGTCCGCCGGTAATTGTAATACATAATATAATATAGTAGATAAATACAATTCGGTTTTAACACATAATTTTTAATCAATTAAATCTTTCTTAATTCACTCATTATACAGATATAAAAAATACACATATATAAATTTAATAATATGATTATACAATTTTAAATTATAGATACATAATTTATTAATTTACAAAATTACATGGCAAATAATATTACAATAAATATAAATATATAATTTTTTAAATTAAAATTTAATACAATAACATGATATTTATATGGCATACGCTTTAATACAAATTTTATTCAACAGATTACAAGACGAATAACAACTAAAAATTAAATAACAATATACTTTTTTAATAAACTTGATACATAAAAATACATATTTTCAACACATTTTTAGGTAAAAATTATTTAGCTTTAATTCAATACATAACAATTACAACAATTATTTATAATAATTCAATTAATTTACAATAAAATGAATGTTTATATTATAAAATTTAACTAGGTACATTGTCACATCTACATAATTTTGTAAGGAAAATAGAACAAACAGGAAAACATTAGGAAAAATATTTATTTCTTATTATTTTTGTTTTAATCTTAGAGAGACAGTTAAGTTTGATATAAACTTTGTATAAATAATGTAAGTGGTTTGTAAAAGTGATCTTTTGTTGGAATCTACAGTCAACAGGGTTAATGTTACGTTCATGTGTTACACATGCAAATCAATAACTGTAACAATGCTTTAGTTTTATTGGTGGTTTGTTCAGTCTGAGATGTTGTGTTATCAATGGTAAATGCTTAAAATGAACAACAGTCCTAGCTGTTTGGGGCAGCAGAGCGACATGCGGCAGTAGTCGCAGTGTCCAGGCGATTGTGACGACTGTCTGAATGAACAACAGTCCTAGCTGTTTGGGGCAGCAGAGCGACATGCGCCAGTAGTCGCAGTGTCCAGGCGATTGTGACGACTGTCTGAATGAACAACAGTTTGACTTCCCTCCAATGGGCTCGTTGCACAATAATGAGACGTGTCAAACCACCATTACCACTGAGGATACCACATCACAGTATAAGCGAATCACGTTTGGTGCTCACAACAATACCAATAAAATATGGTTGTCAAGCTGAAAAAAGTGTTGTTAAAATTTCTGACCACAAAAGCCTACAAGATAAAATTAAACAGTATTATTTCACACAAAGTTTGAGAAGAGATAATATAAAGAAATAACATTAAAACAACATCAGATGCAAACACAAAACTTGACTAAATGGCAATAAACTAAAGCACATCACACTTTGAATATGTGATTTAGTGTTTAATGTAGCGTCAGTCTGAATGTGAAGTAACTTTGTATGAAACACAATACAGTGAGTACACAGTGATAGTGCAAACTATGTCTAGTGTGCACCTCACGTACATCTGCTGCTAGGCAACTAACAAACATTATGCTTCATGCAGTGTCACACCTTAGCAACTTGTCATGTGTCAATAAGGCAACTAAATGCATACAGAAAGAAGAAGTTTAAAGCATTAACCATACAGAGTGATAATTATATTAAATATGCTCAGTGGAACAGTTTCCGAACAGGTTAGGTAAGATGGCTCATTATCCATGAGTACATATTTTTCCCAAACTTGTTTATCTCGTCTAATGTCACACAGATCCTTCTTTATAGTCTTAATTTCTCACACCCAGTAAGCATATGAATATCTGAGATAACAAGCACAACTTGGTACATAACAATTTACAAAAGTCTTGTCATTTATTTTGAGATTTTCAATTTGGTAATACCCGAAATAGGTTACATCTTGACCTTGGCCTAACACTGATTGCTAATCTGACAAGGCAAAATACTGGAAAGTAGTTGTTGAAATGTCTACCTGTACAACAGGCTACAAAATAACATCCAGAAAATTTCAAAACAAGAAAAAAGAAAATTAAAAATTAACCTTATAACTGATCTAAATCTTCATTATTTATTGATGTCCACTGTTATGTGCATCCACAAGACATATTAAGAGTAAATATATTTGGTAAGTTTGCTGGCCTTTTTCTTTACCTTTTTATAGATGAAATGTGAGCCAGTAGAACAGGTAATCCCTGAAGTGGTGAAGACAGAAGAGGACGAACCAAATATCATACAATACTATAAGTAATTGTTCTCTGTATAATAACAATTCTATAGTTATTGTGTGGAAATAATATTGATCTCTCTCACTTGGACAATTGATGAAATATGCTTTTGTATGTTTATACTGAAATCCAACAGACTCATATTTTTGCCTAATGCGCAATGTAAATTATCGGCAAATTTGATACAAAAGAGACTTGAAAGAAGTTTACAACAACATGAACATGGAATGAGGGACGTGGTGACAACAGACTCTCACCAGTGGTGGCCTGTGAAGATGCTCCCAATGGAAGACAATCACTGAGTAGACCGAGGAAGAGGTGTGGAGAGAGGGAGAGAGAGAGAGAGAGAGAGAGAGAGAGAGAGAGAGAGAGAGAGAGAGAGAGAGAGAGAGAGAGAGACTCCCATGTCAGGATAGAGATGCACGAATGGAGAGACAAAAGGCAGGAGACGGAGTCTGAATGAGGACGACTCCTCCTCGTAGTGGCACACGGTTCTCTGGGCTTGATCGCATAAAGTACGCATTGACTAAACGGACAGATATTTTAACTAAATGAAAAATTATTTCTCTAGTAAAAACAATATAGTGGGTAGACACAGTATTATGACAGATAACATATTAGGTTGTAACGTGACAATACCCCCCCACGTTAATCGGCACGTTACAATACCCCCCCAATGAGAGGTCTTCTGTCGAAACAGAAGAAATCTCATTGCTAAAACCCCTAAGAGGACCGGTGAGGAACTGGTGCCAACAACCCCCTTTTGTTCTTACACCTCATGGGTAAACAACCCCCCTGGCTCGGCTACTATGGACGCATCTGAACGAGATCACTGGACTTCTCTGTTTGAGATCCCAACACCGAAAAATCGAACAGATACGCACCACAGCGCACCTCCCCTTCTAACATGCTACCCCAAAAAATCCAAATCCTGGCTTAGATCATGCCAGATCCTCAACCGATATGTTCCCCCTTACATGCAAACTGGGCTGCCTTTAGCAGATACTGGGCTCACACACACACTTATACTATATACTGTAAACATTGACATATTCTTAGCTATACCATTTCATTAAGTTAAAATCCAAAAAATCAAAGTAAAAAATCTTTTAGTCAAAAAGAATTTCTTCATTAGTTTTTGTTATTAGAGAATACACAAATTGAACATTTCTTAAAATAGGAACATCCTTAACCTAACATGTGATTATACCTATATTCTAACAATAACATCATCAAAGTTCAAAAATATCAATTAGATGGCAGGCGCAAAATCAAGAGAATTTTTTTTTTCAAAAAAATTATAAGTTCAAAATTAAAATTTTTTTTTAACAAACATTTTATATTAGTAAAGTTATACATTAGTATATTATTTATATTAATATAAGTATCATTTTTTATTAGTATATCAGTGTCAGTGATCACAACATTTTTATACAAGTTCTGAATTTTATATTATAACATTTTAATAAGATATTCCAAAGGGTACTCTAGTAAATTGGTACAGGTTAAAATTAATATGTATTGTATTCAAAAGTGGTATTGCACTTATGGAAATGTTATAATATAAAATTCAGAACTTGTATAAAAATGTTGTGATCACTGACACTGATATACTAATAAAAAATGATACTTATATTAATATAAATAATATACTAATGTATAACTTTACTAATATAAAATGTTTGTTAAAAAAAAAATTTTTAATTTTGAACTTAAATTTTTTTTGAAAAAAAAAAAAAAAGGTCTCTTGATTTTGCGCCTGCCATCTAATTGATATTTTTGAACTTTGATGATGTTATTGTTAGAATATAGGTATAATCACATGTTAGGTTAAGGATGTTCTTATTTTAAGAAATGTTCAATTTGTGTATTCTCTAATAACAAAAACTAATGAAGAGAATTCTTTTTGATAAAAGATTTTACTTTGATTTTTTGGATTTTAACTTAATGAAATGGTATAGCTAAGAATATGTCAATGTTTACAGTATATAGTATAAGTGTGTGTGTGAGCCCAGTATCTGCTAAAGGCAGCCCAGTTTGCATGTAAGGGGGAACATATCGGTTGAGGATCTGGCATGATCTAAGCCAGGGATTTGGATTTTTTGGGGTAGCATGTTAGAAGGGGAGGTGCGCTGTGGTGCGTATCTGTTCGATTTTTCGGTGTTGGGATCTCAAACAGAGAAGTCCAGTGATCTCGTTCAGATGCGCCCATAGTAGCCGAGCCAGGGGGGTTGTTTACCCATGAGGTGTAAGAACAAAAGGGGGTTGTTGGCACCAGTTCCTCACCGGTCCTCTTAGGGGTTTTAGCAATGAGATTTCTTCTGTTTCGACAGAAGACCTCTCATTGGGGGGGGGGTATTGTAACGTGCCGATTTTGCGGGATTTTTTTTATTACATTTTTTGGGATTTATAAAAAATATTTGTAAATTTTATTTCCAACTGTGACCAGGCCACGTGTTGTATGGTAATAACAGTGTTGTAACAAAGGCGAAATACGCCTCGACAGTTGTGCAATCAGTACAGAAGAATGTACCAAGTCGTCATTTCCAAGAACTTTGCGAGAGTGTGGCAGTGCGCCCGTATGCATCACACGAGCATGTGCGCGGACCCACGCCGAGTTATGAAACAGCAAAGATGGCTAAGAAACAAAATTTGCGAGCACATGTTTCCAAGGTGCCGGACGTGAATCCTAAGTCCCGCCCATATCGGGACGTCAGCCAGTGCTGCACAAATATCGTATACGAACTGCACACAAACACTTACATGGGTTGAATAGGGCATACAAGCGACGAAGAACCATGAGGCCTTGTCTTCCATGTAAAACGAAGTAATCTAGTTGGCATTGAAGTAGAAACACTTCTTCCGAGTTCACCAACAGACGCTGATAGGGTTGTGCGGGCCCGGTCGGCCGAATTTTATAAAAATGTGAATAATTCAAAATAATACCGTTAATACCGACCGGGACCCAAGGAATTAGTGTGCGTATCAATTTGATAACCGGTGACGTACGGCGGACAACAGAACAGTTAAATAACGGGCAGTTAACTCGGGCGACGAAAGCACGTGTTCGGCCGGAATCGTGACAAGGAACAGTGTACAATTAAAACATGAAATTTGTAAAATAAACAGGGGGTTTTGTAAATAAGAATGTGAGAGAGAGAGAGAGAGAGAGAGAGAGAGAGAGAGAGAGAGAGAGAGAGAGAGAGAGAGAGAGAGAGAGAGAGAGAGAGAGAGAGAGAGAGAGAGAAGCAGAATGGGCAGTTTTCATAGTAGTAAGTAGTAGAATTTAGATGTGACCATATAAAACGTATTACTAAAATTTATGAAAATTTTAAGTTAATTTGATAAATTTTATTGGCAAATTAATAATACAATCTGGAAACAATTGATTATTAAAAAATATTAATTCTCTTCAAAGAATGAGTAGAGTCAATTATTACAAAACCTATAAATCATGCTAACATCTTACGTTCGTGCGAGAATCCTGGACCCAGATAGAATCTTTGCAGGTAGGTGGAAGCCAATTTATGTTTTTATATATTTAATGAGTTTTAGTAATATCACAAGGTTCCTTCATAACAATCAAAATTATAATCAAGTTTCCATACCTCTGTTGGTATTTAAACTTTTTCCTCTGTTAGTTTATTTACTGTTTATGAACTTTCTTTTTTAATATTTTACTATATTGTAATTATTAATTAACATGTACATGTGTAATCAAATCAATGTGTATGTTTCAGATATGTTACTGTATATACTCAAGAAGTATATTTATATTGTCTCATACAACTGAAACTCTGTTAGCAATTAGCATTCTATTTTACAGTTTGTTATTAAAAAATATGCCTGTTTAAGGTATCTAAATCAATTCAAGTATGTCTGATGTATGTACATTTCAGAAGAAGCCTGGGTTTGTATGTTCTATTATACATCGTTTACAATATTTCTTGACGGCTCTGTAACCTTCTATTGAAATCTGACAGTCTTGAATGTTTAACTGCTGAAGTCCACGACAATAATACGCGACGCACTGCACACCTCTGTCAGTCACCAGATCGCACTGGCGCAAACTTAATTTCTTTAGGTTTGGACAACTTTCTGCAAGCGCGCGCAGTCCAGCATCACTGACGTCGCACTTTCCAATATCCAGTGCTCTCAGTCTGGGACACGACCTTGCCAGCACAGTAATGGCGTCATCGCTAACAGCTTCACAGCCGCGAACATTCAGGTATCGCAATTTGTAACAACGTCGAGCAATCACTTTCAAACCTGCATCGCTCACTTGAACGCACTTTGCTACTGATAAATAGCGAAGGGTTGCTCCCAGCTTAGCCAGTTCATATAATCCAAAGTCTGTAACTTGTGAACAGTCGGATACACTCAGTTCTCGCAGAGTTGAACAAAAACTTGGCACAAACTTGATACCAGCATCTGAAAAGTAAAACATACTTCATGAAATCTATAAACGGTTATTGATTTTTAAAAGGCACTGTAATTCAATGTTGCTTTTTATTTATGTGTTTATTTTTTATTTTTGGTAAATTTCACATCAAATTCAAATTCACATCAAATCCATTTGTATTTACAAAATTTAAATCAAACAAATTAAATAAAACAATACAACAATTTAATGTTTTCTTAGCAATATCATAAAACTAAAGATTAACAAAAACTACCATGATGAGACACTCTCATGTTGCAAAAAAAAGTAAGGATCACACAAGTTATAAAAACACGACAGCCAAACTGGCAAGACTTAAAATGCAACAGTTAGGACAGGTAGAATTTGTGGCATCATCAGGTGTTGTTTAATATAAGGGAATAGTCTATTAAGTGATGTTCAGCCATGGTCTAACACTCTGATGCCATTGGGTGTCAACTGACGTCCTGCAGTTAGTACTGTGTATACACATCGTCCGTGGAGCTGTTTTTAAGCAAAATGTGCTCTTATAGCAGTTTCATCACCCAGTAGATTGCTCTGGCCTTCATTTTCATAACAATAACCAATGAAAATTCAGCACATGTTACATGTAAGATTCCATTGTGCTCAGAGCCATGTTTTAAATTGTTGCAGTAAAAAAAACAAAAATGTTAATTTATAAAACTGATTACAGTAGAAACATTATGTAACAATATGTTTCATGTCTTTATATAAATAATAATAACATTATGAGTTTTTAATAATTACATGTTTGTCGGTCAATTTTTTGCATTCACAAAAAAATTTCTCTTTTTTTTTTTAAACTAATTAGATGCAACATAAAGACCTAAATCATACACAGGCACAACACATAACATTTTAAACGGGATGTTTAGATCTTTATAAAAATATAGGTTACATGTATTTTTACTGTACAGTGTAAAAACTACAGCGTTTTAAATAAATGGAAAAAACGTTCCACCTGGGAGACGGACTGCCATTTTAAAATCCTAATTATTAAATGGCAGTTAACATTATAAGTGAGAGCAGAAGTACAAACACTCTCGCAATGTGTAGGAATAAACTGCTACACCAACAAACTGTTACGGTACAAACAATGTTTCTCTCTCTCCCCCTCTCTCTCAATTGGCGGTACAGCTCTTGAAGTTTGGCGTCCTGGACAATCCACCTCCAGTCATCTCGATCCTCTGCTCTCATTCTCAATCTTCTTATACCGAGCCTGCCCAGGTCGTCGTAAAGATCATCCGACCATTGTTTTCTGGGCCAATCCCTCCTTCTTCTTCCACCAGGTCACCCCATAAAAATTTTCTTTAATATGGATACTTCTGACATTCTCTGGACATGGTTTGCCCATTGGATTCTACTTTTCTTTATGTGAATGATGGATATCTGGTTCTCCATAGACTTGCTGGATATCTGCATTTGTCCTTATTCTCCATGTTCCTTGTACGCTCACTGCACCAAATATCCTTCTGAGGACTTTTCTTTCCCACCTGCACAACCACTCTTCCTCTGTCACTGTCATTGTCCAAGTTTCGGACCTGTACATGACAACTGGGTTAAGAACTGTTTTGTAGAGCAGAATCTTGGTTGCTCTGCTTACGTTTTTACAACACTTAAATATTCCTGGGAGGAGTAACATCTGTTACCAGAAGATATCCTTTTTTTCATTTCTTTTGTCATAATGTTGTCCTCACTAGTAGAAATATATACTAGTGAGCCCAGTATTTAAATTTTGCAACCTTTTGAAATTTGTGTCCTCCAATTACCAGGGGTGCTCTTCTTCTCTGTTGCATTTTACTGCCAGCTAACATGCATGTACAAACAATATTGCTCAATCTAAACATACAGCATTAAAGGTATCATAATGGTTATCTCTCAGTTTGTCACATTATAGGCCTACACTGTTAACATGTCCAAAAGTGTGATACACTTTGGAGTAGTATCACACACAGGCTTGTACAAAACTCTGTCAGCACCCACAGGCTTGTGTGGTGCAGCTCCACACAGGCACTGAAGAGATAGGGCAGAACTGAGACCAGATTAAGCCGACATGTCTACACCTTTTCACCATATGTAATAATATTAAAAACAAAAATCAATCAATAAAACAAGAACCATTAGTGATCATGAATGGAGTGGAAACAATGTGCTTTCAAAATTTTGAACCTCTTCTTAAAATTGAACAAAGAATTCTTCGGAAAATTTATGGCCCCAATAAAACGGAAGATGGGTACAGGCATTGACCCAAAGAAGCTGTATAGGGATCTGGAAGATCTGGAAATGGCTTTCCGAAGGAAAAGACTGAGATTCCTTGGACACATGGTTCGGATGGATTGGTCCAGATTAAGTAAACAAATTTTCAACTATATTTGGCAACTTTCCAGTCTGAACGGATGTACCAAACAACTCGAGGAGAAAATGATGAAACTGGGTATCTCATGACTCTGTGGATAGAAATACATACAGAAACAAATTCAAAATCTTGAGGTTCTCTGCGGTGAGAAGAAGACGAGAAAGTGGAGGACAGTGGAAAGGAAGGTGGTGCACGGTGTGGTGCGAATAAGGGCCTTCTGGCAGGATAAGAAAAGGAAATGATATTTGCGTGGTCCATGGCTGAGCTGTTCGTGTAAAAAAAAAAAACACATCTAAAATGTGTCAGAGAAATAAGCTATTACAGCATGCGTTAATAAGGTGAAAGTTGCTTACCGTTTAACCAAGGAGACGTATAACAAGAATCAATATCCATATTAATGCCAAACTTAGGCATTATTCAACAGTAATTCACACGGAAGCAATTTGTGGAGCTGAGTGTCTGGCTCTGAACAAGAAAATGATGATGGAAGAACTGGAAGTCACAGAAAGGAAAATATTAAGAAAAATCTTAGGATCAATAAAAGATGGAGAACAGTACAGAAGACACCACAATAATCAGCTGTACACACGTGTTAAGAAAATCACAGATGTAATTAGAAAAAGATGTAAGATTACAGATGTAATTAGAACATTCTTCGCACATGTTCAAAGAATGAATTCTGACAGACTAACAGGCAAGCTTTTTAATTATTTCAGAAAGCTCAAAATGCTCAATACATGGTACAAAAAGTCATACAAGAACTCCAGATTACTCAAGATGACATTGAACAGTGCTTACTATTCAAAAAAAACTTTTAAAATGTCCAAGGTTTTCAGGAAAACCCCAAGAAGAGGACAGGTGCCATCTGGACTGACGAAAGGAGAGACATCAATCAAGAATGAAGGAGATATGGGAGAGGAGGAAGAGATAAGAGAAGAAGGGATAACCAGTTGAACCAAACAGTCCACAGTGGCTTGTACAAAAAATAAATAAATAAATAAATATAAACAAACAAAACAAAACAAAACTGTGGCTTTCACAAAAACTGTCAATAACAAAGTGGTGTGATGTGATATTTCCTAGCATTGGATCTGACTTTCATCACGATTAAGAAAGTGCACGTCTGCCCTCTGGAAACCCCCTTTAATTGATGCTGGCGATCTACTTACTGCGTATAGTAAAAACAAAACACCCACAGACCACAACACAAAAAAAGCAAATAAAAAATTATGCACAACTTAATGGACACACAACTAGACGCATACAAAGAACAAACCCTTTCAAAGGGATTCAACTTCACAGTCACCCTAACAAGAATCTTGAAAGAGGAAGTAGAAGCAGCTCTAATGCCACTGGAAGAGATGGAAGCCGAAATAATTCGGCAAGAGGTAGCAAGACACTGTACTGAAGCACGCCACACACCCAAAAGAAACACCACATGTGAAAAAATAAAGAGTTTGAGAGTACTTATAGAGACACTATACAACACTTCTACTAACTTTACTACCTGGCCCTGACACACAAACAAACAAATTAAATATAAGTAACATTCCCTGTTAAAGGCGTACTCTACATAATGTAAACATTATACTGACCTCCGCCTACACCGTCACCTTGGAGACATATAGAATTACAAATGCAAATAAAAACAATTCTGATATCAGAACTATATATTATGTATGTACAACTGTGTATATCACAACTGTATATACTATCTGATGCTGATTATACATTTTAGCATTTTTAACAACTATAATTTATAATTTTTCAGATTATATATTATTTAACACTTTTTTTTGAAAAGTGTAATGACAAAAAATTAAACAAGGTGCAGCAACAACGACATCACAGAACCACATTTTAGACGTGGAGTAAATTTAACATATAATTCTTAATCGTTTCCACAATCTCTGTGCAAATGAAATGATAATCACAGCAGAGGAAAAACATAAAAAATGTAGGAAATGTTAAATTTCCATAGAATGGAATTTTCTGCCCAAATTTTCCTTCAAAACTGGAATACATTCATCTACTAAGTTTAAGCAATCAGGAGATTATATGTTGGCAGTTAAGAATGAAGATTAACAACAATGAGCAAATTCTACACATCCTCTCGAAAGGCTAAAAACTACATACTCTTGAACAACTAGAAATATACAAAAACAAAAACGCATAGAAACATCGTAAACAAAGAGGCACAATTTAAAACCTACATACTATATGAACGTATTACAGAACACACACAACGATCTTTTGAACGGAGGTGTCATCACCCAAAAACAGGATGGACAGCGCTCCTACTGGCAGCCTCTGATGAAGCTCATAACGAGCAAAAACTTGTTCAGGCAGTGAGGTAAAAATTTAAACATTTTTATCTAAAACTAGCGAGTACCCGGCATGCGTTGCAATGCCACTCAAAGAAAGAAAGTGTTTGTATATATATAATATATAAAGACTTCGTTCGCGTGGTCTTCAATTTAATGCGATAATATATTTAGAACAGAATCTATTCCATTGGGTTGCCATAGTAACCAGATCTAATAAGTTAGTTTTTTAAGACTCCAAAGGACCCCCCAGAGGATCGTATCGAAAAAAACACCTGTCCTATGTTGGTTCTCCCGTTGCGTAAAATATTTGTGCCAAGTTTGCTTGAAATCGGTCCAGTGGTTTAGGAGGAGATGGGGAAGACCCCAAAGAACCCCCAAAAGAACCCCATCGAAAAAACACCTATCCTATGTTGGTTCTCCCTTTGCATAAAATATTTGTGCCAAGTTTGGTTGAAATCGGTCCAGTGGTTTAGGAGGAGATGTGGAAGACCCCAAAGGACCCCCCGAAGTATCATATCGAAAAAAAACACATATCCTATGTTGGTTCTCCCGTTGCGTAAAATATTTGTGCCAAGTTTGGTTGAAATCGGTCCAGTGGTTTAGGAGGAGATGTGAAAGACCCCAAAGGACCCCCGAAGGATCATATCGAAAAAACACATATCCTATGTTGGTTCTCCCGTTGTGTAAAATATTTGTGCCAAGTTTGGTTGAAATCGGTCCAGTGGTTTAGGAGGAGATGTGGAAGACCCCAAAGGACCCCCCAATGGACCCCGTCAAAAAAAACACCAATCCTATGTTGGTTCTCCCGTTGTGTAAAATATTTGTGCCAAGTTTGGTTGAAATCGGTCCAGTGGTTTAGGAGAAGATGTGGAAGACCCCAAAGAACCCCCCAAAGGACCCCATCGAAAAAACACCTACCCTATGTTGGTTCTCCCGTTGCATAAAATATTTGTGCCAAGTTTGGTTGAAATCGGTCCAGTGGTTTAGGAGGAGATGTGGAAGACCCCAAGAACCCCCCAAAGGACCCCATCGAAAAAAATTCATAAACCTTCGCGGGCGTGCGCACAACAACTCACCGAAGTTTCATCGCAATCGGATGAATGGTATAGGAACGCATACGGGACAAAGAAAGAAAGAAACAAACATTCATTTTTATAGATATAGATAATTATTGTGTTCTATGTCAGAATAATTTATTATAGTTAGTGATAACACTTGGACACAGCACAGCATGAACATCAAAACATAACAGTTTACCCAGTCAGTACTTAAAGTACTTAACAAATTTATACAAGTTTATATATGATGATAAATGTCATCAGTAGTTGTTGAGAAATGGCAACTTTGCGGAGTGGCAACTTGTCACTGTAACAACAAGTACACAAACAGTTCAGTCACTACACTGTGTGCTGAAACGTCTCATATTCAACTTGACACACTTTTCAAAGTAATTATCTAATTAATTATTGTCAAGTCAGTTACTTTCATCTTTTAGATTGTATCCATTGCTGGTCAGTCCATTTCCCTTATTGGTGAATCATAATTTTATTTACTGACTGAGCGAAGCGAGTTCTCAGTTTTAACTCGACTGTTTGACATTTGTCTGTCTGTCTAGCTATCTGTTATGGGTATGTCTCATGAAAACTTTTGAATTCATTGATCAATTTTTGTGGAACTTGGCAAGCATGGTGTGGTGAAACTTTTACCATAGAGACCTCTATTGTTTCTGACTGATCGCGCCAAAAAAATAATAGCCAAAAACGTATGAGGGTAAAAATATTTTTAAAAATCATAAAAAGCCATGTAGGAGTGTCAAATTAAAGGGTGTCAGTTTTGGAAATTTCAAAAATTTGGTACACCAGGGCCCAAAAGTGGTCAGAATTTTGATATAATTCTAAAATTCAAGTACCGTATCAAATTAAAGAGAATTTTAACAAAATCTGATTATACGAGGGGAATTTGAAAAGTTCGCGGCCTACCATAGAAACCAATGTTTGGCGTTTCTAAAATTGTTCTAAGGCTTTCACAGCCAGTGTCAGTTGTATTAGAAGTGTTTACCGGGCTGTTTCGCCGTGGTCTACGGTTTACAGACAAACCAAACGTTTCGACAGCACCACTGGCTGCCATCATCAGCGGAATTCGAGTCTAACCTGAACGCGGGTTGTTAAACATCAGGCCCACAGTACTGTGGTAAAGGCACCTTTAACAACCTGCGTTCAGGTTAGACTCAAATTCCACTGATGATGGCAGCCAGTGGTGCTGTAGAAACATGTGGTGTTTCTGTTTTTTTACCGCATCATGGCGCCACGTTAGCCCCACGAACAGGAGTGAACCGTCAAGTCATTACTCTGTCACTTACACCGCTGAGGAAGTCCGATTCTTCTAGGTCCTCAAAATAACCGTTTACTGCCGCTTTCAGCTCGTCACCTGAGGAAAATCGCTCCCCCCCCCCCCCCGAATTTTTTTTGTTGAGGTTTGGGAATAGATGAAAGTCAGATGGTGCAACAGATCGTACTTCAACTTGGCGATTTTTGCCATAGACACAACGCAATGTGAGGGCGTGCATTATCCTGATGGAAAATGATCTTCTTTGCTAAACCTGGTCCTTTTTCTCGAATTTTTACATTTAATTGGCCCAAAAGGTTAGTGTAATACTCTCCATTTATTGTTTGACCCTTTTCAAGGGAATCTAGTAACAATATCCCCTTAGCATCCCAGAAAAATGGAGGATCCATACACTTCCCAGACAACAAAATTGAATTTACCGATTTCGGAGGCGGCGAATCACTGTGCATCCATTGTTTCGACTGTTGTTTTGTTTCTAGAGTGAAATAATGGACCCAGGTTTCATCAGTTGTTACAAATAAAATCTTTTGGATTTTTCTTAAAACGGTCCAAACATTCCTGAGAAGCTTGCATTCGCATGCATTTTTGGTCACTTGTCAACAAATGCAGCACCCATCTTGCAGACAGCTTTTTCAAACATAATTCCTCAGTAAGAATATGATGTACCCTTTCATCTGAGATGCCCACAGGCTTAACAATTTCAGACACCTTCAAACGGCAATCTTCTAAAACAATATTGCACACTTTATTGAAGATTTCTGGTGTAGTACCACTTTTCGGACGCCCAATACACAGGTCATCTTCCAAACTTGAACGACCACGTTTAAATTCAGTAGCCCATTTTTTCACTGTAGTAAATGAAGGTCCAGCATCACTCAACACATTCTTCATCTCATTAAAAATTTCTGTTGGCGTTAAAACTTTTCTTACCAAAAAATTTGACGTTAAATTTTCTCCAATTTCAGCATTGCTGTGAGATAACCTTATTTATACAGCTGTTTCTCCACTACAATGACTTGACCCGACTTGATGCTTCACAGCTGTCCTTGGGGCAAACGTGGCACTACGATCCGGTAAAAAACACCACACATCCATTTATGTGGTAGGTCGCGAACTTTTCAAATCGCCCTCATAGTATGTAGTTTTTAAATTTTCAAAAATTTAGGATGCTAGGTCTACAAGGGGGAATAAAATTTGAAAACTTGTATTATTCCAGATGGGCGTTAAGAGTCAAACCTAAATGTAACATCTACTATGATTTTTTTAAGAAGTTTAAATGCACCACACGCCAAACATGGAACCAACATTTTAAGAAAATTGTAAAAGTCTATGTGGAGGATCAATGTATGAGGAATTTTATTCAAAACACAAATTTTGTTGTGTATGTAAAAATTTGAATTAATTAGTAGGGCCTATGTACTGAATGTCTTTGCAAATTCTTGATTACCTTCACTAAGTTTGTCAGCTATGTTTACAAAAAAAACTTTATATATTGTTATTAGTTAAGTACATTATTTGTGAAAAATATTAGGTATAAACCTATATCTATGGAAACATAATTAACCACATAAGCTCCCTGAGCTGCAGAGCTCAGTCACTATTTTGAATATAATATATATTTATTATTATATTATTTTTAATAATAAATAAACTTTTAACAATTTATTATTAAACATAATATAATTTATTAACTTATTATGTTAGATAGATTTTAATATCAGAAATATTTTTTAATTATCATAAATTTACAACAGCCTACTCTAATATTTGTTAGGAAAACAACATGCAATCATACAATAAACACTAAAAATTTCAAACTGCTCCTTCTTTTAAAAATTAAATTTTTATCCATAATGACTAAGCAAGAAATAATTTACTCCAAGATTTTTTAAGTTTATATGATTTCATAGATATCAATGGACATATATGTATCACTTTTCACAAATATATATAACTGATAACAATTAATAAAGTTATTTTGTAAATACAGCTTAAAAACTTTTTGAAAGTGATCTACAATTTACAAGGTGTGTTGAGAGATATAAATTCTGCCACATTACTACAGACAATGAGTTTGTATTTTGAATAAAATTCTTCATAACCTGACTTCCCAGGTAGATTTTCACAACTTTTTTAACATTTTTATCCCATTGTGTCCCACATTAAACAAATTTCACAGTAAATGCTACATTTGGTTTTGGGTTAAAACTCCCTTTAGTCTGTTACCCGGCTGTATATATACATTACCAAAAATTTTTTATCTCTTTTGTAGTATGGACACAAATGCCAATTTCCATGGAAATCAGTTGATGTACTTAAAATTTATCATGAGACATACCCCAAACAAATAGACAGACAGACAGTCAAATGCTGAAGGGTCAAGTTAAAACTGAAAACTTGCTTTACTCATTAAGGCATTATGGTTAAAAACTTAACGTAAAAAAAGGACAATGTTGGAATGTTCAGTATTTATTGTATGAATGTTTGTTTTACAATTGTTATTTTACTACAGTGTTTTTGTTAATTTTTATGAAAACTGAAAAATTATCTAATGTTGAAATTTATCTAATAATAAATTTCTTTCTTTCAAAATAGCAAGCTAGCTCTGCAACTCTTGGAGCTTACCAGTTTATTTACATTTTGCCCCAGGCTAAACATTTTTCATCCAGACATTGTTCTAGTTTTTGAAACATTCTGTATCCGTGAATCACGGTACTGCATGTATGTTCACTGCAAGGAACACTGCTCACCTGTTATTTTAACACATCTACGAAGGTACAGATAGACAAGATGTGGGCAGTTGCGGACTATAACGCGTAAGCCTCCATCGTCAACAGCCGCACAGTCTGTTAGATCAAGGTACTGCAGAAGTAAGCGCCGTGGTGGTTCTGGACCCGGTGTAACACTGATACACGATATCTGAATACACCCTGCAAACACAATGCACACGGTATATGAACAACTTTGTGTGACATATTAAATTTTTATTTAATAGTACTACAAGGCTTGTTGTGTACCGGTACTATATTATACAACCCCCAACCTAAATTCAAAGTAATACTATGAATATTGTGTTTAGTATTTTTAAAACCACTTGTCATTAGAATAGTATATAGATTATATGTTACTCACACGTATTACGTAATCCACAATTGATGTATAACTTGTCTTATTGATGGACACTGTAGAATACACTAGAATGTTCTGTATAAATGTACAAGCTAGACTATACTAGTAGTGACTGATAAAATCAAAATCAAATGACACAGTTACTTAATGATGTCATTACCTACTATAGGCCTATATAAAACTATAAAAGACAGAGAGAGTTTAGTTTAGGGAAAGTCTTCATTCAGAGTTAGGCCAGTGAGTTACAGAGTAAATGCGTGTGTTTGATATCACATTTTTGGTTGGCTCAATATTATATTTGTGTGTTGTGATTTTGCTTGTATAAATTTATGGTTGTGTCAATAATCGATATCACAACTGTGCATCGAAATTGTACTTTTTGTGTTATATTTTTCATTTGTGACAAAGTTATTTGTGATATCGGTAAATAAACAAGGTGTGTACAGCAGTGGCGTGGCGTGGGTACATAACAGCTGTTGCCAGTTGTGATAGGCCTAAAACTTAATTCGAATTTTTCTTTGTACCAAGTGTTCTTTTTAGAGCCCAAATATTTTTTTTTTTAGAGCAAAAATATCTTTTTAGAGCATTTTCTATCTTTCACTGCCAGAAGAAACAGTTCAACACCATCTGACCCCACCATACTTACACAGAATAAATCAGGACACAAATAATTGAATTAATAATAATAAAGACAAACAGAAAAACACATAACTAAACGAACAAAACACAAATATGTACATAGTATCTGCTGCACGTCAGTTCTGAAAATGAACATAGCTGCTAACTGCTAAATGAGTGTTTTGCCGGTTTACACAGTGGCAACACATTGGGTGGACGAATATGTCCCCCCTCCCCAGTTTGTACAGTGACAACTACTAGGAGGTCAATGACCGTATGAAGTAAAACACTCCCTATGTCTGAGCCGGCAACACAAGATGGTGCAAGTGCCTAGCAGTTCGAAATCAATGCTACACTTTTCTTCAAGCTTTCCTACTAATATTGTTAAATTATTCAATAACTAAAGTATTTGTTCTGTGATATAATTAATACTATTTTCTCATATTTCCAGTAATGTTGCTGAAGCCACAAAGTGTCGACAGTGATACAAGTGTTCTTCCTTATTTGGAACATTAAGCAGTTTGCTCATCATCAGTCGTGTTAGTTTCCAGTCTGGTGAGGTGCTGTGTGCTGGTCGTTGGCTGCTGCCACTTATTAGTCTTACTGTGATCACGTGAGGTGTATAAATTTGTTGTATTATTGTGTTTCCAACGTTTAGTGATTTAAAAACTGTATTGTGTTTTGTGCTGATTTGTTATTTGTTCCGGTATTAATTTGTTTTGCATTTTATGTTTATATATGTGTAGGTTATCGAAATATTCCTTACAGTTGTTATCTCACACACTAATACACACATTTATTTATATATATATTGTCACCGGACAAAAGGCTTGCCGCATGACAAATGGCGCCAATCGTACACTCTAGTTATTTTGGTGGCCCTAAAAAGGACCGAGTGGCGAGAACTGTGATGTTGGTCGTGCCGCGCTGAGGTGTTCGGCGGCTGCCTCCGCTGATCGTGGCGTACTGCAGTCCTCCTCTTCTTTCGGCACCGGTTGTAGAGTCGGATGCCGGCCCAGCGAAATCCATCGCTGGCGCGGAACGGGAGTGCGAAGACGCAAGAACGGCGGTGGTTCTATTCTTCGGCTGTTCCTTCCGGCTGACTCCGCCCCGATGTCGTCCGAGAGAGGAGAGGAGATGAAGTGCGTTCGATGGCGTGGCGATGAAGTGTGCGCAAAATTTTCTGCCGGCCCGGGTTTTATGCACTAACCGGGGTCGCTGGTTGGCTCGCTCCGAGCACGTTGTTTGATTGGCTCGCTGTGTCCACCGCTGGTACTGGAGAGCAGATGTTCGCATACCGCTGCCGTCACAACTCCACCGGGTCTTGAATGCTCTCCGGTAGCCAGCCTACTGCTCTTCTCCAGATGTTGTGGAGGTGTCTGTTGGGCGCCATGTTGATTGGTGTGCCGGCTGGTAGCTCGCTGGCGTGGCTGGATCTTGCATCCGCAAGATGATCGTCGCCCCACGTTGGGCGCCACTTGTCACCGGACAAAAGGCTTGCCGCATGACAAATGGCGCCAATCGTACACTCTAGTTATTTTGGTGGCCCTAAAAAGGACCGAGTGGCGAGAACTGTGATGTTGGTCGTGCCGCGCTGAGGTGTTCGGCGGCTGCCTCCGCTGATCGTGGCGTACTGCAGTCCTCCTCTTCTTTCGGCACCGGTTGTAGAGTCGGATGCCGGCCCAGCGAAATCCATCGCTGGCGCGGAACGGGAGTGCGAAGACGCAAGAACGGCGGTGGTTCTATTCTTCGGCTGTTCCTTCCGGCTGACTCCGCCCCGATGTCGTCCGAGAGAGGAGAGGAGATGAAGTGCGTTCGATGGCGTGGCGATGAAGTGTGCGCAAAATTTTCTGCCGGCCCGGGTTTTATGCACTAACCGGGGTCGCTGGTTGGCTCGCTCCGAGCACGTTGTTTGATTGGCTCGCTGTGTCCACCGCTGGTACTGGAGAGCAGATGTTCGCATACCGCTGCCGTCACAATATATATATATATATATATATATATTTACTGATATAAAGTAAACACATGTACTTACCATGTCACTGTATGCATGAGCACGTGGTTCATTTCCAATATAAATTTCTCTTTAAGGGGCCAGGGTTCACTCTCGGCGAGATTCAGACACAAAGAGGTAATCAAAATAACAACACTGGTTATCATATGAGTGTAATCACTTGCTTTTTTAATTTCCAGAATTAAAATATATATTGAATCATAACCCAAAATGGCGTCACATACAAATACCAAAACAAAATGGCGTCTACATTTTCTTAAGCCCTATTTAGTCATTGTTACTTTATATTATGGTGAATCTTGTTCATATTTTAAATTTACTTCTGGCTGCAGCTCTAATAACATGTAATTACTTATATGCTTGTATATTCCACAAACCAATGCCCTATTTATTCTATTCATGCGTTCACTCCCTCATACGCTCACTCACACACACTATCACAAATACATTTCATTAGATTTATCTTTTGATTGAGCTCATTTAAATATGAAAA
Source organism: Magicicada septendecula (assembly GCA_034769895.1). Lineage (NCBI taxonomy): Eukaryota > Metazoa > Arthropoda > Insecta > Hemiptera > Cicadidae > Magicicada > Magicicada septendecula. The sequence continues at coordinate 1,894,501 of CM068367.1, forward strand.
ATATGATAATTATTTAGACTTCTCTGTAAGTAGACTCGGGTAGCTCCCTCGCTGGTGTTAGATGTTACGCATTTGGATGGCAGGTGGTCGCCTCATGTTTCTCGTCTATTTGTTTGGTTTGCACTGATTTTACATCTGATATTTAACTATTAACTGTTATTTGAGTCTTTTAAAACTCCACTGTTATATTTTTAATGATGAATAATAATTTTCTTCAAACTTCTGAAGAAAACTAAGTCAACAGCGATACATCGCTGCTGACCGTTTGGTGTGCTGTGCGGAACTGAGAACGGTAATATGCAATTTTTTGTATGTATTAGTGCATTTGACGTTACAGTCTTTTGTTTGCACGGCCAACGCCTCGTTTCATACACTGCTGTTCCTGCGTCATTGTCTTTTATTAATGACGACACAGCTTTGTGAACCAATCACAATTATTATTAAGAGTTCGTCATCGCATACACCGCCATCATCTCTGCTTGCTTTTGCTCGTCCACCGGTGACCTTGGAATTATGCTCCTCTTACTGAACATGCGTTGTCTATTTTTTACACAGGGACAATGTACCTAACCATACTTTATTCAACTGTGATACAATAAAACATTATAAAACATCCTCAAATCCCATAATTAAGGTAACGGGCCTTTATGTACTGTTACACAGTGCCGTTGCATGGTGTACATATTGGGTGTCGTGTTGCTGAACTCAGAGGGGCTGTGTAGTAGCCTTGGTCACACATTTTAACATACCACTGACTCCCCTCTCTGACCACACGTTTTTATTTAGTTTATTTTTGTAATTGTTTTAATATATCGGGTTAGGATATGCTTACAATGAGTGTGTGTTCCCTTTTGTTTCATGCATAAATAGTGTCTAAAAATTAAAAAAATGGTGAGGTGTGTTTTGTGGCAGTTTTAATGGAAAATAATTAGACAGGGGGTTTAAAAAAAGATGAATATATATAGTATTAAAGAACCTCTTAGAAAAAAAAAAACAGAATAGCAATGTTCCTCCACTAGTAAACCGCAGGCAGAAGACAAGTTTCCTCTCGTGAGACAACCGCTTAGGTTTCAAAGTTCAATGTCCATTTGACTGAAGCTTAGTTCAAGATGACCAAAAATGTCTTGTTAGAAAAGTATTCTTAAACTGTATAAAAATAGTCTATGGTAAATCAGACAATGGTATTAATTTCATTATTAAACATTAATAGGGTCTCCTTAAGATACTTGGTAGAATATTTTATCGAAAAAAAAAAACGACTAAATTTCGAAATTAGTGAAAGTTCAAATGTACAGATGATGTGTAAACTGGCATTACACAGCTTATGTCTAAGTGCTACAGCACTACTGAGACCGCTGGAGGATTTATGCGCCAATCATTACATACCCCAACCGGTTTCAGTCACTGGTTGAACTTGTAGAAGGAATGTACATACGCGTCTGGGAAATCATGTCCTATATTTATTGCATGTGTGGAAAAATTAGATTTACAGCTATAAATTAATTTTAGCTACAGGAACTAGATTTGTCCAAAGGCGGGAGGGCGGTAGTTGTAGATTAGGTTTTTTCATTAGGCAGGTCTCTCATGAGACAATGGCAATAATACGTGAGAGAGGAGAGATGCTGACTGTAGTAGGTGATTCACCACTAGCGAGCTGGCTGCCTGAGGTTATGCATATCTCTCGTGGGTAACCATGGTAATGGTCAAACACTGCTGTACTGATATTGTACCGCACTGAACTCTCTCACATTTTGTTCTATCCAAAAGGTTCTTTTACTCGAGTGAAACACCAATTTATAGAACGTTGTTGTCATCTAGTGACAAACAGGATAAATGTATTTACGGTTGAGGAGAAAAAACTGGATGCACTCATGTATTCAGAGAAATAATAATGTATGTATAAAATGACAAAGATTGTGTCTTGGAAGCTTGTAGAGATTATATCAGCCCAGCTATAACTAGACAAACTGCAAACATGGAGAAATGATTTGTATAACATTAAGCTACGAGGGTGGTCTGAAAAGTTCTCGGCCTAACAATTAAAAAAAAATTTATAATTTCAAAATGGTTTTTATTTTTCAACATAATCTCCCTTAAAACTAATACACTTGTTTCAGCGATGCTCTAATGCCATTATCCCATCTAGTAGTTATTCTCTGGAAGGTCCGCAAAATACCCCTGTACAGCTGCAACCACCTCTTCATTAGAAGAAAATCACTCTCCTGCGAGAAAGTGCTTGAGTTTTGGAAAGAGATGAAAGTCAGAGGCAGCCAGATCTGGAGAATAGGGTGGATGCTCCAGCAATACATAGTGCAGATCTCTCAATTTTCCCATTACCAAAACCCTTTTGTGGGCGGGTGCATTGTCGTGATGAAATATTTTTTTTCTCCAGAATTTTTTTGTCTAGTTTGGTTAAAAGATTAGAATAATATTCTCCGGTCATTGTCCTACCCTTTTCGAGGTAATCGATTAACAAAATGCCTTTAGCATCCCAAAACACCGATGCCATGACCTTTCTAGCTGATGGGACCAACTTTGCTTTCTTTGGCGCTGAAGAGCCAGCTTCTGTCCACTGTTTTGACTGCTGTTTAGATTCTGTGGATAATGGTGAATCCATGTTTCATCCATAGTAATAAACCGACGCACAAAATCAGTTTTATTGTTGTAAAAACGCTCTAAGCACTGTTCACTGTTCATTGTTTCATGCAAATGCGTTTTTGATCTGCTGTGAGCATGCGCGGCACCCATCTTGCACAAAGCTTTTTCATATGCAATTCTTCATGCAAAACATAAACTACACGTTCTTTCGAAATGCCCACAGCCTCAGCAATTTCACACACTTTGATCTGTTGGTCATCCAATACTAAGCCGTGTATTTGTTCGATGATTTCTGATGTAGTTGCACTTTTTGGGCGTCCCTCACGTGGATCAACTTCAAGGCTGGTACAGTCAAGTTTAATTGTTGAAAATGAAGGAGAAGATTCCCCATAAACTTTTGTGAAATTCGAATGAATTTCATTCGGCATCAAACCTTTTTTTACAAAAAAGTTTATCACTGCACGATAATCAATTTGATCCATTGTACAAAATATACACAATTACGCTACTTCAAATAGCTGTATACAAAAAACTACGTGATAGACTGACTCGCAATTTCACACGAATTGTTGTGACAGGCATACCAACCCTAAAAAAAAATTCTCATAGAGTTGACGTCTATGATCGAGGCTGAGAACTTTTCAGACCACCCTCGTATATAAAGGAATATACATATTGTGAATGTAAAACAAACTGTATTCTTACAAACCTCTAAGCATGCTTTCTCTATTGTATCTTCATGAGAATAGCCTGCCAATTTAAAATTGCACACAAGCATTCATGTGTTTCAGCTCCCAGTATTATATATTTTAATTGGCAAACATACTGCAATAAGCAAATGTACATATAGTGTAAGTTACTGAGCTAACAGGCCTACCTCTTGTGTACTGATTAAATCTGCTATAAGTGTGCATGACAACCAAGGCTTAGAAGGAAGCAATTACAAAATATGCCTGCACAACACACTTCCCACCAGCATGCTGAACCAACTCATGAGAGAACAACATAAGACTCCAATCATAATCTACCCAATGGGGAAGGAGATCGTAACCACCCTCCAGTAATGGCCCTTTGGCTACGGCATTGAAACGTGTACATGAGTAACGTAAAGCCATTATATAATAGGTCAAATAAGAATTTCGGTTACATATCAAACACATAAGACCAACTAATAATCAAGAATGATGGGACCTAAATTAAGAACATAGATGTAGTAGAAAGATTCATCTGAAATACAAAAAGACAGAAGGTACCGATAGACAAGATGTGGGCAATTGTGGACTATAACATATAAGCTTCCATAGTCAACAGCCACTGAAAGATTCATCTACGAAAGGCGAAATAGGCTGAAGTACAGAAGAAGTTATCAGAAAAGCAGCAGTAGTGAGAGAAATACGGGCCTATAAACACAACAATACATGACAGGATACAACAGTGGTGGCCCGTGCTTAGGTTGCACAAACCCCATTAAATCCCGAATTGTATTTTAAATTATAGAATTATGAATAAGACAATAAGTAAAATAGTGTGTTTTCAAGCAATATCATCGTATTTAATCATCTGCCGATTGAAAAGTGCAGAGCAATTACTAAAAACCGTACACGCTCTTGCCGCGGTGTACATGGCAAGTGTGCACCAACCGTGACGCGCTTTGTAAATGGGGAAATACAATGGAGTAGTGCTCTGGCTGGCTAGACTTTGTTGTTCCTACTGCAGCTGTATAGGCTCGCTTGGTGTGATTAGGGACTACAAACCCCTCTTGAACCTCATGGCGCCACCAGTCTGTTTGCCGAGAACGAAGGTAGCCGAAATTCACCGAGCGGTTTCACAATTGCCAGTCTGCAGACTAAAGTGTAAATAACACGTAATTCGCCGGGTTGGAAGTTCGTTGTTAGTGTCGGTTAAGTGTCAGTCCAGTTCATCATTAAATGTAAATAATAGTACATAAAAAGAATTAAGGCATCATAGTGCAAGATACTTATTATATTTAATTGGTAGGATGCAATTAATTACGTTGTAAACTTAACAAAAACGCTGTTCAGTTTACGTCTTATTAAAGAAAAAATTGAAATTAAAGAGAGTAGGTAGGCCTACACCAGACCTTTCAAATTTTAATCAAAGTGTAAAATCAGGTAACAGAATATTTAATCGTAATTTTAAAAAAGATTCATACAATAAATAATATTCATGGTTATGTGGGTGTGACACTAAAATTGCATTATTTTGCTTTCCTTGTGGAGGTGAGGAGACTTGGACATTTTCTATTCAGAGAATAAAACAATTTAATACCATCCAACCCAACTGCAACCCCCAAATTTTTCAACCACCAGCCGCCACTGGGATACAAATAGGAAGTAGGGCATATTATGGTAACAGCAGACTATTGAGAAGCAAACTCATTAGTCGTATCACAAAAATATAAAAATATAAGACACCTGACCGGGAGATGAGACATGGACATTGATAAAAAATGAACAAGAAACAATAAGAAGATTTAGAAAAAAGACGTGTTTATGGTCCGGTTAAAGAAGATGAGAATGGAGAATACGAAATAACCAGGAGATAGATGAGCTACTGAATCATGAGGACATTGTAAGATTCATGAAAGCTCAACAAATACAATGGTTAGGTCCCCTACAGCAGATGGATGATCAGCGTATGCCAAAGAAAATCCTGAGATCTCAAGTCTATAAAACCAGATAGAGGGGCTGACCTAGGATAAGATGGCTGGATGATCTCAGAATGGATGTGAGGGGTCACACTGAGATGACTTAGGAGTAGATTGGTGTTGGAAGCCACGACTCGCATTGGGTTATAGCGCTGAAGAAAAAACAACAGTGATATCAGTACAGGCACAAAGGTGTGGAAAAGCTACTATAGTGTACATAATAAATTTAAAAATGCTTAATGAAGAGAACTGTGATATCAGTATTTATGTACACATCAGATTCTTAGACAATAAAGAATTTAGTGACCTTTCCCTAGAACTGACAGCTCTGAAATGACCTGTAGACTTGAAGTACTGGAAGAACATCAGTCCAATGTTAGCTAAATTAAAAACTAAAGACTGATTGCAGAGACGGCCTTCCATACAGGTGAAGAAGCGTTGCCTACAGCCTCGCACAAGTTCAAAGTATGAGGACAAAGACTCAGATGATGTACATGGAAAATGTAGGAGATATCTTTAAGATAGGAAACTTTTGTATGGTTATTGACATAACCAGCCACAGTACTCTCAAGAGGTTTCAAGACTTGAGACATTATGCAGAAAACTTTGACTTCCTTTATGACATTATGACATATTAAAGGAAAAATTCAATCTCTAGAATTAATCACCATAGGGAAGTACTTACTGTGCAAGCCAGCCATACTGTGGTATAGTTGAGGCTCTACAAAGAACTTAAGAAGTTTGTCATAACTGTATCACACGACTTATGAATTAGCAACATACTCAAACAGTTGATTACAAACAATAAAAACAATGTTTATCCAAACATCAATGTGAATTAAGTAACTCTCGATGATTCCAATGTCTGTCTGTTCCAGCTGTAGAACGTCATTATTGGAGTTAAAGTGATGGAATATATCTTCAATGATCCATGTCTCTTGTCCTGTCTTCACTTGTGAACTTATCGACTTAAACAGACGTTACTTCAAAACTAGGTTTTTCTAAAGCTATTGATAAATTCAATACAGCACGAGCAGTTTTATGACACCCCCTACATCTTGTACACATTATTTATATATTCTATGGTTATGATATCCATTTAATATATTTCTCATGATTCTACTCTCTTTGTTAATAATACATTAAACATATTAACTTATTGTCCTACATCAATTCAACATCATCATCTTCACACACAACACACAGAGGCAAGGTTCTGTCTGTTCCGACTTCAAAGATCCTCCAGCAATCACTTCCTGGCTCCACCCACACATCTGTGTCCTACAGGTTTCTATTTCCAGACTTGTTTGGACAGTCTTAAATCTGACATTGCTTTTAAGTGTTCTTTCCACCATTGTTTATAATCTTTTAGTCTTTCATTCAAGTTAAAAACTTGTAATTTTTCTCTTATGGTCTCATTCTTATACAGTCAAGTTTAGAACACCTTTTAACTCCTCTTAAGAATGCCATTTCCGAGGCCTGTATTTTACTGTCTTGTTTCTTGGTTGTTGTCCATAATTCACACCCATAGGACTGTACAGGGACTGCCATAATTTTGTAAAATTTTAATTAAAAAAAAGAGTCCTTGTTTCTAAAAATACAGTTGATTGTCCCACAGATCATCTGGAACTTACCTAACTTAACATCAATATTATAATTCCTATCGTAGCCAATATCGTTTCCTAAATAATTAAAGTGGCTCACCTGTTCTAGAATTTGATCACTAATCATTATTTTTGTTCTTATTGGCTCCTTACCTTGAAATGCCGATTACCTCTTTTTAATAGTGGAGATTTTCATATTGCATTGTTTGTAAATCTCTTGAAGCTTAAAAACAGATTTTTGCAAATCAGACTCTGTCTTTTGAAGTATAACCAAAGCAAACAACAGCACATTCAAATATCCATCTCGTAATAACTTAATTCCAGGGTCTCCACTTCCTTACCAGATCATCAATGTAAATGTTAGAAAGAGTAGGAGATATATTGCACTCTTGTCTAACACCTTTATTGACAGATATTTGTTGAGATATTCTACAATTTGTAACATTTGTAACGGCTATTCCTGTTCTGTTTTCACCTGTGGTCTTACAAATCTGAGCACCAACAGTGACTGGTTGTTGCCCACAGTAATAAAATATTTCAACAAAAGAAAACACAAGCCTGACAAACTTACAGTAGGAGATGAAGGTCAAATCAGATTGGGGGGAGGGGGGGGGACTGACAGTTTCATTGACATAACAACAAAGTAACAAACATGTCTCTGACACAATACACGAGGATGGGCGAAGACCAGAATGCACGGAGAAAAACCATATCATAGTAAAATCTTGATGAAAATTCATGACATAAGATGCATGATATTGGCAACCAGCTATGTGCAAGGAAAGCTTAACACATACACATCAAAGTCTTATATCACGTTATACATACCTATAACTTACGTAATGAAATTACTCCATTACTATTAAAAAAATATTGAGGAAATAAAAAATCTGTTTATAATTTTGAAAATTTAATATTAATTTCAAATGAAAATATTACAAAATCAACAGAATTAAGTAATACACAAAATAAGTTAGTGTATAAAAGTTAGTGAAGAGATTTTCAAGTGTTAGGTCATTCTGAAGTACATGCAGTATACGCAAAAAAAAACTACATGTTGTTTGGACGTCTTTGTTGTTTGTTTTAGTACAGTTTATTATGCAGATAATAATTAAAATTCACACAAGTGTTACTAATATCGCCTTCTATATAAACCACACAATGAAAACTACTCAACACGGTCAAAGCATTCTGAATTTAATACATTTCCAGTTATCTATTTTAGACTCAATTTACTTTACAAACCATAAAATATTGTTTTGTTTAAGATATTGCCACTCCTTTAACATTATTATTTCTATGCCTTTTCTAATGTTGTTTGTTTTAAAAATATTCTATTTAAAGTCGGTTAAAAAAAAAAAAGTGAGCACTGAACTCTAAAAAAGGATGAAACCCTTGCAGTGGTCACTAAAATTTACTTAGCGATTGTCAGATTATAAAGTTAAATGTTTATGCATGTGTGCGTCTAATAATACATTTAACATTAATGAAATAGTAATGGAACAGTGTTAATAATAATATTAGTATGTTTAATTTTGATTATAATATTTCTAATAAAATTATGTGTGTGTGTGTGTGTGTGTAATAATAGCTCCAAAAAATATTGATTTCTTGAATAACAATACATTCTCTTAAGTGTCCTGGATTTGGCTGTGAGGATTTGTTCACACCAGTTAAAAACAAAACAAATATACAGCTTTCGATTATTTAGTATTTGTTATATGCTTAACACTTGTTTTAAACAATAGTCTGCTGCACGCTGGCATCAGTGAAACACACGGTAGTATTAGGGGCAGCTTTGCCATGTGTCTAGAGGTGGCACACAGAAAAAATATGTTTGAAAATATTTTAACAGAATTGAAAAAATAGTTCACATGTTAGAAATTATTTATGGTACTAAAGTAAAGGCTTTATTATTTAATATTGTAATATTAATATTTATTTACATTTATTAATTCTTCATTTACTCATAATATTAATACTTTAAAACTTCAAGTATTGTATGAAGATGATCTACAGCCAATCTCTGCCAATGAATCTGTTCATTTTGTCGCATATAATAAAATACTAATGCCTCTACATATGAGCAAGTTTCTTGGACAAGAAAATCTGCAGCGTATGTTTCCAAATGTAGACATAGATGTAGATGTATTTATGCACTGCTATTACTAACTATTCTGGTGAGACATCATTTTCTGCTTTGAAGAGAATAAAATCATATCTTTGCTCTACTATGAAAGAAAAAAGTCGAATTTCCTCTCAATCTTTCACATTGAGGCTGAGAGGGATTTAAATGGAGAAGGATTTGAGTACAAAAACTTTATTGATTAATTTATCATAAAGAAAGCGAAGCGTAAACTGTTGAGAAACAAACATTTGCCCAACATGAACTCTTATTGTGATAGTGACAATAAGAGAAAAATAATCCACAAATAATAATAATAAATTTGTAAATTATACTGTATAACAATACAGTAAATAACACTCTATTTTTTTTAATAAACTATTTTTGTTTTCATAAATAAATGCGTAAAGTTCAATTTATTATACATTTTTATTATTAATTCCTATAAGAGATTCTTTTTTCACATTATTTTACATTAAAATTGAATAGATTCATAAGTTCATTAAGAGCTAGTGACATTCCAAGGAACAAGATGTTAAACCTGTTATCGTTCTTGTCTAAAATGGAGGAACGATCTCTAAAGAATTTTTTTTGGGGAGGTGGGGAGGCGGCCATTGAAATTGTGCCTGGGGGGGTATATTTCAAAAGCCGGCTCTGGGTAATATTATACAACATGGCAGCATCGGATTCCCACTACTTAAATATGAATTCGGAAGTTATATTAAATAAAATAGACAAAATAAGAATGCAATTCAAAAATTAACGTCTGTAAGGCTGATATATGCAAACCGATTATCACAATAACATAACACATGTTCAGTAATAACATAACACATGTTCAGTAATAACAAGTAGTGTTTTACACTGCCACTGCCAGCTGTAAAGTGTCTGGTGGTATTCACTGGAATACTGACTGTGTCACATGGCAGGCTCTTGATAAACACAGAGAAACTATCATCCAGCTGCTGCTGAGCCTTCTGTGAACATGCCACAAATGGTACAGTGTAGACAGCGGTAACTTCAATTGCACTCCAATCAAAGGTATTAACAGGGCTTTGAGATTGATGTGAGTGTCATTGCACACTCTAAAGTCTACCACTTCCGAGAAGTTGACAGCAGTGTGACTGTGAAGAATGCTATCCAGCCAATACTGGTTACCTGGTAGTTGAAGATCTGGCTGGCTACCCAGTGCTCGGAAACCAATAAGGCTCTCATTAATGGCTTCACCTCTTCAGGGGTGTACGAACAGGACCAGACCTGACCCCACGGTAGGTCAAATAGTTGACGAAATTTGTTGATCTCTTAAATTTTAGGCTGGTTTATTATTTTTTCAGCTGTGTACACTAATATAGTAGTAACTGTTTTTTAAATATATATTAAATCTGTGTACATTAAATATATGTTTGAAATATGAAATATAGGAAAATCAGTAAACAATGTACATATTGTGTTGTGGTCTCCAAGTTGCATATAAGTAATTATAGTTAATTTTACCTTGTGTATCCGGGTACACTGGTGCTCCTCCTTGCAACTTCAATGTTTTTTTTAAAAAACTACGCGTTTCAGGACTCATGGTCCCATCATCAGGTTGGTAAAAACAAGAATCACACACATGGAGTACGTCAACTTAATAAAATACAAATAAAAAGTTTCACTCACACATCATTCCAGAACACAGTCATAGTACCACGTGTATACAATTACACCACTACACGATGCACATCATATCGGAACTCGCAAGCGACTAACCGTTACGCATCGCACTATATCTACCTTTATCTATGTGTTGTTCCAACACGCGTATGGCCGTGTCATACAGTCCGTTGGACTTAAAAGAAAGCTTGTCATTCAAGAGCTGATTACCTTGGGTTTTTGAGGCCTTATAAATTTCAAATTCTTCCAGCGCGTCCATAAGCTTGCCCTTTTTACAGAAATTCAACGGCTTGAAGCTACTTTGAAAACTCGAGTAATTATGGTTCTGGTTGACTATATGGAAGGCAAAGTTTGATTTTATCTTCTGGATATCACCTCTAGGGAGATGTTCTCTGTACCTATCCAGAAATTTCCTGCCCGTTTGTCCAACATAAAAATTGTTGCAGTCCTCGCATTCTATTTTATAAATACCAGAACAGTTTTCTACTAGTCTGTTGGTCACTGGTCTCAAGGCGTTCAAAATACAATTACTCGTTTTGAAAGAAACTGCGAAACCGTGTTTTTTAAAAACGTTCTTAATAGTATTAGGCAAAATATTTGTAAATTCCGTTGGTATATATTTAGTGTCACTGTTGTGTGTTTTGTTTATGCTTCTATTTTTATATATGTTCCTCCTCTGCCTCGCTACTATTTTGTCTATAACTGTACTACTGTAACCGTTGGCCACCGCGATATACTTTATCGTATTAAGCTCATCGATGTAGTCTTCCGCCTCTAACGGAATTTTTAGTAATCTGTTAACCAACGAGTTGAATGATGCCATTTTTTGTGCAAATGGATGAAATGAAGAAGCGTGAATAGTAATATCTGTGGCGGTTGGCTTCCTATAGATGTTGAACCTAAACAAATTATTTATTTTCCGCACAGCTATGTCCAGAAAATTTAGGCTACTGTTATTTTCCATCTCCAACGTGAACTTTATTTTTGGGTGTATACTATTTATGTATTTACTCAAGGTTTCTATTTGTCTATGCGTGCCATTAATAACAAGGAATGTGTCATCCACATACCGAGTGTATGAGATGATATTTTTGTAAAGCTTGTTTTTATGCGATAATATGTGTTCATTTTCAAAATAATTAAGATAAAGATCGGCCACGAAACCACTAAGTGGCGATGCCATTGCAAGGCCGTCGTCCTGCGCAAAAAATTAAAAAAACATTGAAGTTGCAAGGAGGAGCACCAGTGTACCCGGATACACAAGGTAATATTAACTATAATTAGTAAACAATGTTTGAAAACATGTATTTTTATTGTGTTCTTTCCGTTTACTTTAATGAGACTGATTTCAGCCACTTTAAAGATAGTAATGTTGATTATTCTTTACTTATTTTTCTTTTGTATGAAGCTGACCCGACCCCAGACCCAAGGCCAAATTCTAGATATCCCACTACACCTCTTGTCTGGATACATTGGCAGCAAGGAGGGACTGCAAACTCTGGTGAAATGATATAATAAGTGCCTGTAGTGGTTGGTGATTATGTGGAGAAGTAAAACAGGTAAATATATAAGTTAAGAATATAGTATTTCTGTGTACTTTTGTTATTATTTACCACACTGCCTATCATTAGTAAAACTGTCTTATACAACAGGTTTCATCTGGATACTTTCCATTTGTCATGGTCCTACGCATCTCTCTTCATCTGTCCGTAGCTCCTGACGTCATCGACCATTCCAACCTTTCTTCTTCTCTGTCCTCTCTTTCCTTCCTTCTGTGATCGTTAGCTGCAGACAGTTTCTACGCAATATATATGCCCCCAACCAAGATGCTTTTCTCTTTCTTATTACTTTCAACAGTTTTGTACCCTTTCCTAATCTCTTGACTACTTCATTTCTCTCTTTATCAGTTCATTTCACCTTAAACACTCTTTGCCACAACCACTTTTTGAAGCTCCCTACAAATCTTTCTTCTTTCTTTTCGATTACCCACATTTCACTGCCATATAAAACCACACTGCCTCCAGGTAGTCTAGTGGCTAACGCGGGCGATTGATGCGCTCGTGGTCCCGGGTTCAATTCCCGGCGGAGGTTCCGTAAGGCATGCACTCAGCGTCGTGAGGCAAACTGAGTAGGCGCTGAGATAACAGCGCCGCCTCCTGGCTGTGAATACCGCAACTAGCGGCTGGTGGCGCGTAGTACTAGCCATACACTGTCACACTAACACAAAAGCCGCACGGTACGCCTTGGTCCTTAACGGACTGTTGAGCGGAGGTTTATTTATTTATTTTATAAAATCACACTCCTGATTGAACGTTTAACTGCTGCTATGTCTTTCTTGTCCCAATTGGAATCCTTATTCTGTCAGCAATGCTTTCTCTTTTTCAAAAGCTCCGACTCAATGTACAGGTTCCATACAGCTACAGCTTCCATCCCAAGTCACCGCTGTACTCCCATGCCAGATACTTAAACAAGTTCACTTGCTCTCAGAGGTGAATCCCTACAGCAACTAATTCAAGCAGTGCTGCCCAAACAAAATCCGGAAATTAAATAAATTTGTTGATTATCTAACCAACATTATTGTTGTCACCAAAAACTGTTCCACATGTCTTCCTACCTCTCATTTTTTGAAAATTGGCAGTGCATTTGTTACCTATCTTGCAGTCAAAATGACATTGATGACTTGATTTGATCAAAGTCATTAATACCACTCCGCTTCCAGTTCTGTGTGCGGTAGCTTCTACACCATATGATGAAAATACGTGTTACCTGTAACTTTATAAAGATCTAAATGTCCTGTTTAAAATGTTGTGTACTGTATATGATTTAGTGTAATGGGTTATCTGTAATTAATTTGTTACATAATATTTCTACTATGATCAGTTTTATAAAGTTACATGTTTGTTATTTTTTTAGTGAAAAACAGCTGTCTGGCTGCTCTGCCCCCAAGGCAATCACTTCAAAAATGCTTTGGTGCATTAACTATGAGTTGGCCATATTTTCATAAATCATACCATTTATTAAGGATTTCATAACTACGCTTTCATTATCTAGCCTTTTTCTTTTTTATATTAGGCTGCAGTTAGAAATAATCTAACTTACAATAATGTTCGATGGTTTGCTCGTACCTACATAGAATAGTAAAGCGTACAGCACCTGGCTTTCAGAGATGCTAAAAGCAAGCACTCTTTAGTAGTGCTTTAAACCGGTAGGAGCACTAGCAGCGTCCCGGCTCGGTGAAAATGCAGCAACTTGAATATTGTTTTGGTTGTCGCTGTTTGAGGTTAACTCCCCACGGTGTGTCCTGGGTACACAAATCATAATTTTTTTAAACTAGGAAGTAGAATCATTGCTTGCTAAACTCTTGTTTTTTTTTTTATCCTCATACTAATTACATTTTATGAATATTCTGACAGCAATACAAACAAGTGCATACCTGAACATTTTAAAATGATTTTCCAGCATTGGAATTTCATGGACATGTGCTTAGAGTCGATGCTTGCCCTACCCGTCAGTTTAGAAATCGCCACTGCTTGCTCTACTGTAATGGGTGTAATGGGGCAATCCTGAGTAGGTGTCATTTTGTTCAATTGTATTGTGAAGTAGATATGTAAGGTGTTGTAAAGGTGAATGTAACCAATTGAAGGGCGGTCTGCAGCAACGGTGATTCATATTTATTCTGGCCTAAGACATTAACTGTGTGACGATGTTGTAACGGGACAGAATTGGGTGATTGGTTTTATTTCAATTGTAAATGCAACAAAGGGGAGTTACCCATACAGGGCCTCTGTTTTAACAATAGACCTTCACTGTTGGGGCACCCAGTTGCACGTTTGGTCTGTCCGCCCCTCAATATACTACAATTCCTGATGCTGAGGAATGTGAATGAGTGCGCGCCTGCTTGCCCAAACATCATATTTGTCACGAACTTTTTGCGAACCTCTGAACGCAAATTAATGATACACAGACTCGCACCACAAAAGATACCACGTGACGCCCATTGGGCCTATCCGAAGCAAGAAGCCAAACTCAAGAAGGAGTGTTGGTCATCTTGAAACTGGCTGTTGTCTTATAGCTGCGGCTCCAGCCGGTTCAGCGTAACAGGCTCGCGAGCCGAAAATTTACTAAAACTTGTAAAAATGTGAGTCAACTAGAGTAAATAATGTGATAAACAGTGAAACCTTAACATTTTAATTCAGTGAACCAAATTTAACCAGCAGAAACTTTTTCGGGACGAATTAGTGAACGAACAGAAACAGACTAATTACAGCCCGTGTAGGACACAGCCAGAGAAGTAAAACAATAGCATTTTAATTCAACTCAATGGGTAAAATTATTTGAAAAAGAGCTCTTGATAGTAAATAGGGTAAAAATGAATGAATGTGAGTGTATGCAAATGCTGGGTCGCCTTTATATAATATAATATAATCAACCATTTATTTTAAGTATGCTAAGGAAAACTGTGAATTTTGTTTTGTCTTGGTTAAATTGACCATGTGTCTCAACATTAATATTTGTCAGATTTAAATCCGAATGGATACAAAATAAAATTATATCATTATTTTTGAAATAAAAAATAGAATATTAAATCACATGTCTAATAAAGGTTGAAGTAATTAACAATTACAATGAAAGTTGAGTACATTAATAAGGTAAACCCTAAATCACGCTTATAGATCACGAGTTCGTGTGAAGGACTCTGGCCGACAAAAGGTACGAGAAGTTTTTATTAATTATTGTGTGGTAGAGTGTTTATATGATTACAATGTCAACAACCAATCGCATATCTAACATAATTTTGCGACCATATACGGCATAACACGTCATATTATATTTATGCCCGTCACTCAACAATGACGTGAACCAACACAAAATAGGATGATGCGTCATAAAGAACAGTAAATAATGCATACGTTTGAGACAAGTATGTTACGACGACGAAAATTCAAATAGCCGAGAGCGGCGAATAATTGGTTAGCTGTGGCACTTGCATCTGGCATCTTGCAGCTCTTAGAACCCGGACAGTGTCACAGCCAGACGTTAAAAAGTCTGGTTGTGCAGTTTCAAAACTTTAGTTAATCGAAAGTCGGAAATCACAGATTAATTACTAGCAGGATGGCAGAAGATAATCCCCAGAGCCAGTGAGAACAACAGATACGTCGTGGGAGTATATTTCAGCCCAGCAATTGGAAAACAACAGATTCCATTTACACGCGGCGTAGATGAAGGCAGCCATTATGTTCACATTCAGCTAAATGTTTGTAAAAATATACAGGTACCTGTTAAAATACCACTAATAGAAATTGATTGCCCCTGAATGATTAAGCGCTATAAAAATAAATAAAAGAAATGGAATTATAATTATTTAATTTGGGAGAGAGTGAAAGTAATGGAATGCATGTGGTACTGGTAAATCTAAGTTGTGAATGAGTGAGTGAAGTAAGATTTTAAGCCACAATTGAATTAACATTAATGTATTAGAGAAATGATTAATAATATTTCAGAAGAAAATAGTGCATTAAAACAAATTTTTCCACAATCAAAACGTGTTGTGCAATCTGTTTGCTCGCGAGCGCCTATTGCGTTCTTGATCACTGTAGCCAAAGTTTCGCATAAACGAACCGTGGAATTTCTGAGGGGAGATTTTAAAAAGTCAGATGCGTTATTTGAGTTGAGTGTCATCCACAAACACTCTGGCGACTCTGGGCTCTTCTGAAGGTAAGCAGGTGAGTATATTACAGGTGCTACCTCTACCAGCATTACATACATAAAAAAATTGACGGAGGAAAGTTTGTTTACAGTCGGCGACCCTGCCAGGATTTTTGCGGGTGTTTAATTATGTGAAATATGCTCAACGGAGGTTGCAGTGATCAGGGACGAGTGTAGGTTGCGTAATTAACAACACGTAGGGGTCATTCCATGTCAAATCAACACACAAAAAAATACTTTTTTTCTGTACCATCTCAGATTTTGATTAAATTTGGTACACACGTTACCTTCATATAGATTAAGAAAAATACCAAAGTTTTTTGAAATATGTCAACCGGTTTGGAAATTACAGCTATGTAAAGTTTTCAAAAAACGCCGGTACATGACATTTTTGAACTGTGATTGTAGCTCTCCTAGTTGAGATAGAAAGCCGGGAGAGGTGTCATTTTATAGCATTTTGTATGCTCTTTAATATGCAATAATAAAAATTAGGAGTCAAGAGGAAACATTTTATTCCAAATTCAAAATCAAAATTTTGATTTAGAATTTTTCAAAATGCACCCTTTAAAATTTTTGAAAAAATTCATAAGTTATCTTTATATGGTTTTTAATTGTTTTTGTAAGTTTCATAATGGGAACATATAATAAATTTTTTTTAAAAAAAGGTTTGCATTAGATTTTGGTTAAAAAAAAGCCTATTTGACACAATGTATAAAACTCATTATGGTTTTATAGGTCTAAATGAGTTATTCTTCGTTCTTATTGCTTGCCAGTACATGTCTTTATGCCTGTATAATTAATATTTATGTCTTCTATATATTTTTTTATTTTATATTTACAAAAGTTTGTTTATTTTATTTTTAAGTTTAAAAGTTATGTTATTTTTTAGAACTACCTAAACTATAGATTATAAATTTGGATCTTAATAATCTACAAAAGTGTATAGAGGTCTCCCTCTCCTTGAGAGAAAAATTCTTAGAATATTTAAGGCCTGTAGTTCCCAGAAAAGTTATTTTGAGACTCTATTTCCTATTGTTGTTCCTTTCTCACAGTGTATTATTTTTATCTCAACTTTTCCTCCTTTAATGTAAGAGAAAATAGCTCAGTTGTACTCTTGATGTGGTGGTGGTTACATGTATTTTATAATTGTGGAGTGTTTTATTTTGTGCTGGATTTTTGATATTTCTTGAGTTCTGGACATGGATAAAAATAGGTATGTGATATATAAATGTTTCAACCCATTTGAAAAACAAAACCATAAAGTAGGAGACAAGAAAAAGCTTAGGATTGTTGTGACGATTTAATTAATAAAATCTTTAATAAATAAAAAATTAATTTACTAGCAATTAAGTATTTTTAAATAGCACTATTAAACCTAAAGCCCCTGTACTAACTCAGAATAAGTATGAGATGTAAATGGAAAATCTAACTAAACAATTAATAAAAAAATCGAATTGTAAAAAGCTATTAATATCACAGTTAACCCTTTTGCTAGTCACCATGCGTTGACCTGTTTAATTCCAGACTCAACGTGTTTAGCGAGTCATCTGTAACTTTGGAAAGTATAAAAATCATAATGTTTGTAATCAGTAATTTGAAGGCACGAGTAGTAGTTAAAATAATTCACTTAAATAATATATGTATAATTAATGTATTGTTTCTTGTAATAATAATGTCACTTTAAATAAAAATAGGAACTATATTATCGTGGAGTACTTGCCCCGCTCCGTTGTAATGTGCCAGTCGAATCGAGAAAAGAGTGACAATGCAGCCGTCAGACCGTACACACCTACGAGCGAGAGCTCTTCAAAAATGCATTGGTTAATTTTAAGCTTAACTGTTAGCTACCACTACTAAACGTGGCGAGCAAGTTTTAATATATAAAATGTAGAAAGTTGTGTTAAGAAATGTAATAAGTTAAACAAAAAAAAAACTAACAACTAGTAAGCAAGATGACGTCTCCCCTCAAGAGGTAAATTCCAGTACAACTTTACATATGAAGATGTGACCTGCATAAACTTCACATGTGGACGTATACGAGCCATACGACGCTGACTAGGACCTACGTGGATCTACACCAACTTTAACCAGAAGAACTTCAATCTCCTCAGTGGACCAGCTACCTAGTACTCGCCGAAGACACGACTCAGATGACGACGCCGACTTCCAGAACTTCCAAGAGTGACACCCCAGGACGAGGTCACCACAACTTATTGTAAAGGTGACTCGATAGCTTGCCTATCGAGAGTTAATTATATTTGAGACATAACTTACAGATGAAAGAGACTTTTCAAAGACTATAATTTTCTTTAAACTATAAATGAGACCAACTAAGAGTATACTGTAATATTGAATATCATACGTTGTAACGTTAATATGTAAATGTAAATTATAATCTCTTTAGTAAATAATACCATTCTTCAAATGGTAAAAGAAGTCTTGCAAGCACCTAGATCAACATAGTAATACTCAGACGTCTTTGCTATATATTTAAAGTAAACTCGGATCCGAGGTAAAAAGTACATGATCATTATGATCCCTAGTTTTTCAGAAAACCCTTTGAATATTTTAATCTAATTAATTATGTTATGGGATCTTTTCATATCATTTGTTAATAAAGATAAGTCATCTTATTACACATTGAAGTGAGTGCATAAATCAGTGACATACCTTCCCTTGTTTCCTAATAATTAGCTTAATTAATTTTGTTAATTGTGTTGAGTTTAATTTCAGTTCGTTACAACGTAGGCAGCCCATATAATTGGCTGGTGTCAATTAGGATGGGTTCCCTGGATTTGTAACGTGGCAAAACGTTACACTGTTACAGAGTGGATGTGTGAAGAGTTCCCACAAATCCCAAAGGAATCAAAAATCTGTGACTCTTGCAGAAAACAACTGACAACTCTAAAAGCCCATAAAAATTCAACTCAGCCCAATACTAATGAGTGCTTTGCTCAAGACTTAAGTTCTAGTTCTGATTCTGAAACTGATACTAACTTTTCTTCAAAATCTGAAGTAGTTGATAAACTTAATGCCTCTCTTCATGAACTAGGTGAATCACCTTTAGATTCAAAAAAGGTGAGTTCCAAACACTATGCTTAAAATAAAATTAAAAAGATTAGTTCTGCAATGAAAAGAAAACTTTTTACAAGTGTTGAGGAATCCTCTGAAGACGAGACAGTCACCTGGTGACTCAGTATTGAACAACCTTAAAACAAACTTTTCAAGCACTACTTCTAGAGTTAAGAAGTTAATGATTTTTAACTTGTCTGCCTGAATCATGGAGCATTAGAAAAATTATGAGAGAGTTCAATGCTCCATATTACTTGGTTAGAAAATCAAAAGTAGTACTCAAGAAAAAAGGGATCCTGGAAACTCCAGATCGGAAACCAGGTAAGAGCCTTAGTACAGAAACAGCCGAGGCTGTAAGATCATTCTATGAAAGTGATGAAATTAGTCGTGTTTTACCAGGTATGAAAGACTGTGTCTCCATCAAAGATGAAAATGGAGAAAAAATTAAAGTGTCAAAGAGACTTATTTTCTGCAACTTGTCAGAAGCTAAAATATCTTTCCAAGAAAAATTTCCTGATAAGAAGGTGGGTTTTTCAAAATTTGCTGAGCTTCGTCCACCATATTGTATATTGGCAGGTCACAGTGGGACACACACTGTATGTGTTTGGACGATACACCAAAATATCAAACTAATGATGGAAAACGCAAAAATACGGGCACTAACAGATGGAAAACTAACATCATACAAAGACTGCCTTGCTAAAGTACTCTGTAATCCAGCTTCCATAGCATGTCATTTGGGAAACTGCCCATCTTGTCCTGGTAATCAGGAAATCAAACTTATCTTGGAGGAAGGGTTTGAAGAAAACATGGTGGAAACAGTTACTTTTTTTCGCCAATGGATTTCAGTTGACAGATGTAATTTGGAAACATTACAAAAATCACCTTCACATTTCATTGAAATGTTATGTGAAAACCTTTCTGATTTAGTTAGACATGACTTCATTGCCAAACAACAGAGTTCCTTCATGAACCACACTAAAGAAAATCTGCAGAACTCAGAATTTCTTGTTGTTTGTGACTTTTCTGAAAACTATAGTTTCATTCTTCAAGATGAAGCCCAGAGCCATCATTGGAGTAGTGGGCTTGCCACTGTTCATCCATTTGTCATCTACTTCAGGAAAGAAGAAAAGACGAACATGTAAGTTTTGTTGTCATCTCAGAATGTCTGGAGCATAACACAGTTGCTCTGTATTGCTTTCAAAGAAAGCTCATTGATTTTATGAAAACCAAATTTGGTGACAATATTTCGAAGATTTTTTACTTCTCTGACGGATCAGCAGCTCAATACAAAAATAAAACTGATTTTGGTATTGATGCTGAATGGCATTTCTCAGCTACAGCACATGGGAAAGGAGCATGCGACGGTGTTGGGGGCAGTGTAAAAAGACTAGCAGCCAGAGCAAGTTTGCAGCGTCCATACGAGAATCAAATACAAACCCCATTTGAGTTGTATGAGTGGGCACTGCAAAACATTTTTTCTGTAAACTTTGTATATGTAACACATGATGAATACATTAACACTGACAACTTTTTGAAAGATCGTCTTAGCAGGTCCATTGCAATACAAGGAACCCAAAAACTTCATGGCTTTATACCTATCCCCTCTAGTATCTCAAAGGTTAAAGTGAAGGTATTTTCTGAATCAGATATATCAACTACTGAGAAAGTGACCACTATACAAGACAGGCTGCAACTGACAGGAATTAGCGGATACATAACCATCATTTATGAAAATAACTGGTGGTTAGCATATGTACTAGCAAAAGAAGAAAGCATAGACGAAGTTAAGGTTTCTTTTCTGCATCCAGCTGGTCCATCAACATCTTTCGCTTACCCCCAGAAAAGCTGACATCCTTTGGCTCCCTGTAACACACGTACTGTGCAAAGTAAACCCAGTGACGCTGACTGGAAGAGTATATAAGCTTAAAGATAGTGAAGGTCAACAAACTGTTCAGTACTTCACAGACTACTACAAGGAGTTCTGAGAACTACAAAAGACTTTCTTTACACTGTAAGTTTGTTTTCACAATGTAACAATTTTTTTATTTAAAAAAACATGTTTCTATTGCACTTTGGTTTTGTAGGGGAGGCCTAGGTTTGGTTGGGTATCATTTAATCTAAAAACTTCTGGAATATCATTTTTCATACAGATTTTGATTTTACTGTGGTATTTAAATTTTGATTTTATTGTTTCCTGTAAAATACTGTTAGGTCTATTAAAAGTAGGTAGAACAAATAAAAATAAAATTATATATATATATATATATATACATATATATATATATATATAATATATTCAATCACTTTCTGCTATGAATGAATTTGGAAAATTCTGAAATGAATTTTAAAAATTGGAAAGAACAAATATTAGAGTCAGTAAACTGTAAGTGTAGCGAACAGATCGGGGAACTGAAAGATAACCTAGAAGATAAAATCATTAAAGTAAATAAACAAACAACAGACCAGATATAAATATATATATATAGAACTATTTATTTAGACCTAAAGTTAGTTACTTTTACAGGTTTACAGGTATAAAAACCTAAAATGGACAGATGGTAAGCTTTGCATTGTGCGTGAAATAGGCTTTTTTTAAATCAAAATCTAATGCAAAGCCTTTTTTCAAAAGACTTTATTATATGTTCCCATTATGATCCCATTATGAAACTTACAAAAACAATTAAAAACCATATAAAGATAACTTATGAATTTTTTCAAAATTTTTTAAAGGGGTGCATTTTGAAAAATTCAATATCAAAATTTTGATTTTGAATTTGGAAAAAAAATGTTTCCTCTTGACCCCTATTTTTTATTATTGCATGTGAAAGAGCATGAAAAATGCTAAAAAATGACACCTCTCCCAGCTTTCTATCTCAACTACGAGAGCTACAATCGCAGTTCAAAAATGTCACGTACCAGCGTTTTTGGGCGTTTTTTGAAAACTTTACATAGCTGTAATTTCCAAACCGGTTGACATATTTCAAAAAAATTTGGTATTTTTCTTAGTCTGTACCAAATTTCATCAAATTCTGAGATGGTGAGGTAAAGTCACTGTGTTGAGTTGATACGGAATGACCCGTAGTTAAAATAAGAATTTTGTTTCAAAATAAACAAACCTCTTGAAAATAAATAATTAAAAATGGCAGATAAAAATAACGAAGTCAGCATAACTGACGAGACATTTATGAGCGAGATGGGAGTCCACTCGACTCCAGTGAGCCAGCTCAAGGGAAGTTCCACCGAGTCAGTTGACGTAAATGGCTCACCAGTCCAGTCAACCCCCATCTCAACCAGACACGAAAGTAAAACAGATGAAAATAAAGACATAATGGCAATGATACAGTTGCTATTAAAGCAACAGAATAAAATGTCAGATAAATTTGAGAAGATCGATAATAAATTAGAAGAACGGAAAATTGACAGTAATAGTAATTTCAGAAACATATACAGTAAGGTCAAAGAACAAAAAATTGAGACCCATAGTAAGTTTGACAGTTTTCAGAGTGATCTAAATGGTAAATTCGAGAAGATCGATAATAAATTCGAAGAACAAAATATAAAAAATGAAATGAATTTTAAAAATTGGAAAGAACAAATATTAGAGTCAGTAAACTATAAGTGTAGCAAACAGATCGGGGAACTGAAAGATAACCTAGAAGATAAAATCATTAAAGTAAATAAACAAACAACAGACCAGATTGATAAACAGATTAAAGAGCAGTGTGTAGAAGTAGAGAGTAAGTGCATGAATACAATTAATAAGAATAATGATGATATTCAAATAATAGTTATAAAAATAAGTTAACAAGTAGTAGTGGTAAGATAGTTGAAAACGAGGTATTTAAAGGTGATACAGTGAAAATTAATAGTGATGATGAGAATATAGAAATAGTAAGGGAGAGTGAGAGAGTAATGGGAGTAGGGGGTTGTGAAGGGGTAGAAATCAGTGTTGATGAGTTAGAGAGAGAGTATGAAGAGAGTTATTTTGTGGATATGGGGCAGAGGGTAAATTTTCCCCAGGTTTCTTGTGAACCAAGGTGTTCACTGTTGTTGTTGAAGGGCGAGTGTCCCTTAGAGGAAAACAATGTGTTTTCAAGTTGTTCCCTGAGTTTTGGTGGTGTTCCTGGAAAAGCCAGGAGGTGTTTTTATGTAGTAGTACCCTCTGCATGGAATGATACAGAAAGAGTGAAATGGTGTTATGATGAGAGGTATTTTAAGAGGGAGAGAGTTGTTTGAGGTTAGTAGAAGTTATAAGGAATTCTTACCTGGCGATGTAGTTAGCGCAGCAAGAGGTGATAACAATGTTGATGACTTACCCGTATATAAGAAGGGGTTACTCGTAGTAGATGAGTACTATACTAAAGACATGATAAAAGATTTAATCATAACAGATGATACTAAGGGAGAATTGACCATACTGTTACAACGGTCTACTCGATCGTCGTAGGTACAGTGGAAACAAAATAAGTACAAGACAACAATTAAGTCACTAATCACACCTTTAATTTTACCATTAAACAGTTCATAATTAACAACACAGTGTCTACAACAAATCAAATGAAAATTGTTCACACACAATAAAATGTCCATTAATATTAAAACTCAACTGTATTACAATTATACCGTCCGAATATAAAACGCAACACTTCACTAATAACTACTTGAACGTACACAGTAATAACTCGAACCACTCTGTAAATATATCGCACTAATACTCTCGAACCGCACAGTCAAAAATTCGCCTAATACTGAACTGAACGTCGTTTGAGTACCGGTATTTATAGCCAGTCGAATATCTAGACGATTCCTAATTGCGTCGTAGCGTGCGTATGAACTACATAATTAACTGCGGCCTTGACATGGTCCGCACAGCTGGCGGCATCGAGAAGTTTCTCGTAGATGCATATACAAGCACGTACACCACACGCGTACACTCTGGATCTCTCTGGAACGTTCGAGAAACACATAGATTGTTCGTGATGCCGTAACACTGCCCCCTCCTTAAGCCTGTTCGTCCCGAACTGGCAAACATCTCCGAAGTAACACTCGACCAGGCGATCTAGGTGGACGTCCTTGCGAAGGATAATTTTCCCACTCATCGAATTCAGTCTCGTGTGATCCGAACATCACGTTCCCAGGAATTCGAGTCTTTCGCGCAACCACTAGTTTCGCTGGAATCACTCCAGTTGCATCATGTACTGATGACCTAATTACCACTGGCTGATCCAAGTTTGTTTGGTTCTCGTCAACAACCTCTTGCGTAACCTCATCTTCAGCCACTTTACCCTCAGGCGCTTCTATCAGCTCAGGAACAAGCAAGAGTTTTGTCTCGACACCCATAGTTGGCTTTCCAATCACTTCTTTTGTCGTTATACTAATTTGTACTTCCTCTGGTAGTTCTTCCTCCATTTCCGCTTGCAACAGGGAGGGTTCCTCTTGACCAGACTTGTTGACTTTTTCTTCGACTAATGCCACTCGCTTAATCGAATGGTTTGTAGACCCTGTCATTTTAGCCATGCAAAGCTTTATCTTCTCTTGGCCAACCTTCAGGACATTCTCTCCTAAGTCCACAACGAATCCGTAGGCATTCATAATGTCCGTGCCAAGAATCACTTCATCGACAATGTCTGCAACAAGCATTTGGTGGCTAAACTCAAGAAGACCCAGGCGTACACATACGTCTACCTTTCCTAGCACCTTGACGGGGCTTCCAGTCACAGTCTGTATTGTACAAGAGCTAATTAGAGGATGGCGGTTACAGACTAAGTCAGGGCGCACAATGGACACTGTTGCGCCCGTGTCAACTGTAAATGATGTTGGTTTACCATCCGCAAATCCATTAACAATCAAGTTTCCACTGATCTTGTGTAGCGTGGAAACTGTGTGCTGCTCTGGGGCTTTACTTCTCCAATTGGTGCGATCAGTCTCTTCTCTCGGTATCTTCTTCTCCCAACAGTCTTGCCTGTAGATGACCACGTTTTCCACAGTTGTAACATTTCGGTCTTCTGTCTTTTTCAAATCGTTGCGACTCTCTTGAACTTTTGAATTGTTTGTCTGACAACATTGTTTTTCTGCACCCATCATAACGGTAATGTGATACAGGGATCTTCCGACTGCAACGTGATGGCACAACCCATTAATGTAGCGGGACGCTGACTTGGCAGCTTCAAACTCCAGGGTGTGAACAAGAGCTTCTGAGCTATCTCGGTGTCTTGCCATTCGTAACACTTGCTGAAGTTCACAATCTCCGATACCGTCAATAAATGTCTGCACCGCAAACCTTATTCGGAAGTCTTCTGGTGCTTCAGGATAGGCCAATCTAATCAATCTGTCGATACTTGCTTCAAACTCTTGAAGACTTTCCCCGGAACGTTGTCGTCTTGTTCTCAACTGAGCGTAGTACACCTCTCGCAAATGTTTATCACCGTAGCGTAATTCTAGAGCTTTTATCAACTTGGCATAGATGTTCTGGCTGTCAGGTGGTACTTTCTGTAGTAATTCTGCCGCGGGTCCTTTTAATGCGAGAACAAGTGAGACTGCCTTGCCTTTCTCTGTCCAATTATTTGCGCATGCAGCAGCTTCAAATTGGCGGAGGTACGTTGCCCAGTGACTGCTTCCGTCAAAGGTTGGAGCTTTGACATGAACTGTCCCTACTACAGGCAAAGTGACTTTCTCTATTAACTTATTTTCTGTGTCTTTTTCTGTCTTTATCACTGGTACAGTCTGTTCAGAAATTTGTTTTGGTTGAATCTTCATGTACTGTTCAACTTCAATTTTAATTTGTTCTCTTATATTTGCCATTGAGTTTTCTACTGCAGATATTTTTGTTGACATAACTTCTTCCACAGTAAAGACAGATTTTTCTACCTTAGCTATTTTATTTGACATGGATTCTTCTACGTCAGATATTCTGGTAATCTGATTATTGAGCTCACCTCGTAATTCACCTACGTCACCACGTAGGAGACCCAATTCTGCGGTAGTATGTTCTTGCATCTGCTTTTGTTCATGAATTAACGCTTTGATGTCACCTGCTTCACGTTTACGTTCCTCTTTTTGTCTTTCTTCTGTTTCTAGCATTAGTGCATTCTGACGTTCCTCAGCTTCTTCTCTTTCCTGCCTGCGTTCTTCCTTTTGTCGTCTTTCTGCTTCTTCTGCCTCCTGTCTGCGTTTCTCATCCTGTCGTTTCTCTGCTTCTTCCTGTGTCTGCCACAGCAGTGTTTGTAAAGCTTCCATCATCTGACTGGGATCCATTTTATTAATTAATTACGAACTACACTCATCTTGTACAAAGTATCCACTGTTTCCACTGTTAACCGTTCTATCCCACTTCTGACACCACTGTTACGACGGTCTACTCGATCGTCGTAGGTACAGTGGAAACAAAATAAGCACAAGACAACAATTAAGTCACTAATCACACCTTTAATTTTTACTGTTAAACAGTTCGTAATTAACAACACAGTGTCTACAACAAATCAAATGAAAAGTGTTCACACGCAATAAAATGTCCACTAATATTAAAACTCAACTGTATTACAATTATACCATCCGAATATAAAACGCAACACTTCACTAATAACTACTTGAACGTACACAGTAATAACTGGAACCGCTCTGTAAATATATCGCACTAATACTCTCGAACCGCACAGTCAAAAATTCACCTAATACTGAACTGAACGTCGTTTGAGTACCGATATTTATAGCCACTCGAATATCTAGACGATTCCTAATTGTGTCGTAGCGTGAGTATGAACTACGTAATTAACTGCGGCCTTGACATAGTCCGCATTGCTGGCGGCATCGAGAAGTTTCTCGTAGATGCATATACAAGCATTGTGCCGGCCCGATTCGGGCCGTCGAGAATTGAGTTGTGGAATATTTAATTATAATATAACACGAGAGCAAGGGGGCGGGTGTACTGAACTTTGTACCAATAGTTTAGGCTGCGCGCGCAACGCGTAGTAAGGGTCGGCTTGTGCAGCCGGTATCAGCGGTATTCTACTCACCGCCTGGCTCAGAGAATCAACCGACTACCGGCTTCCGAACAGTTACGGCGTAGTTTTTTCTTCAACTATTATGGCAGGCTGAAACGTACGAGATTCCCGGGTTCTCGATTAAGACGGAGATTTGGCTTTGCTGATTGCCTTCCATCTGCATCAGCCATGGACCATTAAACACGATCCTGTTCGGCGAAGGAGTCGGTGACCAGATCGAGATGTAACACTGAGTCAGCACAATTAAGGTGATATGCACTCTTTTATTTTCCTTTTGGGGCCGGGCCGGCAGTGCACCTGTTTTACTGTAAAAATCTTTTGAATCCATGTGACCACGTGGCCAGACAGTCTGCTATAAAGGGGGTCAGCTGATCATCATTCTGAACATTATGAGTTAATTGCAAAGAACACTTTAATAACTGAATTACCTAACACTAAGTGCAATGCTTGTAATTGTGTGCTGCACTGGGGGAGCGTGCCAGAGATATTTGTACACTTAGACATTTTACAGTTTGCATATATTCATCATCTTACTCTTTACAAATTTATATGACATGTTAGGAACTCTGTTCCGGCTGGAACAGAATTGAGTAAATATTAAATTCACCTTGGGTTTAACATTTAAGGGCTGGGGTTTTTTTTGTTTTCTTTTTGGCTGTTTTCTGGGGTATAAAAAGGGACATAGTTTTTGCCTGGCACATGTTGGTGCAGCCTGAGGCAGGTTAGATTCCTGTCAAACTTTGTCAACCACATGCGGGCGCGCTCCCACAGCTGCTAGGGCACAACCGTTCTTATTGTAATTTCATTTTATATTTATTTATATAGCCATTCGGGTTTTAATAGAAAAGAATTTGCACATTTTTTCTGGGCATATACTAATTAATTTTGTATCTTACAAAGGTCTATACTGATTGTTTTTATTTACTTGTAAAACACATACTGATTAACTCTTTCACTTGTAAAGCATCTCCTGATTAATTTGTTTACTTGTAAAACACATACTGATTAATTTTTTTTGTAAAACATATACTGTTTAATTTTTTTAAATCTGTAAAGCATCGACTGATTAATTTTCCTACTGGTAAAGTATATACTGACTTATTGAATCCTTCTGAATGTGTAAAACAAATTAACATTTTAGAATTGTATAACAATTGTTTGAAATCAGGTGATGTAGTTTCTTTAAAATTTTTATTTAATGCTGTTGAAGGAACTTAAAGTTTCATATGCTCATGATGGGTCATTTCTCAGTGGAATTCTATACATATAGGCGGTCCGGTCATGCTTATGGGTTATGAGTAATTATCATCCTTTCTGGGGTTTTCGCTTTTATGTAGTTCAATAGAAACGGGTGGCTGAATGGCAAACATTTATCACTGCTGGTTTCTGGGCATGGTTGTAACACTGCCTGCTAGGCAGGTGCATTCCAGGGGCATTCGTGTTTAGAATATTGGTGTATAATTGTGAGTATATGTACCTTATGTTTCTGTACGTGTTGTTATGTTTTGTCTATGTTAAGCTAGTCACAAAATGGGGGGGGGGAGAATTGTATCTATTTACTGGACATTATTCTATACACACACACACACATATATATATATATATATATATATATAAATAATTGTTACGTTATACAGATCTTGTCTTTCTACACTGTTAAAACATGGGGATTATTTATTTATGATATATTTGTGATTCATGGGTGATAATTATGTGAGAGTTTTATCTACATGTAGCAAATGATGGAATACAATAAAAACCGTTATTGTTATATTACAGCCGAGTTTCATTGCAAGTCCCGTCATACTGGACCCAGCACAATTTTGGCTTCTCTAGGCTCCGGCCTAGTCATAATTAACTTGTGGCTTCTCTTTCAAAAAAAAAATTAAAATAAAAAAAGGTTGTTTTATACTCATAAACGGACATAAAAGGAAAGAGGGGTTACAAGTGGTAGCAGTGAGCGTGGTTAATTCTAGGGTTGAACCCTTGGGTCCTGGTGTGTGACGGGGCTTGCAACTCGGAAATATTAAGGCGATTGTTGTGACATTGTTTTCTTAGGTATATGCCCATGTAGGCTAGTTTTAGGTTGTGAGTCGGGTCGCACCACTGAGGCGGTTAGTTGTGTTTGAAAAATGTGATAGGTTGTACGGATGGGAATTTCAAGTGTGGCCTGTGTGATAGAATGTTGCGGATTCGGGGTCGGAGTTTAGCGTGTGATATTGGCGGGATGCGGTATGGCCCGATCGGAAGTCGGTACCGACACCGACTTGTGTCCTGTTGATGTTGGAGTACTATTTCCCGAATTATGATTTTCGATTGTTAGTTGGTTGTTGTGAGTTATGTGTTGGTACGACGTGTGTGTCGAATTGCTGTTTGATGTTATGTGTGTTTAGTATTATTGGTTGTCACTTGTCTCCTTCTGTAGTGGGGGTGAATAGTTCAGGATAGACCAGGTCTCCGCAGTGCTAGAGAACCCGGGGGTCCTCTTGATGGAAGAACAGTACTCAAGGCTTTCCTGGTTTAGTGATTGGTGTTTTCATGTGTGTCTGTGGTTCGTAAGGGATATAATTAGAGCATTGCCGGCATGAGCGTTATGAATCCTGATTTATTTTTGAAGCACGAGTTGGAGTTCGAGATTAAGTCCCGGGTGGGAGGCCCCAAGGGGATGTCGCTTCTTTGAGGAAGCAATTAAGAGACGCCCTCACCTCCGGAGGGGCGACGTCGCTTGTAAAGGTTACTGATGTGACAGCGGAGCTCGAGTTGTGCCAGGAGAAGTGGGGAGAGTTGCGGGAGGTGATGGAGGATTTTGAGTCGGCCCCTTCCGGCCTCAGGGCAAGACAGAGAGTGCGTCAACGAGCGGAACATCTGCAACATCGACTGGAGAACTTGTCCGCACAAACTACAATTGCTAAAGTCAGCGCCACGCTGAAGCTGATTTCGGAACAGGTGGCTAAAGCATTGCGGAACTTCGAGCCCGTGAAGTCTCAGCTTTCCGTGAGCTCTCCCCAGCCTCCTGACATGGACATAGCGCAGACGCCGAACCCGGTGGCTCAATTGCCAACGCTCTCGGGCGGATCGAGCGTTTCTTATAATAAATTACATAACCCCCTGTCTTCCATTATTCAGCAGCTTCCGGTTGTAGATGGACTAGACGTGGACAAATTGATGGTCTTTTTCCGAATTTTGTTTCAGCTGTCCGACTTCCCGGGGATGCTGGATAGCACCCTACTCGAACTCGTGTATTCCTATTGTCGGGGGTCTGTGGCTGGGCGGGTCGCGCAGACTATACGAGATGGCGGCAGTGTGGCGTCTTTCCATTGGGGGGTGTTGGACGCATGCGTGCCTGGCCGATTGCGAGAGCAGCTGCAGCACAAACATTGTTATCGGGTGCAAGCCCACGGGGAGAATTTTGCGAAGTTTGCACAGAGTATCCGCGATGCTGTCCGGATTTTAGGGTTGGGACTGCCCGAGAATGAAGTAGTGCAGATGATATTCGAAGGGGTTACTCCCCAGGAGAGATCTCATTTAATTTTTGCTGAGCCACCGCGGAGTTATGAAGACCTCGAGAAGCTGTGCGTGTTATCCCGGGCTATGCAATCAATTGACGAGTCCCGTGGGCCAGTAAGGGCCAGTCCGGGCGAGCCCCGAGTGGTGGAACGACGGGTCGTTCAGTCCCAACCCCGGCCAGAGAGAAATAACGGCGATCGAGGTGGACAGTTGAGAGGCGTTGTTTGCTTTCGCTGTCGCAGACAGGGGCATGTTGCCCGCGATTGTCCGGAGGGTGGTATGCGTCCAGCGCTTCCCCCGAGGGTCCGGTATCCAAAAAACTAAATTACCAGGGGGGGGACAAGTCGGAGGTTGTCTTCCCCTCGTTACAAGACTTTTCGGAATTCAAGTGCCTCCAGGCAAAGGATAGGTCCTGACTCTTCTAATATCAAGGTCCTTGCTACCGTCCCACAAAAGGCTTCTGTATGCCCCTTCCTGTCGCTCGAGGTAAAGAAGGGTCAACTCAGAGCGTTAGTTGACTCCGGGTCAACACGATCTATCATCTCATCTCGAGTATGCGCGGACCTTGAAAAACAGGGCTTAATAAAAGGGTCGAATCGGTCGTCTGTGGTGTGCTGGACTGCTTCTAGGGAAATTCTGCCCATCTCCCGGGTGGTTTCCTTTAAGTTCAAGATTGATGGCTTTTCTTGGGTGTGGCCTTTTCTGGTTTCTCCGGCTCTGGGAGTTGACTGTATTGTGGGTGCTGATTTCATCGCTAAAAGTGGTCTCGTGTTGGACATCCATGGGCACCAGTGTTATTTTAAATTTAATCGGGGTGTTGTTATTCCTTTTCTTGGATACCAGGGAGCTAAGGGAGGTATCCAAGAGGTCGCTTGTCCCGATTCTGCACGAGATCATCTCACTCCCGCCCAGCAGAGAGCTTTAGACCGATTGTGTGAGGAATTTCCCTCCGTACTAACTCCTAAGTTGGGGCTCACACATTTATTAGAGTATAAAATTCGTTTGATGGACTCTAAGATAGTGAGGTCGCACCCATACAAGTTCGCCCCTCCGAAAATGGCCGTTCTGAGGGAGAAGGTTCAAGAGCTTTTAGAGCAAGGGGTAATTGAACCTTCCAATTCCAGTTATGCCAGTCCAGCGTTCCTGGTACCCAAGCCTGGGGGTAAGCACCGTATGGTGATAGATTACCGGAAGTTAAATTCTAATATTGAGGTGGACTCGGTTCCCCTTCCGGATCTCCACTCAGATTTCGATTGGTTTAGTGAGGCCAAGTACTTCACCGTGATTGATCTCAATGCTGCATATCACCAGATCCCTTTGTCCAAGGAAAGTAGACCGTACACGGCGTTTTGTGTCCCGTGGAATTTATATCAGTATACGCGGGTCCCTATGGGTCTGGCGGTGGGCACCCAAACGCTCACGCGTCTGCTTGACCTGGTGTTTCAAGACGTAAAATTCAAGTTCATTTTCAATTATTTGGACGACTTGCTGGTCTACAGCAAAACTTATGATGAACATCTGTGTCATCTCAGGGAGGTGATGAGCAGGTTGAGAAGCGCGGGCCTCACGGTCAATCCGGAGAAAGTGCGAATTGCACAGGAAAGCATATCATTTCTGGGGCATCTGGTGTCGCACCAAGGCGTTACAGTGGATCCTGAAAGGACCCAGGGTATCCGGGATTTTCCCCCGCCAAGGGATGCCAAGGGCATCGCCCGGTTCGTGGGGATGGTTAACTTTTATCGGCAGTTTATCCCCAATGCAGCGGAGATAGCTGCACCTCTAAATGAATTGAGAAAGAAGGGGGCTAAGTTTGTGTGGGGCGAACGCCAGCAGAAGGCTTTCGAAACGTTGAAGGAAGCTATTATTTCCCCGCCGGTGCTGCGGATGCCGGATTTTTCTCAACCGTTTATCTTACAGAAGGACGCAAGTTCCGTGGCGCTCGGGGCGGTTCTGTCCCAAGTCGTTGATGGTGCTAGGCAGCCTGTGACCTTTATTTCCCGAACCTTGACCCAGCAAGAAAGAAAGTCATCAGTCTATGAGCTAGAGTGTTTAGCCGTGGTATACGCTCTAGATAAGTTCAGGCGTTTTCTGGTACACGCTGAGTTCCTAATCGAGACCGACAATCAGGCTCTCTCTTGGCTTCTTGCTCATCCCCGGCAACTGGGAAAAATTGGTAGATGGGTGGTTAAAATCTCATCCTTCAAGTTCAAGGTGCAACACATTAGGGGAACTCAAAATGTGGTTGCAGATGCTTTGTCACGCATGTTTTCCCAACCCAGTGAAGTCCAATCTGAGCAACCCTGTTCTGTTCTGCTAGACTTTCCGTTAGCCTTCACTGATGTGTTACCCCATCAGTTGAATGATGAAGAGCTGGGTCCTATCATCCAGAATATAAAAGAGGGTAACGTGCAGGCCCCTTACTTCTTGTCCAAGGGCGTCCTGTGTTGTCGAGAAAGAAAGGGACGTGCCCCGAAAATCGTGCTGCCTAGCAAGTTAGTGCCCATGGTCTTCAGCTATTATCACAATTCCCCAGTAGGAGGCCACAAGGGAATTTCGAAGACCATTTCCGGTATTAGGAAACACTTCATCTGGAAGGGCATGGACAGGGAGATCGCGACGAGGGTTAAGAGTTGTCATCTGTGTGGCTTAAGCAAGCCTGCCCAAAACACAAAGTTGGGTTCTTGGATTTCAACTTAACAAAGTTGGGGTTGTTGTCATCAGACGTGGCGAGCAGACCGATGGAGAAGCTATTCATCGACTACGTGGGACCCTTCCCGCGTAGCAAGTCAGGTAATGCTTACCTACTTGTCTGTGTGGATGCTTTTTCGAAGTTTGCCTGGCTACTGCCCTTACGGCAGGCAACAGCTCGTTTAACCATAAGCGCGCTTCAGAACCATATTTTTCAGCATTTCGGTCTTCCGACCATCATTGTCTCCGACAATGGACCACAGTTCATTTCGAGTGAGTTCCGGCGGATGTGTTTCGCCAGCGGTATCAGACATGTAACCACTTCCCCGTATTACCCACAGCCGTCCCATGCGGAGAGGTTCAATAGGAATCTCCGGTCCGCACTCATTGCCTATCATGCGGAGCAACAGACCACCTGGGACCAGAATTTGAAGTGGTTGCAGCTAGCTTTTAACACGGCCCTGCATGACAGTCATAAGGCCGTGCCCTTTGAGATCATGTTTGGATTCTCGCCTGCACTCCCGTTGACTAACTTGTGGAATATTGACGATCTTCTACCACGGGAGCCCGATAATGGAACTGCGGAGAGATGGAGGGAGGCTCGGAAGAATTTGCTGCGAGCGCACGAGCGGGTCCGTTGACGATACAATCAGGGGCGAATTCCGAACCCCTTTCAGACCGGCGACTGGGTCTACTGCCAAAGCCATCCGATCAGCTCAGCCGCGGACAAAAGAGCCGCTAAATTGTGCTATCGTTGGTCGGGACCATTCCGTATCCTAGGATTTACGTCACCAGTGACGGCGCGGTTGGAAGAGCCGGGTAGTAATCCTAAAGAGATTGCTACACATATCTCAAAATTAAAATTATTTAGAAAAGGGTAAACGGGCTGAAGGGGGGTGCGCGAGCCTTGGTTTTCTCCAATTGTCCTTATGTCCCGAGGGAGCCATGTCCTTACCTTTAGTCCCAGCTCATGACCTTTCAATGATCCTTGACCTTCCACCTTCCGATTTTCCTAACCTTCCCCTTTGGAAAAAAAAAAAACTTAGAAAAGCAAAAAAAAAAGGAATTAGAGAGAGGAGTGAAACCTGCCGCGTGGACGGGGGCAGTTGTGCTCCTCATCCACGCGGTAGGTTTTGGCATGCCCTTGGAGCACACATGTCAAACTTATATGTATACTGGATAGGTGCCATAGTCACAGTTGGCATGGCTTCCCGTCCGATCCAGAGGGGGGACCACGGCATCATGGAGCCCATCGTCTCCCCTTTTCCCTTCTCCCCCGTGCCGTGACAGTTGGTTTCGAATGGGGGGGTCGTATTACCCCATAGGTATATGGGGCAGATGCCCTGTTTAGGTGGCTATCGTGTTCTGGCTTGTGTGGACAAGCCTCAGGAGGTCGGAACTCAGGGAGCTCCCGTACTTTTCTTTTGTCTTTCTTCTCTGTCCCTCTTTGCGGTGGGCTGGCCCTGATCAGGTCAGTGTGCCGCACCTACACACTTACATACTACACGTCTTCTTTCGTCTATTTCGTTTTCCCTTCTGAGCCTCTGTTCTCCTGAGAGCAAGTGCCGCTGGGCCACCTTAATCACGAAGTCCACCAGCTTGTTTTGAGAAGGGGGTACACTGCAGGGTACTCTCCCGAGTTTCAGAGTGGGGCAACTGGGTTGCCCTTTCGGGGTGGGGGTGTGCCGGCCCGATTCGGGCCGTCGAGAATTGAGTTGTGGAATATTTAATTATAATATAACGCGAGAGCAAGGGGGCGGGTGTACTGAACTTTGTACCAATAGTTTAGGCTGCGTGCGCAACGCGTAGTAAGGGTCGGCTTGTGCAGCCGGTATCAGCGGTATTCTACTCACCGCCTGGCTCAGAGAATCAACCGACTACCGGCTTCCGAACAGTTACGGCGTAGTTTTTTCTTCAACTATTATGGCAGGCTGAAATGTACGAGATTCCCGGGTTCTCGATTAAGACGGAGATTTGGCTTTGCTGATTGCCTTCCATCTGCATCAGCCATGGACCATTAAATACGATCCTGTTCGGCGAAGGAGTCGGTGACCAGATCGAGATGTAACACTGAGTCAGCACAATTAAGGTGATATGCACTCTTTTATTTTCCTTTTGGGGCCGGGCCGGCAGTGCACCTGTTTTACTGTAAAAATCTTTTGAATCCATGTGACCACGTGGCCAGACAGTCTGCTATAAAGGGGGTCAGCTGATCATCATTCTGAACATTATGAGTTAATTGCAAAGAACACTTTAATAACTGAATTACCTAACACTAAGTGCAATGCTTGTAATTGTGTGCTGCACTGGGGGAGCGTGCCAGAGATATTTGTACACTTAGACATTTTACAGTTTGCATATATTCATCATCTTACTCTTTACAAATTTATATGACATGTTAGAAACTCTGTTCCGGCTGGAACAGAATTGAGTAAATATTAAATTCACCTTGGGTTTAACATTTAAGGGCTGGGGGTTTTTTTGTTTTCTTTTTGGCTGTTTTCTGGGGTATAAAAAGGGACATAGTTTTTGCCTGGCACATGTTGGTGCAGCCTGAGGCAGGTTAGATTCCTGTCAAACTTTGTCAACCACATGCGGGCGCGCTCCCACAGCTGCTAAGGCACAACCGTTCTTATTGTAATTTCATTTTATATTTATTTATATAGCCATTCGGGTTTTAATAGAAAAGAATTTGCACATTTTTTCTGGGCATATACTAATTAATTTTGTATCTTACAAAGGTCTATACTGATTGTTTTTATTTACTTGTAAAACACATACTGATTAACTCTTTCACTTGTAAAGCATCTCCTGATTAATTTGTTTACTTGTAAAACACATACTGATTAATTTTTTTTGTAAAACATATACTGTTTAATTTTTTTAAATCTGTAAAGCATCGACTGATTAATTTTCCTACTGGTAAAGTATATACTGATTTATTGAATCCTTCCGAATGTGTAAAACAAATTAACATTTTAGAATTGTATAACAATTGTTTGAAATCAGGTGATGTAGTTTCTTTAAAATTTTTATTTAATGCTGTTGAAGGAACTTAAAGTTTCATATGCTCATGATGGGTCATTTCTCAGTGGAATTCTATACATATAGGCGGTCCGGTCATGCTTATGGGTTATGAGTAATTATCATCCTTTCTGGGGTTTTCGCTTTTATGTAGTTCAATAGAAACGGGTGGCTGAATGGCAAACATTTATCACTGCTGGTTTCTGGGCATGGTTGTAACACTGCCTGCTAGGCAGGTGCATTCCAGGGGCATTCGTGTTTAGAATATTGGTGTATAATTGTGAGTATATGTACCTTATGTTTCTGTACGTGTTGTTATGTTTTGTCTATGTTAAGCTAGTCACAAAATGGGGGGGGAGAATTATATCTATTTACTGGACATTATTCTATACACACATATATATATATAAATAATTGTTACGTTATACAGATCTTGTCTTTCTACACTGTTAAAACATGGGGATTACTTATTTATGATATATTTGTGATTCATGGGTGATAATTATGTGAGAGTTTTATCTACATGTAGCAAATGATGGAATACAATAAAAACCGTTATTGTTATATTACAGCCGAGTTTCATTGCAAGTCCCGTCATACTGGACCCAGCACAATTTTGGCTTCTCTAGGCTCCGGCCTAGTCTTAATTAACTTGTGGCTTCTCTTTCAAAAAAAAAATTAAAATAAAAAAAGGTTGTTTTATACTCATAAACGGACATAAAAGGAAAGAGGGGTTACAGCACGTACACCACACGCGTACACTCTGGATCTCTCTGAAACGTTCGGCAAACACGTAGATTGTTCGTGATGCCGTAACATGTCGACAGGATTTTTGAATTAATAGTATGCACTAATGTTTTTGAATGTACACATTATATTGATACAAGAGATAAAATTGATGATGATAGTTATTAAAATAGTAAGAACAAAATGTCTTTAATTATAAAGGAATTGTGTAGATGTAAGACCAGATTATTATTCAATGATGGTGGTTAAACATTTAGTGTTCATGGACATTTAATTTAATTCACATAATATGTGAATATGGGGTTCTGAAATGGACTGTATTATGAAATGATTTGTGGTAAACTATAACGAATAATAATGTAGATTGTACATACTTTTGTGTTGATGTTAAATGTAATGATGTAGCAAGGTGAAGTATACTTAACTTTGTGAATTTTGTTAAAGTAATGAAATGTGTTTGATAAAATAATTTTTTAATTTTAAAGGAGATAATAAATGAAATATTGTATCAGATGAATGTTGATAACAAATTAAAAATTTTGGAGAATTTAATGGTATAGTAAATGATAAATAATTGATGGTTGATTAGTAGAAAGTTCAATTGAAATTAAAGTGTAATGTTTATAATTTTATATGCAAATTTAAAGGTGAATTATTTATTTTGATGTAATAATCGCAATGTTAATTATGAGTGTATTATGTTTTATTATGTTGTATTATGTAAGTGTTGGGATCTTAAACATGTATTGTGTGTTTTAAATGCGATTCCTCACTTTCGGGCAGTCGCTGGCTCACAAGCACTGACCGTGGTTTTGGCTGACAACCAGCTGTGGGCAGACATTATAACCTGACCATGATTGGTTGCCTTTTTGAAAATTGGTGTGACAGAAATTAACAGGGGAGTGATTCAAGGGAAATCAAACTATGGAACAGCGGCTATCACCCGTTCGCGTGGGAACAAAAAGGGGGATAGACCGTCTTAAGGGCACATAAATATAAAATTAGTAAGATACTGTAAACCCTAGTGGTCAGATAATCCGAATTTTTATTTGTAACGCCGAAACAAGGACAGGAGATGACAAAATTCCTCCTTAACGCTTCAGTCCTTGTG
Source organism: Magicicada septendecula (assembly GCA_034769895.1). Taxonomy (NCBI): domain Eukaryota; kingdom Metazoa; phylum Arthropoda; class Insecta; order Hemiptera; family Cicadidae; genus Magicicada; species Magicicada septendecula. Next base: position 1,933,007 of record CM068367.1, read on the forward strand.
GAAGAAGCAACTGGGCGCAACAGTCCAGTCATGGGGGGACACAGAGAGATGGATGGCCAGTGGCAACGTTACATGCTGCGAGGGTGCGACTTCACCTTTGGGGACCTAGCCCTCATTGGCCGAGTAATAGTGTAATACCAGATATTGGGTTGCCGTGAGGTCACTGACAACTGTGAAACGCGGGGTATCAGGGGTTAAGGGAAATTAGTTTAAGTTGGGGGGATTAGTATACGTTGATGTAGAGTGGAGGAGGTATATAGCAGAAAGAGGAGGGTGACCGTGTTGTCACTGAAATTTTAATAGTGCTTAAATCTATATTTTCCTTGCTGCCAGGCAGCCTAATTTGTCTTATCTGTTGTTTATATTCAAAGTAAAGGAGGCAGTAAGATACTGCGCTAGTGTTAAGAAAAATTCAAGAGGTTTACTTAATAAATGTAAAAGACTGATTTAATTAAGAGACAAGAAGTCTCATATTTTATTTCCAATTGGAATTGAGGAGAAAAGTATAATGAAAAGAGAAAAGAATTTAGATTAAGCCATTTATGTTATATTAAGAATTTGTAAACGTGTGATAGAGTAATAGATTCATAAAAGCCAGTACTACAAATAGAGGAACAAATACGAAATAAAAAGGGAACATATCAGTTCAGTATGTGGAAAGATGTAAGGCCATATTGTAATTTTTAATCTTGTTGTTTCAGAATCTGATGAGTTGTGGTAGCAGTCCTGTGCTGGCCGGTGCGTCAGGGCAGGAGCGTCTAGCACCTGAGTGTTCTTGCGGTGTTGAGATTCTTGATCGAGAAAGTCCAGTAAGTTCATTCAGGTGCGGTCACGATCATCAGAGCAAATGCTTTGGCATGAAACCTTTCTTTGAGGGGGTTTTGTAATGGGGCAATCCTGAGTAGGTGTCATTTTGTTCAATGGTATTGTGAAGTAGATATGTAAGGTGTTTAAAGGTGAATGTAACCAGTTGAAGGGCGGTCTGCGGCAACAGTGATTCATATTTATTCTGGCTTAAGACATTAACTGTGTGATGATGTCAACAACCAATCGCATATCTAACGTCATTTTGTGACCACATACGGCATAACACGTCATATTATATTTATGCCCGTCACTCAACAATGACGTGAACCACAGACAAAATAGGATGATGCGTCATAAAGAACAACAAATAATGCATACGTTTGAGACAATTATGTTATGATGACGAAAATTCAAATAGCCGAGAGCGGTGAATAATTGGTTAGCTGTGGCGCTTGCATCCGGCATCTCGCAGCTCTTAGAACCCGGACCGTGTCGCAGCCAGACGTTAAAAAGTCTGGTTGTGCAGTTTTAAAACTTTAGTTCATCGAAAGTCGAAAATCACAGATTAATTACTAGCAGGATGGCAGAGGATAATCCCCAGAGCCAGTGAGAACAACAGATACGTCGCGGGAGTATATTTCGGCCCAGCAACTGGAAAACAACAGATTCCATTTACACTCGGCGTAGATGAAGGCAGCCATTATGTTCACATTCAGCTAAGTGTTTGTAAAAATATACAGGTACCTGTTAAAATACTACTAATAGAAATTGATTGCCCCTGAATGATTAAACGCTATAAAAATAAATAAAAGAAATGGAATTATAATTATTTAATTTGGGAGAGAGTGAAAGTAATGGAATGCACGTGGTACTGGTAAATCTAACTTGTGAATGAGTGAGTGAAGTAAGATTTTAAGTCACAATTGAATTAACATTAATGTATTAGAGAAATGATTAATAATGTTTCAGAAGAAAATAGTGCATTAAAACAAATTTTTCCATAATCAAAACGTGTTGTGCAATCTGTTTGCTCGCGCACACCTATTGCGTTCTTTATCACTGTAGCCAAAGTTTCGCATAAACGAACCGTGGAATTTCTGAGGGGAGATTTTAAAAAGTCAGATGCGTTATTTGGGTTGAGTTTCATCCACAAACACTCTGGCGACTCTGGGCTCTTCTGAAGGTAAGCAGGTGAGTATATTACAGGTGCTACCTCTACCAGCATTACATACATAAAAAAATTGACGGAGGAAAGTTTGTTTACATGTTCCTTCCAAGGATGTGTTAACAAAGCCTTCTTGCTAATTCTCATCACTTCTCCTCCTCTCTCACAATGTCCTCTGTCATACGTTTTAGCTCTGTTTCTGATTTCCCCAAAACTACTTGTCGCATACACATACACAATGGTATTTATTCTTTATGCTACAGCTACAATCCTCTTGCTTCTTCTAAGGAATCTGCCAGCCTATCACAGATTAATTTTGGAATAGTCTTCACAAACCACTGGGAAGTAGTATAAGGAGCGGTCTTGGACTACCTTGTCATATATTTTTGTAGGCTATTACTCATACTTCTTATATTAGGCCAAATTTTCTTCTTATTACATACCTGCTAACACTTCTTATTATATTTATAATACACATACTATACGCAGTGGCGGATCATCCATAATGAACAATGGTTCAGTGAACCATCCTAAATAATTTAAATATGCTTAAGAATTTGTTCAGAGAATGGTTTCATATTTAAGTAACAAGATTTCCAAGATTAATCTTGTTGACTGAACAGTAATTGATTCGCGTAATAGGCAAATTGCTCGCTACTATTGCTTGAGGTGCAAAACAGCTCTCAGCAGCTCCTAGACCTTGTAGACAGCTTTGGAGGGGGCAAATCAGTATATGCAAAATTACATTCAACAGTCACTAATCCCGAGTGTTAGTGATAGAGACGAATAGTTCCAACGAGGGCCGAACCACCCCGACTGGGAATTTTAACATTTTCATAATACCGCCATTTGCCATTATTATGATTTTACCACATGATTTGCCTGTTTACCTTCATTTTTGTGTCAGATTTCTCTATTATCTCCATTATCTTCAGATTTTGTGTCATCGTTTAGAACACAATGAAAGTGTGTGCAGTAAAGTCTTAAAATCAAATAAAATAGTGAAGTAACTGTATTCCGAAGTGTGTTTAATATAGTCATTAAATAATTATAGTAACGTTAAGCTGACTAAAACGTGCATAACCTTCAAAGTGTTTGCTGGTATTTTTGTGTCTTAAGAGTTCAGGTATTTCTTATTTTTGTGTTCAGTTCATTGATTTGATAAAATGAATAGCGTTCAATCTATTTGAAAAACAAATTATTCTTCTCTTTCTGTTAAAGGTAAATCCAAAATAAAGGAATTCGATAGGCCACTTCCTGTTTTAAATATTAAACAGAAATATTTAACTATCCTTTTATTTGAACTATATATTTTTAGAATAATTTACAAATAGCATAAACACAACTTAATATTATTAGCCCTACTAAAAGTTGTCAGCCCTAATAGTTATGTCATCATGTTGCAACCGACCCCGTTTTGTTATCTGGAATGGGATAATAATTGCTCTTATCTTAGTAGAAACATTCAGACATTAAACCCCCAACTGTCAGAACCACGAGTCGCCACTGACTATCAGTTAACACTTTGATGTCGGGACCTTAAAACTGCCATCATTCACCCAGGCCGGGCATGTTTGCATTCATTTAAAATGCTAGCTTCTACACCATATGGTGAAAATACATGTTACCTATATTTTTATAAAGATCTAAATATCCTGTTTAAAATGTTGTGTACTGTATATGATTTATGTGACTACATTATCCGTAATTACTTTTCAAAAAAATTAAAGATATTTTGGAAAATAAAAAAAAAGTCGACACCCATAAAAAACAAAAAATTCACAATGTTATTAATATTTGTTATAAACATATTAAAGATAATGTTACATAATATTTCTACTGTGCTCAGTTTTATAAATTTACATGTTTGTTATTTTTTTAATGAAGTAATTTAAATCATAACTCTAAGTACATTGGAATTTTACATGTAACACACACTGAGTTTTTATCAGATGTTGTTACAAAAGTGTATGCCAATGCAATCTAGTGGACGATTTAAATACTACAAGTACACATTTTATTTTAAAATGGCTCCAAATATGTATACGCACAGTACCACGCAGAATTGCAGTGTAACTGCAGGACGTCAGTTGGTGGTGGTAGTATATATTTCTGTTAAAATACTTCTATACAATTTTAATATATTTGATTTCTATATTAAATTAAATTAAATTCTATAATTGATTTTTAAACTTACAACGTGGAACAGGCAATGATTAAATGCTGAAACGCAAAAAAACAACGAAATTTTGGATGGAAAGGTCAGCAAGAATGAGAAAATAAGAAATTGGCATAAAAAATGAAACCTGGCATACAACAAATTATACACAGAACATACTGACTACATTCACTTTATTATATGTTTCTGAAAGCTGGGCTATCATATGTAAATACACAGCATACCTGAGCAGGGGCATACTTACGGGACCAGACCCCCCCCCCCCCCCCGGTAAAAATGTTGACAAATTTTGTTAAGTAACCCTTTCTTAATATACAAACAGGTTTATTACACAGCATTGGGTATACATTTGAAATATGAAATTTAGAAAAAATCAATTCAGTCAATAAGTATCTTTTAACAATGGTTCAATAATGCTTTTTTTATTGTGATATTACCGTTTACTTTAATGGGACTGATTTCACGATGTTATCACACGTTTTTCAGTCACTTTAAAGATAGTAATGTGTTGATTACTCTTGAGTTTTCTTTTGTATGAAGCTGACCACACCCCGGACCTCCCCCTGCCAAATTCTAGATACACCCTGTACCTAAGACCTCAGCAATGACACTTTTAAGAGCGGAAGAATGCACAAGAGTTGTAACAAAGGCAACTAAAGAGTTTTTGGTTATGTGTAAAAATACTATATTATTTTTTGGTTCAATATTAAAAATATCACAGACATAAGAACCAATATCTGAAACATCACTGTGAACAAACACAACCTGTGAAAAATTGACTTCTATAAATTAAAAAAAAAAAAACAGTAGATTTTAAAATTGTCTAAAACAATTTACAACTTAATACACGTATGTGTTGAATTTAATTTTGGAATTTTTCTTCTTTTTCTAATTCAGTATTGCCATGTTGTCAGCATCAGGTCGGCTGCATACACAGAACTTATAGCACCGGTCCCAGTACACTTCCTTGGTGTCTGTACATAATCCATATGTTTTATGAGGTAGGCTATTTTGGCTTTAATAATAATGCTTGATGCAATAATAAGCTTGGGATAAGTCAATAAAGGGCGGTTCAGCAGTAGTTATATTTTTTCCAGAGTGTTGCTGATGCCTGGACAATTCTATGCAGCTTTTCTATAGTTTAGTGTTTCTCCCTAAAGCTGAACTGATGACTACGAATCAGTTTGTTATATTCTAAAACACGTGTTACGTGTGTCAGAAGTATTCTTCCAAAACCTCCGAAGGAAATTGGTAGGAGATTTATTACTAGTCTGTATGACCAAGTTTTGCTATCTGTGACACTTTCCATTGGCTCGGGTAGTAACTCACCTTTAGTACCACACTGAAGATGTAGACTATCTCTTGAAAACTATGCTTTGTAGCTCTTTATGTATTTTACCTGTTACTAGGTCGCATCTGGGAGACTTTTGCTGTTAGTATTTTTCAGAATGATAATTTTCACCTCAGACAAAGTTATTTTCTTAATTGGTAGAACCAAAAAAATCATAAATTGAAAAAAAGAAAACTTAAAGAACAATACTGCCAAATGCATCTATAATTCTAGGATTGTGTGTGTATGGGGGGTGTTTTTAATTAACATAAAATTAAAAATTTATACAAAAACTCATGTTAATAATTTGAGTATGCCAAGAAATCAAACTGTGGTAACTACCGTATGTTATATGCACAACCCTGACTGTATGACATTCTTAAATCTTTAATTCTAATTATAGTTGTTTTAAGGTATGTCAAGTCAAAGCTTACCAGTGAGGTCCAGGTGCTGTAAGTTTGTTGACCTAGTTGCAAGTTCAAATACTGCCAAGTTTGTAATTGCTGAACATCCTTGAAGTTGGACATGTGTCAATTCTGGACATCTTCTTGCAAGCAGTATTAGTCCTTTGTCTGTTAATTTAGCACCATCAGTAAGGAATACTCGTTCAACAGTAGGACAAGCACCTGTCCGACCCTGTCCACAGAGTCGTCTGAGCACTCCGCGCACTGCTTTATCGCCACATGTGTTCTCTCCAGAGAGAGTGATTGTCCGCCATAACGACGGTTCCCATGCTAAAACCTCCCACCTTCGACACACGCGTGCACAAACACATAATTCACTACTCGTCAGCCATGAGAACACTTTCAAAACAACATCATCTGGTAATCTGTCGAAACAACAACCCCTCGTCTGACTGCGTTTCCCTTTGGTTAATGCCGTTTCTGGCCAACACGGTGGACTCGGTGAAACCAGAGTATGGTAACCCTGATCTGGACACGGAGATGACCTGCCTAAACTAGTGGGCGACCCACAGCGCAGTAGTGATACATGTTGTGCATAACCAGTCTCGCCTGCAAAGCCTCCATAACTGCCCAATGACAAAGGCTGGTGCGGTGTGCGAAGGTACGCTTGTTCCAGGTTTGGAGACGCCCTCACTTTGTGATGATAAGGCTGGTCTAGTGAGGCAGGTGATGCTCGGAGGTAGCGTTGGTCTGGTGATGATGGTGAAGTGCGGCCCAGCTTAGCCAGGGGACACACCATAGGTGAGAGTCTGTCTTGCGACGTGTAAGCCATTCCTCTCCTCACCTACCTGAAATCATCACACCATTAAATTGCATACTTTTATTGTAACTGTATTTCTGAAACATTCATATAACTACTCTTAAATTATACTAGTTAATAAATATATATCAATGTATACTTTACAACATAATAAAACCATAATAAAAACTCTATTCTGAAGTTCGTGAGATCTCTCGTACATGTGTAGTGTATGTTCTAGGGATCTTCAGAAAGATGACTTCTTTTGAGTATCTCTTTTTATCATTTAAAATCTTGAGTAATTCTGAAAACTTTATTATAATATCACAAAATGTATTTCTCAATAAGTTACGCATACTGTATTTGCAAGTCTGTGGTATGCTTTGGGTCAATTAGTTTATTTTGCAATCACGCTGACAAACAAATCTTGCTGAAATACAGATTTTAGCAGTTTGTGAGATTATGCATGTTTTTATTGAAGGTACATAACAGTGTATGCGTGTGTAGGGGTAGCAAGCCTCTGCAACTAAAATCAAAGACAGTGGTTTTCTTTGGTAAGTATCCCATTAGAACAAAGTAATTGTCGACAATGAAAGGTTCAGGGTTGCGACTTTAACAGCTTGGGATCCAGTATCTCATTTGACTGCCACAGAGATGTTGATGAGAAAATGTCAAAAGGATCTGTGCAAAATTTATAGTTCTTTGATGAACAAAACTAGAATGGCGCCTTAAATCCACCGGAAATAACGAAGTTTTATAAATCCTCCAGAAGAAGGATGAAGTTTCTAAGCATTCAGGGCTACTCCATCTTAGACATAAAGAGGAAATGAGACACGACAGCAGACTGAGGTTCCCAATTAGGGCCTAGAGGAGAACTGTTTGTTATGCCTGGAGTGTGTATTAATTTGTTAATAACACACAAAGTTATTGTTTATAATGAGACACGATAGCAGACTGAGGTTCCCAATTAGGGCCTAGTGGAGAACTGTTTGTTATGCCTGGAGTGTGTATTAATTTGTTAAAAACACACAAAGTTATTGTTTATAATGAGACACGATAGCAGACTGAGGTTCCCAATTAGGGCCTAGTGGAGAACTGTTTGTTATGCCTGGAGTGTGTATTAATTTGTTACTAACACACAAAGTTATTGTTTATAATGAGACACGATAGCAGACTGAGGTTCCCAATTAGGGCCTAGTGGAGAACTGTTTGTTAAGCCTGGAGTGTGTATTAATTTGTTAATAACACACAAAGTTATTGTTTATAATGAGACACGATAGCAGACTGAGGTTCCCAATTAGGGCCTAGAGGAGAACTGTTTGTTATGCCTGGAGTGTGTATTAATTTGTTAATAACACACAAAGTTATTGTTTATAATGAGACACGATAGCAGACTGAGGTTCCAAATTAGGGCCTAGTGGAGAACTGTTTGTTATGCCTGGAGTGTGTATTAATTTGTTAAAAACACACAAAGTTATTGTTTATAATGAGACACGATAGCAGACTGAGGTTCCCAATTAGGGCCTAGTGGAGAACTGTTTGTTATGCCTGGAGTGTGTATTAATTTGTTACTAACACACAAAGTTATTGTTTATAATGAGACACGATAGCAGACTGAGGTTCCCAATTAGGGCCTAGTGGAGAACTGTTTGTTAAGCCTGGAGTGTGTATTAATTTGTTAATAACACACAAAGTTATTGTTTATAATGAGACACGATAGCAGACTGAGGTTCCCAATTAGGGCCTAGTGGAGAACTGTTTGTTATGCCTGGAGTATGTATTAATTTGTTAATAACACACAAAGTTATTGTTTATAATGAGACACGATAGCAGACTGAGGTTCCCAATTAGGGCCTAGTGGAGAACTGTTTGTTATGCCTGGAGTGTGTATTAATTTGTTAAAAACACACAAAGTTATTGTTTATAATGAGACACGATAGCAGACTGAGGTTCCCAATTAGGGCCTAGTGGAGAACTGTTTGTTACGCCTGGAGTGTGTATTAATTTGTTAATAACACACAAAGTTATTGGTTATAATGAGACACGATAGCAGACTGAGGTTCCAAATTAGGGCCTAGTGGAGAACTGTTTGTTATGCCTGGAGTGTGTATTAATTTGTTAATAACACACAAAGTTATTGTTTATAATGAGACACGATAGCAGACTGAGGTTCCCAATTAGAGCCTAGTGGAGAACTGTTTGTTATGCCTGGAGTGTGTATTAATTTGTTAATAACACACAAAGTTATTGTTTATAATGAGACACGATAGCAGACTGAGGTTCCCAATTACAGAGGTGTGCAAATTATTAGATTCAATGTCTGTTTTTTCACGTTCTTGTTGTATTCATCTACTTTTAGCCAAAAAACAAGCCTGCAGGGCTGTGTTAACAGTTCATTAATATATTTTTATGTATCACCTATAGTTATTTGTCCTTCAGTAAAAACAATTTTTTGGAAAAATTTTTGTTTTATAAAAATTCCCTCAAAGATGGCAGCAGTGCTTGTTAATACACGTACATCAGCTGTTCTGTTTATTGCCCTACAGCAAATTTTATCGTTTTACTATATTTTTTGTGTTTTTTTTTTAATTAATATGTGACAAGTTTAAGTGAATTTAGTGATACTTCCATTCTTCTTTATTAACACACACTATTTTTTCTGTTTTTATTGGAACCTTATTGATATCAGTATTGTGTTTCTTGAATGTGAGGTTATGGGAAAGTTAGCAGACCTCTCACCCAGAAAAAAGGCCTTGATTGAGTGCCTTCTAAAAGAAAAACATTATTCTCAATGTGAAATTGCCTATAAACTTTAGGTTTTGCAAAAATCAGTCAGCCGTATTAACATTTCCCTCAAAAGTGGTGATACTCCAACTTCGAAACGGGAAGGGAACTGTAGCCGAAAACCCAAAATGAGTCCACGAATGGAGCGAATACTAGTTAAGATGGCTAAATCAAACAGAAGGGAAACAAGCAAAGACATGTCCGACAATTTGAAAGCATATGGTGTAGAAGTATCACCATCTGTTGTTCGGAGACGACTTTGTGCCACTGGCCTGCTAGCATGTAGGCGACGTCAAAAGGCAAAAATCACACCTGCAATTGCTAAGAAAAGACTGATTTGGGCCAAGGAAGTTCAAGAGAAATTTGGAAATGACTGGAGTAAGGTAAGCTGTCAGTTTCTTGTAATATGATAAATACTACACATAACCTTGTAATATGCTAAAATTACCTAACCTTAAGCAATGCTTTCCATATTTTTTAGGTCATTTTTTTCTTTACTGATTTAGCCCAGCAAAACAAAACAGTACTGTACAGTGCATGTTCTCTTTTTGTTTCCTTTCAGGTCATATTTTCTGATAATCAGTATTCTCAATACGTGAAGAGAGTAGCCAATACGTACGCCGAACAAAACACGAGGAGTTTCAACCACAATGTGTTACCCAGAAAGTGAAACATCCAACCTCAGTAATGATTTGGAGCTGCATGTCTTCTAAAGGAACTGGAAGAATATACATTGTAGAGGGCATTATAAGGCAGGATCAATATAGAAAACTCCTTGAAACCAGACTCTTGCCCCAAATAAAGGACTGGTTCCCTGATGGGAACTTTTGTTTTCATGCAAGATGGCGCACCTTGCCACAAAGCCTGATCAGTGATGAATTTTCTGGCAGAAAATAATGTAAATGTCCTTCCTTGGCCAGGTAATAGCCCAGTTGCTAATCCGATTGAGAATCTTTGGGCAATTGTCAAGAAAAAAATTAAGAAGAAGACAATCAACACAAAAACTGATCTTATAGCTGAATTGATACGAATATGGCACAGAGATGAAGACATAAAACAAACCTGTGAAACACTAATGAAAATATTATTTTGAATGATCATCACTTCTTTCACAGCACTTTAACAATTAATAATTAAATGTACTTTCACTTGTGAAAAAACTTTTTGTTATATCCTCATACGCACGTTTCGGAGTAGTTTGCTCCTTCATCAGTGAGGTCTAAATGCAGAAAGCGTCAAGGCGTTGGTAATCTGTAACGGTTTTTTGGGGATTGGTTGTGTGTGGGGGTGTGTGTAGATGGAAGGGGGTTGGCGCGAGATTCTGAATTGTGTCCGTGTCCGTTGTGTATTACTGTGTCGAATAGTATGTTGGTTTTAAATTGTAATTGTTCATTGAGTATGTTGTTTGGCTGTGTTTTGTTGTGTTTGTATATTTCGTATAGTTCTGCAGTGTTGAGTTTGCGACTTTTGGGCATGTAGTGTAAAATTTCAAGACTTGTCCCAATTTGCCAAAAAGTCACAAACTCAACACCGCAGAACAATACGAAATATACAAACACAACAAAACACAACCAAACAACATACTCAATGAACAATTACAATTTAAATCCAACACACTATTCGACACAATAATACACAACGGACACGGACACAATTCAGAATCTCGCGCCAATCCCCTTCCATCTACACACCCCATACACAACCAATCCCCAAAAAACCGTTACAGATTACCAACATCTTAACGCTTTCTGCATTTAGACCTCACTGATGAAGGAGCAAACTACTCCGAAACGTGCGTATGAGGATATAATAAAAAATAAGTTTTTTCACAAGTGAAAGTACATTTAATTATTAATTGTTACTAATGAAAAGCATGCCAAATTGTATAAACATGATTTTAAAGGGCAAAGGATATCATACTAAATATTAATTGTTGAAAACCATGTGTTAATAAAGAGTTTTGTAGAAAAAAGGTAATTTTTTCCTAAATTCCTTGTTAGAGTCTAATAATTTGCACACCTCTGTAGAGCCTAGTGGAGAACTGTTTGTTATGCCTGGAGTGTGTAGTAATTTGTTAATAACACACAAAGTTATTGTTTATCATGAGACACGATAGCAGACTGAGGTTCCCAATTAGGGCCTAGAGGAGAACTGTTTGTTATGCCTGGAGTGTGTATTAATTTGTTAATAACACACAAAGTTATTGTTTATAATAATTTTTGCCTTATTACTTCTACAAAAGCATATATAAAATTATAATTATTGTGCATATAATTGCATGTTTCGGTAGTTTTTAAGTTCTGTAGCATATTTAGCACTAAAATGCATATTTAAGTTATATTTTTTTACTTCTCGTATGCATATTTAGGCATTTATGAAGTTTTACAGCATATTTACAGTGAAAATGGATTATAATGGCATTATTCACACGAAAAAGCATTTATTCGTTCCGTAACAAATTGTGGTGTGTTAAGAGTAATAAAAACTTCTTTCAGGATATCCTTAAAATATCTATATATTTGGACAAATGGTGAATAAGGTGTGAAATGTGTTAGGAATGCGGATTTTCAAGTACTGTTGGGCCTCTATTGTTTGCCTCCATGAGCGATAATGCCAGCGGGCAGAAGTGAAAGGAGGGTGTAACGGTACAGAATTATGGGGTTTTATTTTATTAGTTATCAATCGTAATAACGGGGAATCGCCCACAAAGAGTTTCAGTTAAAAGCAGTGTGTAACTTTCAAAACATCCAGTTGCACGGTGGCTCTATCAGCTAGGCCACATACGACAAATCCAGGTGCTTTGGAATGTGTAAGAGTGCGCTTATGCCCGCGCGGACATGGTGAAAACCACGTTCATTTTCGCTTGTCGGCGAGTGCGAGTCTAGAGCAAAAGTATGAGATATCACGTGACGCCCGCTCAGCCTATTCCGAAGCAAGTTGCCACGGACAGGAGGATGTTTGGCCATCTTGAAAACGGCGAAGAAAGAGTCAGTCGGCATATAACTTCGGAACCGCGCAGAGGCGTTAGTGCGCGGTTCGCCTAAAATACATTAAAATGTAAACCGACCGACAGTAAAAGAATTCATTTTGTTTTAATTGTCTCCAAGTCACGTTACTAAATATTTAGAATTAATATTAGGCAATTACCTGTATTAACTTCCGTCTGTGACTTATTTGGTTTTTTCTTAAAACGACGCGTTTCGAGAATAAATTCTCATCATCAGGTTCCAATACTATAAAAACATCAAATTCACCCAAAAGGGGTCGTCAAATAGTTAAAATACACAAACACAAAAACACCACACATAATTTAACACCGACACAGTCCGATGCGCATCGTCTCAACATGCGCAACAGTTGGTCGTTGGCAACGAGACGATGCGCATCGGACTGTGCCGTGACTGTGTTGGTGTTAAATTATGTGTGGTGTTTTTGTGTTTGTATATTTTAACTAGTTGATGACCCCTTTTGGGTGAATTTGATGTTTTTATAGTATTGGAACCTGATGATGAGAATTTATTCTCGAAACGCGTCGTTTTAAGAAAAAACCAAATAAGTCACAAGACGGAAGTTAATACAGGTAATTGCCTAATATTAATTCTAAATATTTAGTAAAAGAATCTTCAATCGACCGGAACCAATTAGCGTTACCCAATGAAACCGGCCAGTTTACCGTAACAGGCTCTCGAGTCTAAATTTGAACAAAAGTGCTAAAGAATAATAAATAATAAGTAATAGAGTATAAATAATAATGTGAGATAACTTACAACAACAAGTAAATTTTAACAGTTCGGCAGTGGTCAAAATTTAAATAGTGAGAACTTAATTTGGACGAACAAATAAACCAAAATGTACTGATTGCAACATGTGGTCTTCAGGGACACAACCAGAGAAGTAACCATATAATATAAACCAATAATTATGAAAATTTACAAAAAGTGCTAAATCTAATATAAATGGGGTGAAAGAGTGTGTGAGCAAATGCTGGGTTGCCTTTATAAAATCTAATGAACTATTTACTATAATTATAAAAAAAAAGAATAGTAAATTTTGTTTGTCTTTGTTAAATTGGGTCTATGTCTCAATGTTAAAATCTGTCTAATTTAAATTCTGAAGATTATACAAAAAAGAAGGTATATTATTACAGTGAAACCTCTCTAATTCGGAATTTACGATAATTCGGACTCCCTAAACAAAATTATAATTCACAAAAAAAATTAATTTTGTGAATTCTTTGTGAAAACATTTGCCTTTAGGGAATTCTTAAAGTGTTATGTTGGCAAAATGTGCGATACGCACCCCCACCCCGACTGGGTTTAGTCCAGTTTCGACTGCTGCTTTGGTAGTGTGTGCGTCATTGTTATTGTATTCGTGTGCGTTCTATTGTACTGAAGTTATTTCTTAGTTGCGTACAGCTTTTCAAACCACATTTTCTTCAAACACTGTTTAGTATTAATTTACAGTACTGTATTACAATATGAGTGCTAGAGGTAAATACAAGACTTTAACTTTAGAAGACAAAATGAAAGTGTTGAGTAAAATAGACGCTGGTTATTCTGTGCAGAATATTTTAAACGAGTTTGGAATTAGTAAGTCTATGTTTCATGATATAAAAAAAGACAGAAAAAAATTTCCAATTTTGTTTTAAGCAAAATACGCCAAATGTGAGTATTGTTAAAAGAAAACGAACAACTCCAGCAAAGTTCAGTAATATTGACGATGCTGTATACACTTGGTGCAAGCAGGAACATTCAGTTGGTGTTCCAGTTTGAGGTGTAGAATTACAGGCAGCGGCAGAAAGATTCGCTCAAAAATTGGGAGAAACTGATTTTAAAGCTAGTACAGGATGGCTTTTTAAATTTCGGCAGCGGCATTACATTGTAAACCAGAAAATATTTGGGGAAAGTTTAAGTTCCGATGTTTCTAGTGTCGAACCGTTTCGTCAAAAACTTAAAGCAGTAATTACTGATGAAAAATGTCTTCTTTCCCAAATTTATAATGGTGATGAAACAGGCTTGTTTTGGAGATCCATTCCTCAGAATACTCAGGCCTATAGAATTGACAATTCCACACCAGGCCGAAAGGTTAATAAACAAAGACTATCTGCTCTCTTATGTGCAAACACAGATGGGTCTCACCGTCTAACATCCATCGTTGTTGGAAAATCAGCTAAGCCTAGAGCAATTAAAAACATTATGGAAAGCCTACCAGTTATTTACAAAGCAAACAAGACTGCATGGTTTACTCAGAAATTTTCCAGCGATTGGTTTTTTCATAATTTTGTGCCAGAGGTTAGAAAATTCCAGCTAGATGTTTTAAAAATAAAAGAAGAGGATGTTAAAGCTTTGTTGATATTAGACAATGCTCCTGCTCATCCCTCCGTTAATTTATTGACTAGCAGCGATGAAAAAATCAAAACTATGTACTTGCCTCCCTTACGACTTCGCTTATCCAACCAATGGATCAGGGAGTAATCCTCAGTTGCAAAATCCTTTACAGACGTAAACAACTCGACGAATGCATGGTATTTTTTATGGACGATGAAGAAATGGACAATAGGGGTGAACAAACTCTTAAAAATTAAAGGAATACAGTATTAAAAGTGCTATTTATAATTGGGCAAACAGCTGGAATGAGATCAAAATATCTACATTATGCAATGCATGGAATAAGATTTTGTACGATAAAGAGCCAGAGATCGACCTGCAAGGTTTGGAATATGAAGATTATGCAGGTGCTTTTGGAGCTACCAACATTGAAGACATAAGAGAATGGTTGGGTGCCGATGAAGATGACGTAGGCTACCAGAATTTAACAGAGGAAGAGATCGTCTATCAAATGCAAGGTCAGAAAGAAGAAGTAGGAGATGATAGTGACGATGAAGAGGACGACGATAATGTTCCTAAGCCTACACTTTCCAAGGTGCGGGAAAATCTCGATGCAGTTATTAACTTTATTGACACTGACCCAGAATTTCAAAAATACTATTTAATCATCAAAGAAATGCGTCAAGAAATTATTAAAAAACAATACAACAGTCTACAATTTCAACCTTTTTTAAGCCTATAGCTTCAGTTTGGGAAGAATCAAAACCGTCAACTTCAGGGACCAGCCATTAATATTACATAACTCTTTGTGTGCTAAAGTGAAAACACTGTCAGTGAAGTTTTTTTGTTGGTATTGTGAAATTATTTATTCTTCTGTTTTGTAAAATACAATAGAATTAAATTTCCATTAATATTTACGTACATTAATAATTGCAGGTGTGCATTACTTATAAACTTTTTGCGTGCGAACTTAACTTGAAAACATTGATGGTGAAAGATTGTTGTTTATGTGAATTTAGTTATCCATTTTCTAAGTACAATAAATTTAAATTTCCATTAATATTTACGTAGTTTTAATATTTATTTTTACGGCACTTTACCTATACTGTAGTATGAATTTCTATAAAATGTTCTATAATTCGGATTTTTCTCTAATTCGGACTAGGCTTTGCCCCATATAATCCGAATTAGAGAGGTTTTACTGTATTTTATGCACAAAAAAGAGAGTACTGAAAAGAATGTTAAATAAAAATTGAGTTAATTAACAAATGCAATGAGTCGAATTTCTTAACAACATGAACCCTAAATCACGCTTATAGGTCATGAGTTCGAGTGAAGAACCTTGGACCCGATAAAGGTAAGGAATGTGGAACATGTTTAATAATTTTTGTGAATTATTATTTATTTGAAGTAATTGTAACTTCACAATGGCGCGCCGAACTTGGACTGTTTGTACAAATAAATGTTGTACAAACCACACTTACTCGTGAATATAAGGTGATTTGGAGGTTAAGGCAGAGTACGTATAAATTATGAAAAACGATGTTATGCTATAAAATGTTATAAATAAGTGATGCTTATACTATACTATATTAAATACTACTGAGTAAATGTAAGATTGATTTTGTTGTAGAGGAAAATCTAATAAATAATATAAAAATGGAAAATAATGAAAATAAAGTCAGTATGACTGACGTAACTGTCACGGGGGAGGTAGAAATTCATTCAGACCCTAATGTGGTCAAAGAAAGCGAATTAAGCAAATCAGATGATATAAATGATTCGGGAATGGAGATAACTCCAAGCCTAATAGAGGAAAATAATTTAACACAATCTGTAAAAATGAGTGAAGCAAAAGCAGAATCTACTCCTGTAATAAATAAAGTAAAAGAATTGTCAGTGGACGATATATTTAATTTCATGAGAACAATATCTGAGAACATGAGTAGTTATTTCAATAAAATGAGTAGTAATATTAACGTAAAATTTGATGTTCAGAATAATAAATTTGATAAAATAAGTAATGACATTAATGAAGTAAATACCAGAGTCAATGGTATACAGAGTGAGATCGTAAACGAAATAAATGAGCGGCTCCATACATTTAAGGAACAAGTGATAGAATCAGTAGAGGAACAGATTAAAAGTAAAGTATCTCAGATAGTTAATAAAAAGGTAAGTGACAGTGGTAGTGATATGATGACAAAGAATAGTGAAGAAATAATTAACAAGGTAAGTGATAGTTATAAAGAGGAATTAATAAGTAATAGTGATAAGATAGTGGAAAACGAGCTATGTAAGAGTGATACAGGGAAAACAAATAGCGGTGATGAAGTTTTTGGTGAAGTAGAATTTAATAACGAAGTGTTAGCGAGTGTTGATGAAATTGTGAGAGAGTGTGAAGAGAGGATAGGCGAGCAAAGGGCAGATTTTCCCCTGGTAGATTGTGAAATAAGATTTTCACAAATGTTTTACAAAGACAAAGGTTCTTCCAGAGGTTATGTGGAAGACGAGATGTCTTCAAATAGTCCCTTAATTTTGTGGAGTTGTCCTGGAAAAGCCAGGAAGTGTGATAGTAAGTTTATGGTGCCCTTTGCATGGAGTGAAGTAGGTCAGAGGTGTTGTGACCGATGTTATGATGAGAAATATCTTGAGAGAGAGAGAGAGAGAGAGAGAGAGAGAGAGAATGATAGAGGTATTTAAGTTAAATAGAGATTATGAGGGGTTAGTTAAGAGATTAAAATTTGAGGGAGTAAACTATATGAAATACTTACCGGTTGTAGTGAATGTGGATGATTATTTTGATGATACCATTGTAGAAGATGAGCACTTACCTTGTTTTAGATCCATGTTTTTTGGTATCCAGGCCACTTATAGTATATAATTAGTAAAATAGTTTACCTTTTTCTTGTCCGTCTGGTGGCCTTTTCTCTATATTTAATTCAACGCGTTTCAGGACATATGCCCCATCATCAGGAATATCCCTTGTTGAAGTTCGTCGATCATTAAAATATTAAAAACACTGTATATACAATTTTACACGTAACAATAAATATAATATAAACATAAAAAACACATAAAATACCCAAATTTGAGACACACACGATATCGGTGGTGCGCACCACCGATATCGCGTGTGTCTCAAATTTGGGTATTTTGTGTTTTTATGTTTATATTATATTTATTGTTATGTGTAAAATTGTATATACAGTGTTTTAAATATTTTAACGATCGACGAACTTCAACAAGGGATATTCCTGATGATGGGGCATATGTCCTGAAACGCGTTGAATTAAATATAGAGAAAAGGCCACCAGACGGACAAGAAAAAGGTAAACTATTTTACTAATTACTTACCTTGTGATGTGATTGATATAGTAGATGAATATGATGATATAACTTACCTGAGTTTAACGAATAATACTAAGGGAGAACTGACCATACCAAATGTTGACAGGTTTTATGAATTAATAGTAGGCAATGATGTTGTCAAATACTATGTTGGTACAATTGATGATAATAGTTATTGTAATCATAATAACGATATGTATGTAAGTAAAGGTGAAAATTGTTATGTGAAAGTAAGACTAATTTTCGATGATGGTGGTTAGAAATAGTGAATGAACATTTAATTATTTTAGTTTATGGTGATGACTTGGCTAACTTATGTAATGAGGTGTGGTAAACGATAAAATAATATGACGAAAAATTGTAGATAAATTTATAGTGAGGTTAATTGTGTTTGTGTAGTAGGTTATGTTGTACTATGTATTTCATGTAAACAATGTATGTATGCAAGGAGAATTGATTTTATAAATGTAATAATAATAATGGTATACCAGACTAAATAAATAAGGAGAGTAATTATGAAGTTTATAATCCAAATGAATTGTAATTGTTTTGGAGTAAGGTGATGAAAGGAACTTTGTGTTTTAAAAACTGATTGAATTAAATAATTTGAGATGAATTAATTGATTAATGAATGTTGTCTAGATAAATTTTGATAATGAATAAATGATTTTTATAAGATTTGAACTTGATAATAAATAGTAAATGAGTCAAAGTAAAAATGTGTTTAGTATTGGAGTCATATGGTTGTTATGATGTAGAAGAAGGTATATATGGTTATGTACATTATATTTGTGGTGATAAATGGTTATAGGTGGAAGTTTATGACAAGTGGTCATGTTTTATTTGATTACATAGTTAACCATATGTAAGTAGGAATTTTATAATGACATTAAATTAAAGTAAAATGTTTTAATAATAAAATTAAATGAGTTTAAAAGGTTTTAAATTGGGTGATTAAATTAGTTTGAAGTAGTTATGAATTTTCTAGTGTAATTTTCAATGATCATATTAATGTAAAATGTTGTAAAAGATGGAGTTTGGGTGATAATTATTTTAATAAGGCATTTAAGTCACTCAAAATTAATTTTAAATGGGTATTAGACAAAATAAGAATTTTTGGAATAAAAATAATACAGGAACGGGTCAGTAGTAGGGACACAGTAGTGAGAGTGCATGTACGTGGAGAAAGTGAGAGTGATGTAAATGGAGAGCAAATAGGTGGTGGTGAAATTTTGTAGTGAGGGTGGTGTGGTAAGGAGTTCTCAATGCAAGACGTTGTGGCGGGAGGTGAAAGATTTAAAGAGGGCTGGGGGTTACCTGGAAGGGCCTGGAACTGATAAGGGAATGAGCTGATAGTGCGGGAACACATCCTATGTACAAAAAGGGTATCAGGGGCTTTGTAATAAGAGGAGGATGGTTTAAGTGGAGTTTGAGAAATTAGTGGAGGTAAATATTATTGAGAGATTGGTGTCACCCTCTGCAAATCTGTTAGTGGTTGTTAGAAGGAAGAAGGTGGGTAATGTTATATCTAACTGCCCGTTCAATAAATCAGATCATTATTAATGACTGGGAATCACCCGAACCAATTGATGATGAAAATACTTAATAGAAATTCATAATTGAAATGTAATAATAAATGTAACAAGTGAAAGAGTTAATAGAATTTCAAACTAAATTTAAAGTTGAAATGTTTGTAAATGGTTATTCAGATGCAAATGAGATGTTTATTTTAATGGAATGAGGTTTATGTTCTTCATGAATGTTTGTGTTGTATTATGTTTATTATGTTAGTGTGTAGGAATTTTTGTCAGCATATAATTATGAGGATTATAAGGAAAATTAAATTCATTTAAAAGATATGAGTTTTGAAAGTAAATTTAAAAGCTTGATGTAAAGGTCATGAGAGAAATGATGAAGTAAATGAATGCAAAATGAAGTTAGAATTAACTGACTGGTTTTGAATAATGCAATTAAAATGATTAATTGAAAGAGATGATGTAAATTAACTTAAAATGTGAACTATGGTAATGAGCTTAGATTTATTTTAATAAATGAATAAAATTTAAATAATTTATTTTTGGTTTGAAATGATATTGCCAGACAAACAATTAAAAGTTGAGTAATGTGAGGGAATTGTATTCATATGTAAAGATGAAATGTTTATGTTAACTTAAAAGTAATGATGCTTATTTTGAGGTTAGGGTTCTGTGAACTAAGGAATGTTTATTTGAGATAAGGTGTATTATTTTTAAGATAAGAAAGCACATGTGTATGCACCCAGTACTTTGCTAAAGACAATCCAGTATGTATAAGGGGAGATATATCAGTTGAGGATCTGGTTTGGTATAAGGCCCGTTATTGATTTTTATTGAATGTTACAACGTTGGGTGATACTGTGGTGGGTACCTGTCTGATTTTACGGTGTTGGGATCTCGAACAGAGAAGTCCAGTAGAGTCATTCAGGTGCAGCCACAGTCACCAAACCAGGGGGGTAGATTAGCCATGATTTATTAAGGAATTAAGGGGGGTTGTTGGCACCATATCCTCATTGGTCCTCTTAGGTTTTAGCAATGAGAGTTTTTCTGTTTCGGCAGAAAACCTCTCATTGGGGGGTATTGTAACGGTACAGAATTATGAGGTTTTATTTTATTAGTTATCAATCGTAATAACGGGGAATTGCCCACAAAGAGTTTCAGTTAAAAGCAGTGTGTAACTTTCAAAACATCCAGTTGCACGGTGGCTCTATCAGCTAGGCCACATACGACAAATCCAGGTACTTTGGAATGTGTAAGAGTGCGCTTATGCCTGCACGGACATGGTGAAGACCACGTTCATTTTCGCTTGTCGGCGAGCGCAAGTCTAGAGCAAAAGTATGAGATATCACGTGACGCCCGCTCAGCCTATCCCGAAGCAAGTTGCCATGGACAGGAGGACGATTGGCCATCTTGAAAACGGCGAAGAAAGAGTCAGTCGGCATATAACTTCAGAACCGTGCAGAGGCGTTAGTGCACGGTTCACCTAAAATACATTAAAATGTAAACCGACCGACAGTAAAAGAATCTTCAATCGACCGGAACCACTTAGCATCACCCAACGAAACCAGCCGGTTTACCGTAACAGGCTCTCGAGCCTAAATTTGAACAAAAGTGCTAAAGAATGGAGTTAGAGTATAAATAATAATGTGAGATAACTTACAACAAGTAAATTTTAACAGTTCGGCAGTGGTCAAAATTTAAATAGTGAGAACTTAATTTGGACAAACAAATAAACCAAAATGTACTGATTGCAACACGTGGTCTTCAGGGACACAACCAGAGAAGTAACCATATAATATAAACCAATAATTATGAAAATTTACAAAAAGCGCTAAATCTAATATAAATGGGGTGAAAGAGTGTGTGAGCAAATGCTGGGTTGCCTTTATATAATCTAATGAACTATTTACTATAATTATAAGAAAAAAGAATAGTAAATTTTGTTTGTCTTTGTTAAATTGGATCTATGTCTCAATGTTAAAATCTGTCTGATTTAAATTCTGAAGATTATAAAAAAAGAAGGTATATTATTATGTTATGCACAAAAAAGAGAGTACTAAAAAGAATGTTAAATAAAAATTGAGTTAATTAACAAATGCAATGAGAGTCGAATTTCTTAACAACATGAACCAGCCTAAATCACACTTATAGGTCATGAGTTCGAGTGAAGAACCTTGGACCCGATAAAGGTAAGGAATGTGGAACATGTTTAATAATTTTTGTGAATTATTATTTATTTGAAGTAATTGTAACTTCACAAGGGGGAGGGTTTTTCTTACATTTTGTAAAGTGCTTTTAACTTTCACCTTCCCCTGTAATGGTAATTCACTAATTCTGTATGTCCTCAGTTTGTTTCTATCATGCCTAGAATAAAGAGTTTGGTGAATGAAAAGTTGCGCGGTATTCGAGAATTTGGTGATAAAATATTTAGTACTGATGGCACTATTTTATTTTGTAAGTTGTGTGAAGTTAAAGTCATCACTGAAAAACGTTTCACTGTGCAGCAACACTATAATACAGCAAACCATAAAAATTGCTTACAAATACAGTCAGCAGTCGAAAGTAGACAACTTCTATTATTAGAAAAATCTGCTAGTACTTCAACTTCATCTTCCAACACTTCAGAGTTTATGAAGGATCTCTGCAGGGCGATGATTTCATCCAACATCCCACTGAAAAAGCTTAATAGTCAAAGCTTGAGACAGTTTCTAGAGAAATATATGAAACATCCGGTTCCAAATGAATCCACGCTGAGGAAGAACTATCTGACAGGGTGTTACGAGGAGGTGTTAGAGAAAATAAGATGTAGTGCAGGGGACTATAAAATATGTGTTTCAATTGATAAAACAACAGATGCTGATGGGAGGTACGTCACAAACGTGATTGTTGGCACACTGAAAGAAGACAGACCTGGAGAAATATTCCTCCTAACATGTGAAGTGCTAGAGAGGACAAATCATTCAAGTATTGCTCTCTTATTCGATGACTCTTTGAATATACTGTGGCCAAATGCGACAAAAAGAGAGAATGTTCTTCTCTTTATTACTAATGTGGCTCCTTATATGATGAAAGCAGCCAAGGGACTAAAGATGTTATATCTGAAGATGATACATGTACTGTAACATGCCTTGCGCATGCTTTACATAGAGTGGCTGAAATTCACAGTAACTACCCGGAAGTGGATAAATTAATATCAAATGGAAAGAAAGCCTTTAAGAAATCACCACTCTGCCTCCAGGCATTTAAAGATGCAGCTTCTTCATTGCCTCTTCCTCCCCAGCCTGTCCTAACCCGTTGGGGTACCTGGATTGAAGCTGCGGTATATTACTGCAACAATTATGACACCGTGGAGGATCATGAAATCCTTGGACCCTACAGATTCTTCGTCAGTGAAAATAATGCAAGATTTGTTTTCATGTTCCACTATAAAAACTGACCTGGCTTACTTGAAATCCAACTTCAGTTTCTTACCGAGCAAAATCACCCAGCTAGAAGCTTTGGGTTCTGAACTAAGTGATGCTCTGAATATTGTAAAATACACAGAACAAGAGTTGAAACGTCCAAAAGGAATAGTAGCAGCCAAAGTTCGTGTAAAATTAGTGAGTGTAGTGGAGAAGAACCTGGATTTTTGCAACTGTGTGGCATAAGTGAGATTTTGTGTGGAAATGAACCAAGTTCAGACTTCGAAAATGAATTTTCACCCTTTGACCTAAGTTTATTTAAGTACGCCCCCATTACTTCATGTGATGTGGAGAGAAGTTTCTCTCACTACAAGACCATTCTCAGCGACAATAGGAGAGGATTTTCATTTCACAACCTGAAAATGCATGTTGTCATCAACTGCAACAATTCAGCTGATAATGAAGACTGAGATCAGGTATGAATATTTTTAATAAGGGTAGTTGCAAGGAATGGGATTTGAGCAAGTAGAATTATTTAATTACTTTTCTCTCCCTTACAGGGTTGGTGCTGTTTTGCAGAATACAGTTAAATGAGTTCGTGAATGCTGCATTGTGTGACTGTCTTAAAGACACTCATTTGAAGTAGATAAATAAAAATAATAATTAACAGGATTAGCTCTATATTTAATAAATACAATAAAAATGTAACACATACGTGTCATTAATGAAGTCATATTTAGGATTTTATTGGTCATGTTTTAATGTATTTTAGATCAAGAAATCCACCCCCTAATTATGATATATATATATATATATATATACTGTTTCTGTTCTTAGGTTAATCATGATGTAAACAAACAGGCATGCCACATCTGAAACGCTATTTGCTGCTTGAATTAGAGGCATGTCACTCTGACAGAAGGGTACATATAATACTGATACTATACAAACACACGTAAATTATAATAATTTGTCCTGACCAAAGTAAAATATGTGTGACAGTGTCAGACCGACAGTGAAACATTTTATGACACCAGATAATGTTTTTTTAACCTTTTAAATATAGCAACAAACCAAAAAGTAAAGTTTATTTAAAACTAAAATAGAAGCTGCGATAATTACCAGTGTACTGAACATGTATCATAACTTGAGTCACCGTTACTATTGATAAGATGGTTCATTGTCCAAAACGACTTCGGTAATGTGGGCCAGTTGCCACAGCTTATCATCTTCCTTGATTATATGCTGCATACAATGACTCCACTTGACCACCCTTGGTGCATTTACCACCTTCTCAACAAATTGTTTTATATCAAGCAGCTAATGTTATGTTGTGACGGGCAACATATTCTTTCAACTGGCTCCATGTTAATTCAATACGATTCAGAATACAGTGATAAGGAGGAAATTTCAAAAACGACATGCCCCGATTTAAATGGCAAGATAACTCTCACATGACTATACAGACATTCTGCACATGCATGTAATACGAGGGATATTTTTTTTCAACCTCTGAGATGCCACCCGATGAGACTCACACGTGATATTGGAATGGCGATACGCAGCGCATGTGGATTGGATTATTCCCTATCACACACCAATAGGTGCACTCCCTCCCTTCAGTCATTGTTGAGTAACAAGCGTGATAACATGTCTAATGTAATTGAATCGCCCGCCAAGTGTGAAGTGCGCACCGTAATTCGCTTTCTTCTCGCCGAAGGGCGTAATGCAGCCGAAATTCATCGGCGAATGAGTAATGTTTATGGCGACAATTTTATGAGTGATGGTTGTGTACAAGAATGGTGCAGAAAGTTTAAAGAAGGACGAACTGATATCCATGATCAAGGGTCAAGGGAGGAAATCTGTAGCAACGGGAGAAATCGTTGAAAAAGTGAATCAAGTGGTTCGCGAAAGGCGCAGATTCACAATTTCTGAGCTGTCTGTCAAATTTCCTGTAATCTCAAGGTCAGTTCTGTATGACACTGTAAGCGTGAAGTTTGGCTACAGGAAAATTTGTGCACGGTGGGTGCCGAAAATGCTCACTGACTCAGTGAATGGGCGCAGCCTTAGAATTTTTGCAACACTATCACGAGAAAGGGCAGGGTTTTCTGGACAAGATTGTGACAGGAGATGAGACATGGGTGCAATATGAAAATGTCGAGACAAAAGAGCAGTCCACACAGTGGAAGCATATTGAGTCCCCAGGCAGACCAGTAAAGTTCACGTGAACGTTTTGCTACAAAAAACTTATGGCTACTGTGTTTTGCAACTGAACAGGCGTATTATTGACTGAATTTAATGAACGGGGTCACAGTACTTCAGCCTTGTACTGTGACACTCTTCAGCGACTATGAAGAGCAATACAGAACAAGAGAAGAGGAATGTTGTCATCGGGTATTGTCTTTCTTCACGACAACGCTCGCCCTCACACTGCAGCACATACACAGGATCTCCTCCGGAAGTTCAAATGGGAGGTGTTTAAACATCTGCCGTATAGCCCGGATTTAGCGCCGAGCGACTTTCATCTTTTCACCCAAATGAAGTGTAGTTAGCATGGCGGAGGTTTATGAGTGACGATGACCTGAAGGCCAATGTGAATGGTAGGCTAAGTGACCAGGCGGCAGCTTTCTTTGATGAGGGCATAGTGAAACTTGTGCCACGTTATGATAAGTGCCTAAATCGAAATGGCTATTATATAGAAAAGTAGTTGAGAGATGTACAAATATTTTGTATATAATACATTTTTTATAATTATTTTCGTTTTTTATTCCTACTTTAACGGAGGTTGAAAAAAAATAGCCCTCGTACATTACTGTGTGAACAGTGTCAACACCCCAGACCAATAGTGTTTCAGATTTGCCACGTGGGTTTGTTTACATCAGGATTTAACTAAGAACAGAAATACGAGGGCTATTCGGAAAGTAACCTCCATTGCCATGTAGTGAGAAAAGTAATGGGGGAAGTGGTGTTATTCCTGTGCTGACTTGTATAGTGGTTCAGTACACGATCAGCTGCATAGTGGGGACATCGCGCTGTCATTCTTTCACTCGTTATAGCCTTCTAAATGAATGCTGCAATATAAAACCCCGCCAAATGCAAAGTGAAGAATTTAAATATCTGAATGAATTCAAGATATTCAGATAAAAACCATGGTCTTATCTCTTTAGTATGATACAAAGTTATCTGAGGACAGAGTACTCATGTACAGTACTGGTGTGCAGGGGTCGGTCCTAGGTCTTGACTATGGAACATCTCTTTTGATGGTATCCTTCACATTAGATGACATCAGTAACTGTGTCATACAACACAGTCAGATGCTCAGAGAAGACATAATCAAGTCATGAGACAGGTTTTTACCTGGATGGGACAACACAATCTAAGCTTGGTGACAGAAAAGACCATGTTGTCTGTTAAACCAACCATGATCAAGAACAACAGATCAATATGTTAGCCAGGTGACAGATAACCTCCAGAGACCAAAATAAGGGTTGACCAGAAGCGACAGCCACTAACACAGCACATCAAGTTTGGGTCAGGCAAAGTGACTTGTAATTGGGTTGACTGGGGGGGGGGGGTACTTGCAGCTACTAATGTACACACTCCATCCTTCTGTACAAATGTGAGATCTGGGCAGACACTCTGAAATAAGAAAATATATACAAGTGCATGTCTTCAGTCAAAAGCTCTTTAGGCAGTAAATTTGTATTGTATGGTCTCAGGCATTTGCCGGCTGTATTGTTAATGGCAGGAGTGCCTCTATTGACTCAAGGCACAAGAGGAAACAGAATTTGCGAAAGAAAGGTAGAAAAAGCTAGACCCTGCTGGCAGGAAATAGAGGAACATGAATGGCATGGCTTACAGAGAATCTCACTGAGTGGCTGAATGAAGGCTACAGTAAGATCAGTTTTACTTCACCCAGTTCCTGAAAGCCCGGCTGAGATACTTCTACGTCTACCTCTTTGAGTAGAGCCCAGACTGTCTATATGGAGAGACAACACAGGCAAGTCCACGAGAGATGGGTCAGCTAACCCTGGTTAACACTTTGGACATGCACATTTTTTAAATAGCATTTGTCTAGACGCATGATTTCTCATGAAATTTTACTGTGAAGACGAGATAATGTTTACTGAAAGCTTATTATATCTTGTAAAAGTTTGATTCTTTCTTGTTATACTGTTTTAAAAAAATTACAAAACAATGAGTGCTAATATTTTTCTATTAATGTTAAAAAAAATGAATTTTTCACTAACAAAAAAAAGTTTTACAGAGTTTTGAGTCAGTTTCCATTTATAAAATGTTACATAAGATCTAATTAAAATTAATTATGTATATAAACTAGTATAATAGAATATTCAATAATCATATAATAACTTAAGAATTTTATCTTTGGTCGAATAACAATCCGTACTGAATGAATCCATACTGCATGCTTGTAAACAGCACCTCAGTTCACCGTATAAACATATGATACCTATTAGCAAGACTGCTGTGATCTGAATTTTTTTGTGAACTAAATATGTTAGAGTTTACATTCCAGATCACGCAGCCCACAGATTTCCACACACACAAACAGACACACTCGCAGCAATGTACAGCACGGCATGGGAGGAAATGCATGCCCATGCTTTTGGGGGGCAACATAGCCAAAATGTTAAGATAGTGAGGGTGATGCTGACCAGAAATGAGAGTGATTGCTGTGATATAATCACCACCTTTGTTTAGAAGATGCTCCACAAGCACACACGCAAGACACAATAAGCACCAAATTGATGCAGTGAGGTAACAAATGAACAGAGAGTCAAGTGGTGGCTAAATACTAGGTGTGTCACGTTGTTGTACTGTGTAACTCATACACCATCTGTTCCATAATGGTGCGTAATGCAATTACATCTCACAAATAAATATTATTTTCCACAGATAAGCTTTTGTTCCTGCACCAGTAGAGTAACAAGTACTGACCTAGTACTTAATAATATTAAAACATTTAAAACTTAATAATAATAATAATAATTTTTTTTACTTCCATGTTCTGTAAGGAAATAGAAGTATGGTGATTGCAAAAAAATTGTGTTCAAGATAAGGGCAGATTCTGATTGTACTACCCTCAAAACATGAAGAAAAGTCACTTTCTGAAAAGAGAGAGAGAGAGAGAGAGAGAGAGAGAGAGAGAGAGAGAGAGAGAGAGAGAGAGAGAGAGAGAGAGAGAGAGAGAGTGTAGAATTTTTTCTATTGCGAACGATAACTGCTGCAAAATCAAACAGAATCAAATAATTCTTTGCACACTTGTCCGAGTTGTAGAGGACCCTGTTGATTTTGGTAAAGATTGGTTAAGGGGAAGGGGTAGTTTACCTGCTACGTTTTACATTTTAACAAGAGTAAAATACTTAATTTTGATAAATAAAGTATCCTGAAAAGACGGTCATAATAATCCACTGTAGAAAGTTAGATGAAATGTCTATGAATGAAAAGGGTAGTTGAAGGGGTAGGGGGTAATTTTTGTATTGACGTTATAAACTTATTCGACCAAAAACTTAAAAAAATTTAAATAAAACATTAACAATTGATAGTGTTCCATGTAAACAAAATATTGTAAACCACAGATACATAAAGAAAATAATTTTTCATTTTCAGAAATTTACAGATTACAAACACTGAGCGGTATTCACTTTCTTTCGTGTTGTTTAAATAAAAGCTAATTTAATCAAATTGATTCTTTATTTCTAAAATATTAACAGCTATGTACAATTTGTTTTTTGATTATCTTTGTAAGGGTTTTTACCAAAAGCATGCTGATATTATATTAAAAATAATTTTATTATATACATACCACCAAAATCAGTAAAATTCCATTTTTTAAAATAATGAATAAGGCCTTTTCGAAATATTATAATTTCATCATCAGTTCATACACTGTAATGTTCCTGTTGTGATGTTTTCCTTTAAATGTATAACTGTTGTTAACTGTGTCTACTATCTCTTACTGTACTTCATTTTAAACTTTCCACTGCCATCATTATTGGGTGAAACCAAGCCAGATATGTATTGAAATAATTGATCATTTTCAAATATTGTCTGTTGATTCATTAGACACAATTATGTATAATAACATACCAATAAATAAAACACTGGAAATCATAACGAAAAATTTAAAAAACAATAATGAAAACAACAGTTTCATAAATAACTTGATTATTATAATAAGAAACATATGTAACCAGAATTATTTTACTTTCAATAACAAATATTATACACAAACCAAGGGATTGGCAATGGATTCACCCATTTCATCAATTATGTCAGAAATTTATATACAGGATTTGGAAAACAAAATTATTTTAGGTATCATAAATGTGCATAAAGTGTTATTATGGAACAGATATGTAGATGATATATTGGTCATATATAATCCTAGCATAAAAAATGAACATTTAATAATACTAAATAAATTAAATACATATAATGATAATGTGAAGTTTACATTTGAAGAAGAAATAAATAGAAGAATCAATTTTTTGGACATTGATATTCAAATTGGAAAAGATAACGAAATAACTACTAATGTATACAGAAAGGAAACAAATAATAATAATAATACAACAATACACAAAGATTCATCACATCCTTGGATACACAAGGTTAATACATATAACAATATGATTAATAGAGCATACAAATACACAAATAATGAAGAGAAATTACATCAGGAACTGAACATCATAAAAGAAATAGCAATAGAAAATGGATATGACAGCAAATTTATAAACAAATTGAATAAAAAATATAAAGAAAAAACAATATTAAACAATAGAACAACATTAGGCAGTATAAATACATGCAAAAAAGAAGAAAATGTAACATACCTAACTTACAAATACACATATCAAGATCTCCAATACATTATAAAGAATACAAAATTGGATAAACATAAATATAAATATGCATACAAACCAAATAAAAGTATATATAATATAATAATAAATAGAAAAGACTGTGATATATACAAATTAAGTGGACTATACAGAATAAAATGTAATAACTGTGACTACATATACATCGGAAGAACACATAAAAATTTCAAACAGAGATTTATGGAACATTTCAGAGCTTTTAATAATAAAAAAACGGGAACCTCCAACATAGCAGATCACCTTATTAGTATGAATCATAGTATAACAAATATAACCAACAATGTGGAAATAAACAATAATAAAAATGACATTATACAGTTAGAAAAATTATATATATACCTTCATAAAAAATATGACAAATTGATGAATCAACAGACAATATTTGAAAATGATCAATTATTTCAATACATATCTGGCTTGGTTTCACCCAATAATGATGGCAGTGGAAAGTTCAAAATGAAGTACAGTAAGAGATAATAGACACAGTTAACAACAGTTATACATTTAAAGGAAAACATCACAACAGGAACATTACAGTGTATGAACTGATGATGAAATTTTAATATTTCGAAAAGGCCTTATTCGTTATTTTAAAAAATGGAATTTTACTGATTTTGGTGGTATGTATATAACAATATTATAACACGTCAGTGGCATAATGTTTGGCAAAATAAAAATAATTTTATAATTAATTAGAACACGGAAGTCATGTATGGTTGTCCACACTGATTTTTTATTATGAAGATATCATGATGTACATCAGAATAACACACTTCACACATCTATAAACTGAGATACTGTGAATTTTAGCCATGAAAAAAATTACCAGGCTAAAGCTCAGGATAAGTAGCTGCGTAAACAGAGAGTATTCTACATCAGTGGGCGGGGGTTGGCTCCAAAACCAATGAATCGTGAAGAGCTACATACTGATGTGATAGAGTAAACATTTTTCACAAAACCCTCATTAGGCAAGTATGTCTGACACCATCCTACAAAAGTAGTTTTGGAATGGAGTATTGGCAAGTTAAAAGGGTTCGTTAAAGTCTCTCCAACAGTGGACATTCATAATGAGTTAGCTATGTAAGATGAATGTGAATCTTTTTTGGGGAAAAGGAAAAATAATAAAACCTCATAAGATAAAGTATGATTTACACCAGTCTGAAGTGATGTGAAAACAGATCCAGGGTTGACTGCTGTTAACTTGGAAGCCAACACACCCACATACAGTGAACATTATGTTCCCTTTGTTTACTACCACTATCACCCTCACTACTACCACACAACCACAACTACCACTATTACTACTTTTGTTTTTATCTCGCAGCCAAAAAAAAAAACATAAATCATCCTACTTCAGGCAAAAGCCACAGTTAAGGATCTCGATACAAAGCTGGATATAATGGTCACATTTTGGGCACAAATAAAATGGGTAGCTGATAAGGCTGCAACTGTGACCACGGAACTGAGTAGAATTATGGCTAACACCAGTGGTCCAAAACCTTCCCAGCGACAATTACTGATGTTTAGTGACATCAGTTACGCATTCAATACTACTTTATGGAGGGGAGATCTGGGCTGATGTACTCAAACTCCAGAAATACAGAAGACGCATGTCAGTGGTGCAGTGAAGTGGTGTGCTCAGAGTGGCTTGCTCCTACTGCACAGTTTCGGAGTCCATGGTTCTTGTTGTTGTGAGAATAATTCCAATCGTTCTGCTGGCACAGGAGCGGAAATAGGTTTGCAAGAGGAAGGCCAAAGTAGGAAAGTAGAAGCTCGCGGAGAGGGCAGGCCCCATACTACAGCTCAGTGGCAGGAAAGATGGACCGGTGATGCTAAAGGAAGATGGACCGCTAGGCTCATAAAGCAGTTAGCTGAGTGGACTGATCACAAACATGGAAAGATTAATTAATTGATAACATAATTTCTAACTAGTCACAGCCTGTTCCAGCCTTTCCTCTATTGGATGAGAAAATAAGACAGGCCAGACTGCATTTTCTGTAAACAGGAACAAGACAGTGTGGACCACGTTTTTACCTATGATAGATGGAAAGAGGAGAGGTGAACTCTGGAGAATGTAGTGGGACAGATGTTGCCTGACAATATCATCAGAATAATACTGCAGAGCAAACACCACTGGGATCAGGTAGCAGCCTATATAGAGAAGGTGCTAAGGCAAAAGAAGGAAGCAGAAAACAATCTTGCTAGGGCCACTGACAGAATACCAGAAAGCGGGTGATGTGAATCCACTGGAGGTTTAAAACAGACAAATGTCCACATGGAGAAAGAACAAGTGCATCATCCTGAAGTCCTGGAATGAATCTATGCCATGGAAAAAGGGTTTATGGTTTAAGTGGGTGCGAGTTCCACACACTGTAGGAGTGCGGACCGTCCTGCGGCAAACATTAATTTTCCAGTTTCCATTGTAAAAAAAAACTTTTGTTTTTATTAACATAAGAGGCCACAGAAATAGATATAAGAAGACCAAGAGAGAAGTGGAATGCTATGAACTGGAAGCTGATGTCATAAAGAAATGATGTCCTACAAATGAACTTTCTTTTCTTTCAAACCTACAAATATCTAAAAACACTTGGTAAGTTTCACAAATTTTTTAATTAACTCTGACAGCTGTTTCGACTAACTTAAGCCATTGTCAAAGAGCGAGTGAATGAAATTACTGAACACAGGACGTTAGTGGAGTGTAGGTGGTGGACATCTGTTTAGGGCGTATCTGGAACATCTGTGTTGTGATGGCGAGGGGGGGAGAGTGTGTGCATGAGACAAGGGAAGGTCAGGTGTCTTTAAAAACTAAATACAATCATGAATGCAAATTATAAAATTAACTAAACTGAATGCAATAATTTAAAATAATGATGAACATTCAAAATAATATAAAATAAACTAAACTAAATAACAGATTTTAATAAAGGGGATACATAAAATTCAGTCTGTTCATTGGTTAAATTTTTGTTATTTTTTATTGCTTTTTTTAATAAATGATACGCCCTAAACAGATGTCCACCACCTACACTCCACTAACGTCCTGTGTTCAGTAATTTCATTCACTCGCTCTTTGACAATGGCTTAAGTTAGTCGAAACAGCTGTCAGAGTTAATTAAAAAATTTGTGAAACTTACCAAGTGTTTTTATATATTTTACAAAACCTTTGTATTAATATGTTTCACCAAGTGCCCAACGAGTCATCAATTAATATCCTACAAATATCTTTTTTTTACAAAGTCTACAAGCTGTAATTTCCATTGGGAAATTATTTGTTTTTTTTTTTGTATATTTGTATTTGTTGTATTTGTATTCATAATTTCTTATAAGTGTTTGTGTCCTGTATTCATGGTTTGTTACTGAATAGACTGTACGTATGAGTTTCATGATAAGGAATGATGAACTTTTTGTAGAGTTGTAAAGTTTTGTAAAGCTATTCTTAATCAATAGCCTCGCACCAAAAGCCAAACAAATACTTTACCAATATACAAAAAATGAATTATTACCAACAATATTAGCAGTTTTCAATAAAACAGCAAGAGTGGCATACAAGACAAGTGATGTTCACAAAGAATATAGCGACTACAATCAATAGCTACGTAAATCCAGATGGAAAAAAGGAAAGAAATTCTTTATTTGATTACAACTGGTGTATGAGACAGCCATTAATTTATTCCTAAGACTAAAGTTCACCTACTGCCATCTTAAAGAGTTTCCAGTTGTGTTGATTAAGCAGCACTACACTTTCCACTGTCACCAAACCAATTCAAAGAGTGCAAGTCATTGTCAAGCAGTGATGGGAGCAGAACTTTATAATATCATTGATAGAAAGATGATGATGGACATCACTACTATGAGTGTATTTCCTACGCAATAATCTATCTCAAAATTTTGTATCCTTTGGCACACTGCGAAGCTGATTTCTATACATCCAGATAATTTTAAATACCATTACTTTATTGTTTGTTTACAGTTTACCATATCTTATGGCATTATCCATATCCAATTTACCATATCTTATTCCATCTTAATTTAGCATCAAGGGGTTTCAATTACAACTTCAATTCAATTAGTAATTAGTAGTAAGGGGTTTCAATTAGTGATAGAAACTGATTTCTTAAATTTCTGTTGCCAAAATTGTTATGTTCTGATTTCTGCTTTCCAGTTTTCATTCAGCTTACAATTTAATCACTCGGTAACTGATGGCTTTACTCCATATTTTCATAACAGCAATATTATTCGCAACTGTAGCTAACTTGATTTGTGCTATGTAGTACAGGGCCCTGAATACTAACTTGTTGGACACCTACTCTTATTTCTTTTGGGCACAGAATGCACATCTACTAGCTAGACTCTTAATAATCTATTGGAAATGTGGGCAGAAATATATAAACAGAATTTTCAATTCATTTCACAGAATCACATAAAACAGATGACTAAATTCTATTCTGAAAGAACAATTATACACAACTGTTTTATTTTTTATTTACAATCGTTTTTGTTATATACCTATATTATATTATGGTATTCACACACTGAATTTGTATAATGATTTGAAAAAAATATATAATGTATGAAAGTGTACCTCTCTCTCCCCCTCTCCCCCTCCTATACATGCACACACATGCGTACACGTGTGTGTAAAATGAAGAAGTCTGCTCACGAATCTACAATTAATTACTGTTTCCAACTTATCTTGAACAAAGATTTGAACAATGCCGTCAATGTTAGATTTGTCCATTTGATTGGCTCAAACAATGGACATAATTACAGGAGGACTTAACAGCCAGGGGAGTGGCTAGCGACATGCAACAGTGTAGGCGATAAATTATACCGGCAACTGATAATCTTGTGAAATATTACAATGCTGCTCAACCTTCTGCTTTTCTTTTTTCTCTTCTTCTTATTTTTCCTTCTTACTCATTCTTTTATTTTCTTAACCTTTGTTATTCTTTTTTTCTATTAAGTGAATAATAAATAGTCCTAAATCGAAACACCACATCAACATAGTACCAATGCAATTACTCATTAAAACGACATTGGTGTGTGTAGCTAGATTTTTTTTTTGTAAGTTTGTTCTGACCTGTTTTTATTATTATTAAATTATGTTTTGAATATTAATTTATTTAATATACTGTCAAATTATATTAGAAAAAAAATTTACAGACTGCTTAGCATTCAACAGGGTTGGTGTTATTAAAAAACCATTTTTATTATTACAAGAAGATACTAATAATCATATGTTACATACAATTTAATGTATTCTCTTTTTACTTTATTGTTGTCATCACCATCACCATTACTTGCAAATGCTGTCATTATTGTTTTAATATTGTTTATTTTATTATCATTATTATTATTAATACTTTAAAAAAACTCTTCTTTGTGTGTGTTTTTACAAATCCAGCTGAAAATGAAAGTAACACACAGCTCTGGAATGCCATAAACTAACAATAAAAAGTACTTCTTACTTGTAAATGCAAAGAGAATTAATTAGTTATGGAAAAAGCATTGAAGGTAAATTATATTTAGTGAACTTATTATTGTCTTTATTACAATTTATATCATTTTCACCATTTTGTTTTGTGAATGTTGATACCATGGCCCATTGTTGGATATTTTGGCTGTTGTAGTCCATCCTTGACCATCATCATTGTTGCTGTGATGACCAAAACTGGCACAGATCTAGCTGAAACAACTGACAATGGCCCACAGCTTCAACATCCACAAAAAAAAAAACAAAGCAGCTTAAACCACTGTAATAAAAGTGAAACATGTTTAGCCTTACTTACCTGATTATTTTATTGTTATCACTTTCTGGCTATTTTGATACATTTTTTTTATTTAGCCTGAAGTACGTAACAAAATACAGAAAACACCCACACTTACTGCTAGTCTCTAACAAATACAAATAACTCACCAAGAAAACAACAATGTTTGAATATTATTTTTTACATTATTTTTTAGTTTTTTTTTGTAATTTTATTTCTTCTTTATTGAATCTTTGTACCTCTCAATATCAAGTTCTTTTTATAATGTGCTAAATAAAACTTTTTAATTTTTATAACTAAATACAACTATTTCACTAATGACTCGGAACACAAGAACATAAAGTTTTACCTTACAACCTGAACCGGTTTTCACTTTTAAAAAGCTTCTTCAGAGGTTGCCGTTGGTAGTGCTGTCCGTCTTGTTCTGGGCGACGGAATCAATTTTCGAAAGATCAATGTTGTGTTTGTGGGGTGAGATATGTTCGACTAATGCATGTGATTTGAATTGTGTCTGTTTGTTTAGGATGTTGTTTTTATTTGTTTTCGTGTGTTTGTATGTTTCCAGTTGTTCTAGAGTGTCTAGTTTTCGGCCTTTTGTGTGTACGTGTAGAATGTTCATGTTATTGTCGATGTTTTTGTATGTGTGGTTTGCTTCAATGAGGTGGTTTGAAAAGGTGGATTCTGTAGTGGAGTGGAGTGCCTTTGTGTGTTCAATGTATCTTTGTTTGAAGCTACGTCCTGTCTGGCCTATGTAGAATTTGTTGCAATTTGAGCAATTTAGTTTGTTAACACCAGGTAGATCGAATTTGTTTTGTGCTTTGTGTGTGTGTTTTGATAGTGTGTGTTCTGTTTTGTTAGTAGTTTTGTAAGCGATTCTGTATCCTGCTTTTTTGTATTTGTGGGTTATTTTTTCAGTTTGTTTGTTGATGTATGTTAGTGTTATGAATTTGTTGTTTTCTATCTTTGTCTGTTGTTTGTTTGTGTAGGAGTTTATTGACTATTGTTCTGTCGTATCCGTTAGATTCTGCTAGATATTTTATCATGTTTAGTTCGTCTTTGTAGTCTTTTTCATCTAGGGGGATGTTGTTAAGTCTATGTATCATGGTTCTGAAGGCAGCTAGTTTGTGTTGTATTGTACTGTGTCGTTTTCATTTTTAAAAGTGAAAACCGGTTCAGGTTGTAAGGTAAAACTTTAAGTTTTTACTCATAAAAAACTTTGTGTTCCGAGTCGTTAGTGAAATAGTTGTATTTAGTTAAGTAACGGACACGTCATGGACGACGAAATCCAATAATTTGTATAGATTAGAATTCTTGGATATCCATAAAGAACAGAATCTTAAATCACTATTCATTTTATTGTAATAAATTAAATAAAATCTATACTACAAGTCTGTTGCCCCAAACAATGTTTTTCATTTCAAAATTTTTTTTTTGAACCTAAATCATAAACACAAAGCATCATTTTTTAATTAAAAACAGACCTGAATTACACAAGTGCAGTGTATTTTTATAAATAGTAAAACGTGTTAAACAACAGAAATGTTTATAGACAGTAGTATAATATACACTATACTAATATACATTAGTATTATTAATAAAAAATTTTAATGATTTATGTTATAACAATTATGTACAAATAAATTTTGCAAAGTAATAAAAATGTGCAAGACTGTATTTGTTACAGAACAACAATGAAATGAATTATATTTTAACAAAATTCTGTGAGTTTATCAGCGAAAATGGAAGAAAACATATTTGTAAACAATGCGAGAAAACACACTTGTCCTGTCCACTTTCCTCTACATAAATCAATTAATGATTTCTCAGTACTTATATGCATAAATAACTGCTCTGGTGCACCTTTTCTCTTACAATTTTCTAATTATTTTTAAAACAATAAATAACTCAAAATTATAGAGTTAACAGAAGAGAAACTTGATTACAAAATTAGTATTCTTGTGATAGACTGTTAATAATACTTGTCCTGGTCTTTCTCAGTTTCTTCCTAAATCCTCTTAATTAGTAGTATTACACTATTCACTGTTTCTAGATGGCCCCACCACCCAAGTTGTTTTTGTCCAACTATGTAATCTACATGTTCTATTGTTTGTACTATTTTTCAATCTTTTGGCGATTGTGTGTTTCAGAAAGGTCTTTTGTCCACTAATCTGAGGATTCTGAAGATGAGTACAGATTTTTAATAGTCAAAATGTTAAAGGAAGACAGGCTGGCAGGAGACATTTTCCATTCCACATTAACAACACACTCTGCAATTGCCGATGCAGTGTAGTTAGCATCATCATCTTAGCGTGGTTATCATGAATTTCTTACAGAGCATAAATGTTAGACAAAGCTTGAGCCACACAATTTCCACAGCAGAAACATATTTTACATAACTCAAATATTTGTGAAAATAGCCACCAAATAAAATTAGTTACAACAATACAACCATTAGGTTTCTTCTAGAAAGGAGGACTGTCAGGAATAAAAAAAAATTCGATAGCATACATTCCTAAACAATTCTCAACTAGATTTCCAAACAGTCATTTGTTTCATTTACTGTTTGAGTAAAGCTTACACAACTGTGAAATTCTGTCAGTATGAGCACCATCATTTACTATATAATCCGATAGTTATTGGTGGACAAAACTTGCATCAATAATTGGGAGAAGAGCTTCACTAAAGCAATGTTCTGAAAGCGAGACTGTTTTCTTGTCATTAAGAGATGGCAGAAGGAATTATGAATTAAATAAGACAAGCCAAATATGTGCTTATGCTGACGGTGCTGTGATTGATAGCCAGGTCAAGACAACAGCTAGTTGAGGTATACAAAGAGCTGAATCAAAAATCATCAAAATGGGACTGAATGTAAATATCATAAAAACTAAATACAGGCCGATTTCTGTATCAGAAAGGAGAAGAAATCTGTAAATCCATATAATCTATGCATAGAGGATAATACATTTGAGGCAGTTAATAAGTTCAGATACCTGGGTAACATGACAGATAATGGCAGGTCCATAAACACGACATGACAGTATTCAAAAATAGGAAATGGAGCATATTATGCCAATAACAGACTATTAAGAAGCAATCTCCTTGGTCGCAGCACAAAAATGAAAATATATAAGACACATTTCAGACCAGTTCTTACTTATGGAGGCGAGACATGAACATTGACAAAAAATACAAGTTAACACCACGAAGATTAAAGAAGGTTAAAAGAAAGATTGTAGGATGTGTTCATGGACTGGTCAAAGAAGATGACAAGTGGAGAATAAGAAATAACCAGGAGATAGATGAGCTATTGAATCATGAGGACATTGTAAGATTCATTAAGGCTCAACGAGTACACAAGAAGGTACACCTAGAACAATGTATGCCAATGAAAATCCTGAGATCTCAAGTCTATAAAATCAGAAAGAGGGGCTGACCTAGGATAAGATGGTTGGATGATGTGCTAGAATATCTCAGAAGAATGGATGTGAGGGGTTACACTGAGATGGCAATGGATAGACTACTTTGGAGAAGATTGGTGTTGGAAGCCAGGGCACACACTGTGGAGTGCTTAAGAAGAAGATAAAATTAAATCATACATTTTGGTATAACTTACTCATATGTTCCCCTACTGCTCTGGATGCTACTGCACATTCAGTGTACAAAGTTCAGAGACATTTTATCAACAAGAGGTTTCTCCAGCAATACAGTTTTATTAAAACAACTGAGTATTGTATACTTGAGCAGATTGTGTGTGTGTTCTTTTTTTTAACTTGTCAATGTGAGTTTAGTACTTATTGTAACCAATCTTAACTTAACTTTACTTAGGCCTATTGTTTGCAACTCACGTTAACACCAGCCTCTCTCCTCTGAATTGCCTGTCACACCAGTGCACATTATACACTTTAACCTAAAGGATTAATACTAATATATATATATGTAATACTAATGGAAATATTCTGAAACTACCTTATATATCTTATATATATATATTTAAACTTGGGAATAATCAGGTTGAAAATATAACAAGTTTTGAGTACCTAAGTTGTTTGGTCACAGAACAAAACTCCATACTTGCAGAAACTGAGGAACATGTAGTGCCAGGAAACAGAGTATACTTTGCACTGCAACACATATTCGAATCAAAGACGGTTAGCGGAGCCTCAAAAATGAAGACCCATTGACAGGTGTGGGTTTAAAACGTGGACTATTGATGGAAGATGGTGCAAGCATGGATCACTGACCGCTCTTGATGAGAAAAACAAGGTCCAAAGATGGAAGAGAAAAGATCTATGGAAAACGTACAGACCTAAGGAGAAATAATGATCTGCAGCACCTCTGTTAGGAATCTGTAATATTAGGAGAGAATAAGGTAGGCAGCTCACCTAAAAAGGATAACAGCAGAAAGATGCTTAAAAGAGCATTCCACAGCAGACCAGATGGAAGAAGATTGAAAGGAAGACCAAAGAAAATGTGGCTGGACAGTCTTGAGCAGGACCTCAAAAGATTTGGTGTCTGTAGATGGAGACAACTGGTAGAGGACAGAAGGAAATGGGGGAGTGATGTGAAAGAATACCTGTAGCACCGAGGAGAATGTGAATATTGTGACAGCAGTGACAGACATCTCAGACATCTGCCAACCTGGTGTAATCCTAGGGAGCTGTGTGATGTTTGCCACAAGCACCTGGCGGGAACTGTGAGAGGCAAGAATTGGCAGCCCTCTGATAGGCCTGTGGCGACACCAACCTGACAGGTATGAAAAGAGCACGGCTAGGAAAAATAATTCTCTCTGTTGGATGAAAGAAGCCAGACTGGAGAAGGAAGAAGGAAACAGCAAAATGGAAGCTAAAGAAGATGAAGCGAAGCCCATCAACAGGGACAGCAGTAGGCGAGTGAAGAGGACTGCAGCACAGAACCAACAGCGAGCAGCAGTAGTAGCAAGTAGCATCCTTGACCAATGATCCTCCTCTTAAGGACTACAAATGTAATGCAATACATGATTGGTGCTATTTGTCTTGTGACAATATACTAATGTATACCAACAAAATATTAATGTAAGTGCAGATAGTACACAATTCCACAAAGACGGGTTAACTTGCTTTTTATGGAATCAAAACACTTTGTCACGACATTAATTTGGATTGATTCAGACATTATTCAGTTTCACTATGAGTATATAGTGTACACACACACACACACACACTACAGTACAGTACAGTACAGTACAGTACATATGTTTACAGCATCAAGGCCCCACTTGCAAAATGAAGCACTTCATGCAGAGTTCAGAAACCAGTCCACATGGTGGCCTGTGGCTGGGGATCTCTCCACTCAAAAGGGTAGACGGACAGAGACAATTAATTACCTTAATCTTATATATATATATATATTGCAACAGAACACAGGATGATAAGATATGCTGTTTATATCAGAGTACATGAATGACGAGCATTTTCTTGTTTAAATTTGTTTTGTCTAATATTTTGTCTTTTAGTCATAAGTTTTGTATTTAAAAATTGATAACCATGTAGGTATATATGTGTATATTGAGGTTGTAATACCATGTGTATACTCTGAGGTTTGTAACTATTTAATAAATATGGTTTTTTAAGTAAAGAAAAACTCAAGTGTAACTCTTATCAATGATAGGGTAATAAAAATTGTAGATAATTTCCATGCAGGACTATGCTAAATTATACAAAGTTTTTCATGAAATTTGTGAATCTGGTTGTTCCATCAATCATGTGACTTGGGCTTGGCCTATCAAAATACACCAAATTCAGTGAGATTCATACGTTGCAGAGTTAGGATGGACACAGTCTGTCTGTTGACGTTGCCAGGGGAAGTTGTGCCCGGTGAAGAGAGTTGTTCTCTTACAAACGTATAAATATCTTATATAAAATAAACTATAAACCTTGAAATTCTTAACGAAGTTTTGCGATAAGAGCCGAGAGGGTAAATAATTAGATAAAATTTAAAATATAATACAGTGCTGTGTCGTGTAAGTTAAGATATCCGCTTAGGGAACTTAAAGACACTACAAGATATCGTGGAAGGTGTACATTAAACGCACCGCATTAGTAAATACCCAGATAAATCCTGAGCTTAAGAAATTATAAAATATAAATTAATAATAAACTGAATGAATGAAATTTATAATCATTGTGAGTGAACAATTTATAAAGAAACTAATCAATGTTAGCAGTCAAACATAACAACGAGACTCTGTGAAATATCGCCGCTGGAGCCGCTTGCTGTAGAAGAGGACGACAAGACGAAGAGGACGCCAGGACGAAGAGGACACCAGGAAGGAGTGACACTGAAGAAGAGGACGCCAGGACGGGACCGACGAGACGAGAGGAGGACGTTGCAGCAAACAAGTAAAATCGATTTATATTATCGAACATTACAAACAATTAAATATATTATCAATACATGACAATTTAAAATACATTATACATCTTTAAAAACAATATTTGTGTATAATAAATAATTTTTCATCTCCTCCATAATAGCCTTGTATGTGATTTTTACACACTCACCATATCCTTATTAGAATAATAAAGTTTGATCTGTTGCAATATATATATATATATATATATATATATATATATATATATATATATATAGGTTCAACTTGATATTGAGTTTCGGTCTAATAAAATGCAGTTTTTATTTAACATTTCGAGATTTATTACGACGATATATTTTTTATCCATTCTAGACGGATGCTTGGAACAGTATTTAAAAAGGAGAGTGTATCAACACAAATATAGCTGCGATAAAATAGTAACTAATAAACATGATCCAACAGCCTTAACACAATCCGCTCGTGTACATGGCCACACCTTCCAGTTTGACAAAGTACAAATAATACATACAGAAACTAATCATTTCAAATGGCAGTTCCTTGAAATGATAACTATCACAAGAAACAGGCAAAATTCCATTAACAAAAAAAAAAACAACGTACAGAGCCTCAGTAAGTGTTATTCAAACTTTATACAGTCCCAGAAAACAAACATAAAATAGAAATTTGACAAGTCAACAACCCCATCAACCCCCTGGTACAATTATACCTAAC
Organism: Magicicada septendecula; assembly: GCA_034769895.1. NCBI lineage: Eukaryota > Metazoa > Arthropoda > Insecta > Hemiptera > Cicadidae > Magicicada > Magicicada septendecula. The sequence continues at coordinate 1,975,846 of CM068367.1, forward strand.
AATTTTTTACTTTGTGCATCCGCTACTTCTCCAGCCACATAATATAGATTCACACACTGCCAATATGCAGTATAGAAAGTGAGTAAAAAAATATAATTAATATGTATCATAATGTTTTTGTATCGTAGTGTATAGTTTTATGTAATGTGTGTATCCGTGACTCAACAATACACGTAAGTACTAGTAGTTATTCTAGACAACACACCGCGACTGTTAATATCATACAATTTATATATTATAATTAGAACTCTCATTACAATTGTATTACTTTATATTTTATGCTGTATGCATGAATATAAGATAAAATAAATCTCGAAGCGTCACATAAAAACTGCATTTTTATTAGACCGAAACTCAATATCAACTTGAAACCATAATTAACACTGACAATAAATGATATTCTTATATACAGGGTCCGCCAGTGAAGCGGGAAATTTTGAAAGTCCAATAGTTCATTTTCTGCTAACGAGAGGGCGTGGAGGTTTTCGACTGTTGTTTTAGACAACACACCGCGACTGTTAATATCATACAATTTATATATTATAATTAGAACTCTCATTACAATTGTATTACTTTATATTTTATGCTGTATGCATGAATATAAGATAAAATAAATCTCGAAGCGTCACATAAAAACTGCATTTTTATTAGACCGAAACTCAATATCAACTTGAAACCATAATTAACACTGACAATAAATGATATTCTTATATACAGGGTCCGCCAGTGAAGCGGGAAATTTTGAAAGTCCAATAGTTCATTTTCTGCTAACGAGAGGGCGTGGAGGTTTTCGACTGTTGTTTTAGACAACACACCGCGACTGTTAATATCATACAATTTATATATTATAATTAGAACTCTCATTACAATTGTATTACTTTATATTTTATGCTGTATGCATGAATATAAGATAAAATAAATCTCGAAGCGTCACATAAAAACTGCATTTTTATTAGACCGAAACTCAATATCAACTTGAAACCATAATTAACACTGACAATAAATGATATTCTTATATACAGGGTCCGCCAGTGAAGCGGGAAATTTTGAAAGTCCAATAGTTCATTTTCTGCTAACGAGAGGGCGTGGAGGTTTTCGACTGTTGTTTTAAATTTAATGCCATTTGTTAAACATGGAGCAGTGGTCCGGTGCACAGTGTGCTTTCTGCGTAAAATCGTTTTATAAGAATGGTGACTGTGTGACTTCTGTACAACGATTGTTTCGTAATCATTTCAATATTCCACGACATGGAAGAGTGTCGTCCGCTCATGCAATTATGTCATGGGTAAAAAAGTTTGAAGAAACTGGTTCCACATTAAACTTAAAGCATAGAGGAGCAACAAGGTCTGTAAGAACAGAGGAAAACATTGAAAGAGTTCGAGTAGCATTGACGCGTAGTCCACAACGTTCTGCAATGAAACATGCATCCGCACTAAACATTAGTGACACATCGTTATGACGAATTTTGCATAAAGACTTATCTTTTCATCCTTACAAAATCCAAGTAATCCAGGAGTTGAAAGATGGCGGTATGCTGGCTCGCAGGATTTTCAGCGAAGAAATATTGCGACGTGTAAATGATGATGAAAACTTTATTCACCGCATGTTTATGTCAGATGAAGCACATTTTCATTTGAATGGATATGTAAACAAACAAAATAGTCGATATTGGAATGATGAAAACCCAGGTGAGTTGCATGAAAAGCCATTACATAGTCCGAAAGTTACGGTGTGATGTGCAGTTTTATCATCTGGCATTATTGGGCCATATTTTTTCCAAGACGATAGAGGAAACACCACAACTGTCAATGCAGACCGCTACACACACATGGTCAGAACATTTTTTATGCAACAGCTCCCTAGGTTTCCGGAAATTAATTTTTTCCAGCAGGATGGGGCCACAAGTCATACTGTTCGTGTGTCCGTGGCTGCTTTAAGAGAACTCTTCCCGGACGGACTCATATCCAGATATGGCGACATCTCGTGGCCTGCAAGATCCCCAGATTTGTCCGCATGCGACTTTTTTCTTTGGGGATTTCTGAAGAGCAGGGTGTACATTGATAGACCGCACACCATACCGGAATTAAAAACGAATATCAGACAAGAAATTGCATGGATTCAACCTGACCTGCTCGTCGAGTGATGGAAAATTTTCGGTCAAGATTAGAAGAATGTTCACACAGAAATGGCTCTCACTTGAGCGGCGTTATTTTTAAAAAGTAAAATAATGGCATACTTTACTCAACTCAAATCTGTAAAAAAAAATTCTGATAATAAATGTTTCATGACAAAATTGGGTACTTTTAATTTTCCCGCTTCACTGGCGGACCCTGTATATTATCTTATATATACCTGGAAAGATCGAGAACTTTGTGTGTGTGAGTGTGAATCTACATACACACACACACAATGATCTTGATCTTTCCAGACATGCATTCCCAACTGTCGGTAGATTATTCTACCTGCATCATCCAGGTCAATCTTGTTGTGCACCACACCAGACAGGCGTGGAAAGCGTGAGGAAATGTGAGGAAAGCGTGGCTGTTTAATGTGAGGAAAGCGCATTCCTAAAGCAGCAAGTCACTTGAGATTGCAACTGAGTCCAGGGCATTTACAGCAGTTTAGAATAAAGTGACAAGTGACTTGTATTGTTTATCGTTGTAACAGTGGGTGACATTTATTGTTTGTTATAAATGTAAACCTGAAGAACAAGTGTTGTACGTATATGACTGTTTCTTGTTGTTTAGCTGAACTGTAATATTAAAGTTGTAATTAGCTTCAGTTACTTGAATTCCACTGTTTTAACAGAATCATCTGTGTGATGTGACCATTATAACAGTATACTAAATTCTAATGTCTGTTTGCTATTCTGCTTGTTTATACAAAAGATGATTATTACTTCCATGTTCCATACAGTGGCACAACCGAGGGGGGGTATGGTTAGAACCCCCCCCCCGAAACTCTGGAAAAAAATTTGTTATCAATGTATGTATGTCCAAACAGTAAGAACGTAATAATTATAGTATCTTCTTTATATGTTAATTACTATGTTCTTACAAAGTAACATTTTTACCATTACTAAATGATAAACTAAAATTCAGCATAGTTAAGTTTACCAGACGTGAATAAACTGTTCTTTTGTCAATGGCGCATAATATGTAATTGTCTTCGTTCTTTTAAAAAAATACCAGTTTTCATCGAAAGCGTATCGTTTAGTAGCCTATATTGCTATATTTTCTGGTTTTGGAGAGTGAACTGGATCAATCTGGGTGGCTTGTCAACTTCAGTGCAAAGGAAAGTCATACATAGTTAGAGTCGGAAAATAATGTATAACGTGTACAAGTTTATTAAATCGGAAGATAAGGGAATATCAGAAAGAAAGTCATAGGAAAGGGTAGCTCAGGCGTGCGGTGTGTCTCTAAGTAGTGTTTTTAGAATTATTAAAGAAGCATCCGCATATACAGCTGACATAAAATCTTTCAGTACTTCCCATAAAAAATGCTCAACAAAAGAAATACAAACTGATTTAGACGATTTTGACAAGTGTACTATTCGATTAATTATTTACGAATATTAATTCACAGAAGGGGAAACACCAACATTCAAAGTAATTTAAACATTTTTAAGAGATGAATTAATTATAATGGTAGTGCATCTAGTCTGAACCACATTATTCGTCAAATACGATTTCGATGAAAACGTGCCAAAAGCAATAGAAAACTTTTAATAGAATAACAAATTAGAAAGTTAACAGAAAATATATAAGAAAATTATGGCAATTCAGAGAATAACGACAGCCCATAGTACACACAGACAAAACTGATTTCAACGTCAGTAAAAAAACGTGGATAGACGCCGTTCTCTGAATTGCCATAATTTTCATATATATTTTCTCTTAACTTTCTAATGTGTTATTCTATTAAAAGTTTCCTATTGCTTTTGGCATGTTTATATCGACAAATGTGGATGAAAATTTCAATTAATAAATAAATCCACCTGCAACATCATTAACAAAAGAACAAACACGATTAACTGGATAGTGAATCATGGGATTTCTTTAGTCCATTTATCTTAACATGAGCTCTATTCACTAAAGTAAACCAACATACAGAAATTTTATAATAACCACTGTTTTGGCAAACCATGGACATTACATTTTACGACTTCCACTCTATCATCCTGAGTTACTGATCTTAATCCTAGAACTGATTTAGGCAATCGTGAAGAAGCATGCTAAAAAAAACGTGCATTTTCCATCGACAGTGTTAGAAACTTAGCAAAAAAGGAATTTGAGTGTATTTCTTTCATAGATTGCAAATCAAGATGTGACCATGTCATGAAAATTGAAAAGATTACGTGAGATTAGACCAAAGAGTGTATAGTGTAGCAGTTCTTTTCAAAATTAATAAATAATGGGATAGTAGCAGTGAAGACGATTTGAGTTATAATAACAGTGAAGGAAACATTAGTGGGATGGAAGAATTGAGCTAAATATTTGTAACTGGTTGTAAGTAATCAAATGCTATATTACTTAAACAGTTTTGGTATAATTTTTTTATTAATATTGTCTCTCCTGTTCTTTATAGAGAATTTACATCTGTTGTTTTTTTTTAAAACACGCACAGTCATTTCACATTCGACCCTGTTGTTGATGTTACTTATTCAAACAAATTAAGTTGCGAGTGTAATGTTGACTATATTCATAGATTTTGTTGTCCATGACGTGTCCGTTGAATAACTAATTATAAATATATCACTACTGACTCGGAATTATTTTTACTAATTTTTTATTGGTAAAAATTTTAACTTTTACCTCGTAGCGTGAACTTGTTGTTTTTTTTTAAAACACGCACAGTCATTTCACATTCGACCCTGTTGTTGATGTTACTTATTCAAACAAATTAAGTTGCGAGTGTAATGTTGACTATATTCATAGATTTTGTTGTCCATGACGTGTCCGTTGAATAACTAATTATAAATATATCACTACTGACTCGGAATTATTTTTACTAATTTTTTATTGGTAAAAATTTTAACTTTTACCTCGTAGCGTGAACTAGTTTTTGCTTATTACAAGGTTCGTCGGAGACTCATTTTTACCGATATTACTACGTTTTTCCCTGAATCGTAACATGTACACAAACTATTATGTACTCCAAAATATACAATGTTTGTTATGTCTAGGCTCAACTAGGAGATCTGAAGAAAGACTGGAATGGACGCAACATGCCAAATCACTGTTTACAAAATAATTCAGTTCAAAAATTTTTTTGAAAATTGCTGTGCTGAAATCAAGTAAAGTACGAGTATTTAATTTTGAAGGGCAAGATACCTTAGAAATTACATATGATAAAACTACTACACTATGAAAGTGTAAATATCATTAATGGTGGGGATCAGTTCAGGAGGAGGGATGATTATCTGCGTAGTTCAGTTTCTTTTTAAGAATAAAGTATGGAATTTTTATAGATAAAGTGGCTCAAAAATAACATTATATTAAACAACTAACCCATAATAACAAAAATATGTATAAATAATGAAAATAGTTTGAGGATGGGCGATATTTTTTTAGAAATTATTGAACTGAATTCAAGTAAATGATTTTAAATATAAATCTTAGCACATGGAAGTCATGTATGGTTCTCCATACTGATATATTATTTGATTTACTAAAATTTTATAAAACCATGGTCATCCCATATCTAATGAAGGAGGCGAGGTGTGAAAGGGAAAGTAGGAAGAATGCAACAAACAGCAAAATAAGATGTCCAAGGGGTGTGGCAGGTTGACTGATATACGGTGGATAAAAGAATACAAGACAAAATGGATGGACAGACAGAACTGACCCTGCTTGTATTCCTAAAAATGTATTTGAATCATTTATCCAATACCTTTTGATATACCTTTTATCAAAAGGTCGCAGCAGCCACCTGGAGCAGTCACAAAAAGACGCACCTCCAATAGTAAGCAAAGTACAAAAGTACAACTCTTAACAAACAAAAAACAGCTGTAAGCCATAAAAAAAGAACAAGAATTTTTAAAGAAATTCAATGGAATGCTGATAATCTAAACTCAACTAAATAAATTACCTCAAGTCACCTGTGATTCACTAATATACGTTGAAACACAGACACACATAAATCAATAAATAAACTCTGAAGTAAATTAAATAATTTAATCAGTAAAACATAAAATAATCAAATCGAGAATTAACAAGAGCAAGCACAGTCACAATGGTCTGTAAGCCTAGAGAAACAAGGTTTGTTATGAATGATACTGAATACTGTATCCCATAAGTCACTGCAACTACAACTGCAACGGCTTTCATTATCTTATTATTATAATATTCTTTTAGTTTAATAATATTATTATTCAATTACCATATTATGAACATAATACAATATTAAAATTTTTATATTTATATTAAAATTTTTGTAGAGCGTAATGAATTACATAAACACTTAGTATAAACCATTATATAAAATAAAGTTAAATAATATACATGTATTGTACATACAATATATATCAGACATGATAAATAGGATAAAAAGACACACACACACACAGCCCCTCTTAATTCGTGTAACTACTTTTCCATTTTGTATATTATGTTGAGTTTATATCTCTGATCAAAGGGATATCATAATTCTTGAAATGTTAATGAAAATCCACATTTTTTTATGTTCTTTAATATTATCCATAAAAATATTAAATTTTAAATTTACCTTTAAATATTATTTCATTGTTATTAATTTATGGGTGACAAACTAAACATACATTAGACATAACAAAGTTAAAATGCATTGGAAAAAGGTCATTTAAATGTATAAATCTTTCAAAACTGGTATTATAGAAATGCGGATACAAAAACCTTCAGCTGTAAATAGTAACCATACATCTTGTTAACTGTCACTTAGAAACCTACACAATGGAAACATAATTTGAATTTCAAAGCACTGCCAACGATGTTCTGTATAGCCTAATGTTCTGACTTTGAGCAACGGCGTTCTTTACTAGGCGAAAGAAAAATCAGGTTCGATTGTTAATAAAGGAGACAAGTTAGGGTATGAAGAAGAAATTTTCAACGAAAATACAATAATGTGTCAAATAAAAGGCTCACGTCAGAGGTATGCAGCCTGGAAGGTCATATTCAATATCACGGTTTAAAATCTTTCTTCTCACAAACGCTATTATGTGAAATTCTTTTGAAGGTATTTCTTTGTTGAAAGGAAATCCTTTTGTTATTTTGCTATGGAATTTGGCCTTCCCAGTTAGACAAGATCCTCCATCTTGCATGTACATTCGTGAGGTTATATTGATGTAATACTGATAAAAAAGCGATGCTGGTCGTTTCAATTTTATTTTTTACAGTTAACCGATCGTCAGTTTCTAAAATATTTAAAATTTGGTAAATCATTAGGTGTGCATTAAGTGTTTTTTTTTTACAGTTATTAAGAAAAACACGCAAAGTTGTGGCAAGGCCTACTTACACAATACAACTGCCGCAATGTTGATTCCAGCAGCGCCATAACTTAGCAGTCTTCATGGCATCTTGGTAACATGAATTACTGTAAACTCATCGTTTTCAACAACAATATTTCCGCCAACATACGCGCACAAACACACTCCGTTGGACGACGAACTGTGAAATTTTTTCAAACGCGAACAGTAAAGCCGTATGTATGAAACAAGAAAGAAAGAGACGAGAGTTCAACGTTCGATCACCTAACCGAACATTCCTCCGCATTCACTCTGGCTGTAGGCCACTCACTGAACTGACTTCACCTCCACAACAGCTTTACCCCCCTCCCCACGAGTACACAATCGCAACTGAAGTCTGTATCTGTGCCGACGCCAAGACGTCATTCCGTATCCAGCGTTCAACTCACCGTCGCCGTTACAAACGTCAATACTTTCCGAAACGGAGTTTTTTTCTAATTCACTTACCACTGTGTACTTAACTTCGAGTGGGAGTATTTCTAATATTCAATTGAAATAAAATTCAAAGTCGAATTACCTTCTAAATCTGTAGTATAATTTACAAACGTAAATGGCAAAACAACTTCATTACAATAACTTTCACTAACCCGTGACGTATGCTCAGCTCGCTACACTCGATTCCACAGTTAATTTCGATAGTCAATAGTTTTAACGCAGCACAATTGTCTTATATAACTGACACAGTTTTTTTACCACAACTGAGTTCAAAAAACAATTTTTAAATACCGGTAGTTTAAAAAGTCGGCTTTAATAAATTAAAAACAGTAAACCAGTAAAAACATACGTAATGTGTTTTGTAAACTGTGGAAATTGCAGGCAAACCCGGTTGGGGGCAACCAACTGAAGTGTAAAAAAGTACACAAATTTCCATTTTTTATTTTTACGTCGTTTGTCACAATATTTGTCACGTATTGTTTACACTGGCACATGAGCGGCTCAATCTTCATGCTCATTCATTCCACCCCTCTATCCGCTAACGGGAACAATACCATTGCGTATTTTCATATTTGAAATCTCAATTTATAATTTAACGCTTGTTTGCTTAATTTTATTCGAAAAACACGTTTTTCATACATTGATTTTATTTTTTGTTTTGTGAAAAATTATTTTACGTTTTTAGACTTCAATTTGGCGCCGCCCCCAGTGGCGTATCTAGATTTTGGTCTGGGGGAGGTCCGGGCTCCGGTCGAGTCGGCTTCATACAAAAGATAAAACAAGTTAAGACTAATCAACATTACTATCTTTAAAGTAGCTGAAATACAGGTTTTAACATCCTGATATCAATCCCATTACTGTAATAACCGCATTACTGAAATATTTAGAAGATACTTATTGACTAAACTGATTTTCACACTTTCCAAATCCCGTGTAATAGATCTGATTGTAGGCTGTATTTAAAAAAAAAAGAGTTACTATCTGAAAAAAAACATAATCAAGCCTAAAAATTAAGAGATTAACAAAATCAGTCAAGTTTTTTCGACCCTCTGGGGGAGTCCGGTCCGTTCGTCCCGTAAATATTCCCCTGGCCGCCCCTGACAATTTTATGTTGCAGAATTGAAGGTTTTCTCAACTTCATCATCTAAATGACATTTTTTGTTTTATGCGTGTGTGTACATCGCAGTTAACTATACAAGTGAAAATTTTGCCAGTGTTTTCGTAGGAGCATGTGACTCTACCCGTTAGGAATGCTTCTTTAGATAGGTGAAACCGATCGAAAGCTGTGTCTCTAAAACGTTTAGTAGGTCTAGCAATGGTGTCTGTGCAATAGCTACCATTTCCTACAAGAAATTGTCAAAGATTCTGCAGAAAGTTGTACTTTAGATCGTAATTCGTATTTCAACTTGGTAATAATTTTCGTCGCTGGATTTGTTGTAACTATTATTTATTATTGTTATTTTGCGAATACGACAGCAAAAAAGACTGTCAAAACTGTGTAAAACAAATTAAAAAATATATTATTGTGAGAAATAAAAAACTATTTACTGTGTATACATTGTGTGTGAGGATCTCCACCATTAACAATTAATAAACAATGTTTCAATCACTCCCAAACAGAGACTGGTCGCCATCACAGAGTAAAAAAAAAAAAATAGATGGTATACAACAGATTAACAATCAAAATGCCAAAAATTTACCACAAAATAATCGAGATAAGTTACTTAATTTAATTACAACATACGCGTAATTACATGGCAAGACGAAGGCGAAGGCGCGCTGCCAGCTGCCAGCCAACTGGGCCGCGACGACTACTGGGGGTCGCGAGTCTCAGTTAGGATTCCTGACACGAGGTCCACCAGAGTTTAATTTATATTATTATTTACTTAATCAATGACAAAAGTAATGGCCTTTGTAGGAGATGAACCAGTTCGGACCAAAATATGCATAGACAGCACGTGCATAGAACAAGGAAGACATTTCAACTAACTTGGACGTGACATTACTTGTAATCAAGATAGAGATATAGAAAATAAAGTGACAAATTTCACAAGAATGTGTAGAACGATTTGGAGAACGTCAAATGGATTCAATGCATAGAAAGAATGCAAGAAAGTAGAATACCGAAGATGGCGAAAGATTACAACCCTAGAAGCAGAAGAAAAGTTGGTATACCTAAGAAAATGTGGACTGTGGAATAGGAACAGGCCGCTAAAGCCTAAAACCGTTAAGAAGAAGATTTACTTAATGGGAGGGCGTGAATATAGCCCTCGATTGGTGGATTATACCACGGGGGCTAACAAACGGAGTCGCTTCCAAAACTCACCTGGTCTTGCATTGTATTTGCCGAGTCTGGCGATTAGAGGATTGTGGGTCATGACAATAGACTCTACGCGCCAGGCGTCTCAAGGTGGCATTAAGAGAGCGGACACCTAGACTCAGTATCGGATTATCCATAATGCTAGGGTATGCTGCAGCATCGGGCACCACCCAGCAGAACTGACTAAGCGAAGCAAAGCTTATGATCACATTACGCATTAGTTAGTTTTATTACGCAGTTACGTATTAACCATGGAGAGTGTCGTGTTGGAAAATCAAGCAAAAGCTCTTACAGAAGTTTACTCGAATGATTTGAATAACGATCTTCTGATAGAATTTAAGCACTTTGTGCCACGAGTAAAACTGCAAGAAAGAAGGTTTTTTCAAATCGTTTAAATGAAGACTAGGCAAAAACCACAATTTTGCCTAGTATTATTAGGCAATACTTATGCCTAGTATGTCTGGATTCCTTAATACTAGGCATAGTAATGATTGGACAGATTCTCTCTGTGCCATATAACATTAAAGTTACAAGAAAGGAGACAATCCAGACGTCAATGAGGGAATGGACGAGAGGCAGGTGCTGGTTAGGAGCAAGCAGCAAGTGCCTCATGAATTAGGCCTAATCTCAAGATGAAGATTTAAAATTATAGAAATCGTTTAGCTAAACAGTTAGGTTTTTTTTTAACTTGCACATAATTGTGGTTCATTAAGAAATCACAATACAAATTTTAATATCATCAAATCTAAAACAGTAATCCATGTAAGACTACTGTATGATGTTATGTAAAGTGAATTGTCATGGCACCTAGTGGTGCGTTTTGAGTTGTATAAATAGTTGTAGAATGACTGAGGTTATGTAGGCTGGCCCACTTTCCGGCGAAATGGAAAACGGCTGCCGTTAGAGTGATACCCAAACCGGGAAAGAATTCTTCTCGCGCGGAAACCCTCAGGCCCATCAGCCTCTTGTCTGCGACGTGGATCCGCGACCATTTAGAAAGACTGGACGTGCTGATCCCCGAACAGTTCGGCTTTCGTGAGCTGCACTCCTCGACTCATCAGTTGATCAGACTCGTGGACAGGGCCGTAACTAGGCGTTGGCGAGATGTGCCCCCGCCAAGGGCGCAGGTACAAAGAGGGCGCAAAATTGACCATGAAAAATATCTTTTTTTAGAGTTAGATTGGTACAATTTGTCAAGCAAATAAAAACTCCACGTTATTGGAAAAAATCTTTCAGTTTCAGATTGTTAAAAGTTACTGTACGTGAACTGTCTATATTTGTGTCTATTATACAATAAACAAAAAGCAGCTACGTAAATTTAGTAACTGCACTGGACCTTGCCCTACTGATGGGCGCGGAGTCGGGCCAGGCGCAAAGCGAAAATCCCTTCCCCTCCGCCCATCCCTTGATGTGTCAGTCACTGGGTCACTGCACTGCACCTGCGCCTTCTTGGTTTTAGCAATGAATATAGACGTAACTAGAAGAACACTTCTTATGGAGCGAGTGGGGTCAGCTTTCTGGGGTGATAAACCGTAAATTCAACACCCCGACAACTAGATGGCGCTGGCGTTTCCAAGTAATTTTTTGTATTATACCGCGAAATTTAGTAAATTTCAAACATTTTCGTTAATATATAATTGGAAAAAGCTACAACTTATCAGATAAAAAGTGGTAGATGAAAAAATGTTTGTAGGGGTTAGACTAGACACAACCTCCAAAATTTTTTCACATTTGTTTGACACACTGGGTACGAAGGAATGAATCAAATAAATGCAGCCTACTCAAAAAATACACTTTTGATGCATTCATTTATTATGCAGTGCGCAAAAGAATTTTAAAATATACAAGAACATGCGTCTTATTAGGCCTATTACAAACATGTTTTTCATCTACCACTCTTTTATACAAAAAGTAGTAGCATTGTTTCAACTACGCTTTTAATAACCCAGAAGTGTGCTTCTAGTAACGTCTATATTCGTTGGTTTTAGCAAGCTTGTCATAACTTGAATATTACTCATACTCATACCCCTCCCCCCACGCCTGCCACGGCCACGTCAATCTATTGCTCTATTCTAGTTTGTTCTGCTGGTTTTGTTGAGACTCAGTGTAATTACAGCCGCTGGTATTATTTTCTATTGTAATTTGTGAACTAAGTGATTTTCACACTCAGCGATTAGACGACACTTATAGTGTTTGTGTTGTTACTTGTTGATGTTGGCGTTGCTTCTGTTGTACGGGTAAGAATGATTTCAATAAAATGTACCATAGCTTAGTCTACATTAACCCTAGAATTGGCGCATGTTATTCCCCGTGGTGGCCTATTTTTTCCCTTTTTGTACAGTTTTTGAAAACACTACATATTATTATTATTATTATTATTATAACACGGTATTATTGCAAAACAATACATTAATTATACTATTTACTCTTCAACATCACGAAAACGTCAGTGAATCAAACAATCAATGGAGGTTACCGTGCGAAACTTGACTCCAGCTGTCAGAAATAATTTCCCAACATTCGTTCTGTCTTTACTGCCAGACTGACAAAGCCAAATAGGCCTAACTAATATCACTGTGTTCGCCGTTTAATTTTCTAGACCTACAGAAAATAAAAAAAATACCGGAAGAAAGAAGAAGAACGGGCCCGTTCCATTGGTATAACTTATATTCCTATTGGTTCATTTTTAGCGGAAATGGTCGTGGTTGTAAATGTCCAATTTTCAGCAAGTGTCAGCTGATTTTGTTGCGCAAGTCTGCTGACTAAAATAGTCCCGATTTCAAAATTAGTTTACGTAAATATTTCAATCACAAGTTTCATGAATATGGTATCAATTTTATTTTTATAATTGGATGAGCGATCGCGTACACGGAAAACCCGAAGCACTGTAAATACAAGTGAGCCTCTCGCGGTAAGAAAAAAGAAACGATGTCTGCTACGTTTTAACGCTATCGCCGAATTTTTCGGTGAACGCAACTGTCGGCACTGAACATAAACAAAAGTAGTTTTTAAATGGCAGCCATTTACAACTGTAATACAATGTAAATTAAATGGGAATGGTTTGTTTCAGAAATGGGGCCAAAAAAACCTTCTGGAAGTGAATTTAAAAAAATCAAAAAACGAAAAGAAGAAGACGACGAAAAATTAGCATCGGCGCTTGGAAATTGACTGCGAAATGAAGAGAAAGAAGTAGGTGAAAGTGATAGTGCCAGTAATAGTAATGCACTTCAAGAAGAAGAAGAAGAAGAAGAAGAAAAAGAAGACGACCAAGAAGAAAAGGAAGGAGAAAATGAAAAAGAAGATAGCAAGACTGAGACTGTTTCAGAAGACAACCACAGCCAGATCACTCCAATGGAGTTCGTCACAAACGTCATTGATTTTGAAGAAGGAAGTGATCCTGAGCTAAGTCATTCCACAATGGGCAGGCAATCTACTGATCTTGAAAAACCCAGCACATCTTGCACATCTAATTATAATGAAAATGATGCATTAGATACTACTGATGTGGGAATAGAAATTATCTACGAGGATCCCAAAAAATGGCCAGCAAATTTTCGATCAGACACAGTTCGTTGTAAACTTGTTGAACGAGGCCCACAAACAATTGACTTAGATAGCTACAAATTCCCCTGTGCAGATGATGGAAAACACTTTTCTCAGAAATGGGTTTATAAACTTCTACCAAACGGGGAAAAAGTAAAAAGGCAATGGTTGTTGTACAGCCAGTCTAAGGACGCACTGTTTTGTTTCCCTTGCCTTCTCTTTTCAAAAGATGACAAAAAGGACAAATCTGCTTTCTCTAATATTGATGAGGGATTCAATGATTGGAGACACTTGAACCCATTTATTGTCAATCACGAAAGGTCGATACCTCACCGACATTCTTATGTCGATTGGAAAGAATTAGAAATTGGACTGAAAACTAGTAGATCTGTTGATGCAGAACATCAAACATTGATACAAGCTGAAGCAGAAAAGTGGTGCAATGTTCTCAAATGTATTGTGGATGTAATTCTCCATTGTGCCAGGAATAACTTACCTTTAAGAAGAGGTTCCGATTCGATCAGTGATAGCAACTGTGGTGTATTTCTGAGTACATTAGAACTTATTAGTCACTACAATCCTCAACTATCTAAGCACATAGAAAATATTAAAAGTGGAAAACATGTCACAAGCTATTTTTCACCTCTAATTCAAAATGAGGTCATAGACATTTTGGGAAATAAGGTTCGATCTGAAATACTGAAGAATGTAAAAAGTTCTAAGTATTTCTCTATTATGTTTGACTGCACCCCGGACACAGCACATTTAGAACAAATGAGTGAAATAATAAGGTATGTTAACATTAAGGATGGGAAATGCTCAGTTGAAGAAAGTTTTGTGGACTTCATCATAAGTCACCAGAAAAAAGGAAGAGGGTTATCACAAGAAATATTGCAAAAGCTAAACAATGACGGCTTGGATATTCAGAACTGTCGTGGTCAAGGCTTTGACAACGGCTCAAACATGGCAGGAAAATATGAAGGCGTTCAAGCGCACATATCCCAACTAAACGACCTTGCTAAATTTGTGCCTTGTGCAGCACACAGTCTTAACCTCGTTGGCGTGCACGCCGCGGAAGTGTCAATTATGATGACAAGTTTTTTTGGAAATGTGTTGGAGTTTTTCAACTTCTTTAGTAGCTCTACCTTAAGGTGGGAGGCTTTGATTGGTTGTCTCAAAACTACCCTTAAGAGACATTGTGATACAAGATGGTCTTCCAGGCGTCAAGCTGTGACAGCTCTTAAGAAGAACTTATCATCTGTACACAAAGTTTTACAAAACATGGCTGATAAAGACAACGACTGGAACACTGACACACTGTCTGGTGCTATGAAACTTCTTAGACAAATTGATTACGAATTTGTGTGCCTTTTAGAGATGTGGTCTGATGTTTTGATAAGTTTGGACTGCACCAACAAGTCACTGCAAGGAAAGGGCACAACTCTTGACGTAGCATCAAGTTTGCTCTCAGGTTTGGCAAAAAAAGTTGAAGACCTACGTAAAGAAGGAATTAAAAAATACACAGAAAAAGCCAAAGCTATTTGTGATTCCATGGCCATCCAAAGCAGTTTTGCTGTTAAGAGGCTGAGGAAAGTCAAGAGGATGGCTGGGGAGACGGCTGAAGATGAAGCACACTTGTTGAGTTCTGATAAATCATTTGAGACAGAATGTTATACTGTATTTGATAGAATTGTAAGTGAAATGGAAAAAAGGGCACACATTTACCACACAGTTTCATCAGACTTCAGTTTTTTGTCAGGAAAGTCCTTAAGTGAATGCTCTGTTTCTTTTCTTGAAAAGTGTGCAGCTGATCTTGGTGCGATATATAGCAGAGACATTGATAGAGTTGAGCTAGTTAACGAAGTAGCTGCTTTCAAGTTTCATGCAAAAGAGCTGGTGAAGAACATTTACAAGGCTTCCCATTTGGATATTCTGAAAGTTATTTCAAACTATGGATTAAGAGATGCTTATCCAAACATCGAAATAGCATTGAGGATATTTTTGACAATGCCCGTCAGTGTGGCGTCTTGCGAGCGTACTTTCAGCAAGCTGAAGATAATCAAAAACTACTTACGGTCAAGTATGTGTGAAAACAGATTGACAAACTTAGCTATCCTGTCCATAGAATATGAGATTGCTTCAAAACTTGATTTTAGTGAAATAATTAGTGAGTTTGCCTTGCTGAAAGCAAGAAAGGTAAAGTTTTAGTTCCATGGCTTTTCTGCTGTATACTGTATGTAACAATTTGTAAAAGCAATATATTTGTTTACTGAAGAGTTTCAATTTGTTATTTACCAGCCCCCAGAGCCAAAAAAATGGTACCTGCAGTTACAACAACAGAGTGTTGTAAGTGCAAGTCCTGAAGTCCTGTGTAAAAAAAATCGAGATAAATTATAGAACTAAAGCACCAACTAAAGTTATGAATTTTTTTTGCTGTTGTATGAAATTTACTATTACAAAAATACCGAATACAATGTGAGAACGTATTTCCTGGTCGCAATTTGCGTCAAAGCTTGCTTAAGGGGGCTGCATGGTGTATCACGTGATGAGACATCCACGAATCACAGTACAATATAAAAAGAGCTTTTTTTTTTTTTTTTTTTTTTTTTTTTTTTTTTTTTTTTAGTAATCGAGCCTGGAGTTGGGGGGGGGAAGCGACATAGGGCTTGGGGGGGATCGGCACCACTGTTGGGGGCGCAGCTTTGTCAAAATTGCCAAGGGCGCAGGAGTACCTTGTTACGGCCCTGCTCGTGGAGTGCATTACCGAGGCTGGCTGCCAGGACAAACAAACGACCGCGTTCTTCCTGGACGTAGAAAAAGCCTGCAACCGCGTGTGACACGAGGGTGTCCTTTACAAACTCACGGAAGTGCTTCTCCCAGATTGGTACGTTCACTTGATCGGCAGCTTTCTGCAAGACCGTAGCTTCCGAGTGAGAATAGACCACGCTCTCTCTTCGAAGAGGCGTATTACCGCTGGTGTCCCTCGGAGAAGTGTACTTTGGCCTCTCCTGTTTTCGTTGTTCGTCAACGACACGCCTCGAGTTCCTGGAGTAAGATTGTCGCTGTTCGCGGACGACACTGCGGCGTTTGCCTCAGACCCGAACGCAAGTTATGCAGCAGTCAAGCTCCAGCGTCAACTCGACGCGTATGTCGGGTGGGCCGATGATTGGAGAGTTGCCATCAAGTACCTCGAGCTTCACGTGGACTCCCGACTCACCTGGCTGACCCGAACTTAATACATCAGACAACGCGCTTCGGCGCAACTCAGCAGACTTTGGCCCGTGCTTTCTAATCCGGCAATGACCCCTCGACTGGGTAAGCTCATCGTCAACTCGTACGTGTTGCCCGTGATTACCTATGCCTGTCCTGTTTGGGGATACCTTGCTCGCTGTCATAGATCAGCGCGTACTCGACCGGGGACTAAAGCTCGCGTGTAAAGTCCCCCGGAGGTACTCTTCTCGTCTTTTGAGGAGAGGACTCGGTGATGACGCCTGGCGCGTAGATTCTATGGTCGGGCAGTTCGTGTGACTCCACACCGCCGGTCTTGGAAGCGACCCCGTTTACTAGCCCCGGTGGTACAATCCACCATCGAGGGTCGCTTCTGGCCCTCCGTTAAGTAGAAAAAGTATAAATTGAATTCCAACTGACCCAGTGGTAGGAGTCCTAATTGAGACTCGGGACACTGCACAACTCGCGAACCATTAGTACGTCTGAGCCACCACCCCCTATAAAAGTCAATCGCCCTCGGGCGATTTTAGACGACCCCCCACCCATAATTCTATTTTGATGCTCTCTCAGTAGCCCCAGCAACTTCATTTTCCTTGATACCTTCCTTCTAAGTGCTATCCTTCCCCAAGTACGTTGGCACACTGCTTGGAGTTGTTACCGTTTGCCACCGGCACGGAGGTTCCATGCGTCGCGGGGAACGACCGGCGCCTCAAGGCGCCTGCGGCATCTGCCGTTCGCTTCGCCACCAGTGGCAGTGCTACCATGACCTAATCCTCGTATAAAATAAAATAAAGATGTTTTTAAAAAATTTCCGGCGTGTCCGACGTGCCGAGACAGCCTGGAGTCCAGGTGGCCCTCTTTGCGGACGACACGGCCGTATTTACGGCCGATCGTCATGTAGAAAGAGCCGTCTTACGACTGCAGCGCCAGCTCGACACGCTCGGGGACTGGACTGAAAATTGGAGAGTGCAACTCAACGCTACCAACAGTGTAGCCGTCGAATTCTCGAAGCGACGGAAGAACCCTGTTAGGCAGTTACGTATCGGCAGAACGTACTTGCGCTGGTCCAAAGAGGTCAAGTACCTCGGATTACACCTCGACCGTCGGCTCACCTGGCGTACCCACGCTCAGACAGTTCATAAGCGAGCATCCACTCGTCTGAGCTTACTGTTTCCACTCCTGATCAGCTCAGCCATGACCAGGAAATTGGGCAGGATGATCGTCGGCGCGTATCTGCTGCCGGTCATTACCTACGCTTGCCCGGTTTGGGGTTACCTCGCCGCAATGCATAAAAAGAAGTTGCAGAGCGTCCTCGACAGGCATCTTCGGCTAGCGGCCAAAGTCCCCCGTCGCTTCTCATCACGCATTCTAAGGAGAGGACTTGGCGTCCGCTCTTTAGACGAAACATTCAGGCGGCTTGCACGCAAATTTTATGCACGTGCGGCGAGGTTCCCAGACAATCCTCTAGTGGCTGGGCTGGGCAGGTACCGTATACGTCTAGGTGATTCGTGGAAACGCCCTCGGTGTATACTGCGCTAGAGTAGGCTAGCACAACACCCGAGAATCGGCCTGCTATAGAGCACACGCCCTACTTGGGCAGGACCACGAGGCAGGATCTCCAGAAGGTAGCTCGGAACTCAGATATCGAGCGGTTCGTCTCTGCGACGCACAACCGCACAGCCCAGACAGTCGGTCCGGCGTGTCCTTCCTTTATTTTAGGTAACCTGTCTAATAGAAAGTGCAGCACTGTTTCCATCTGGCAGCCCCGGAAGCTGCAATTCAGCCGTGGGTGCAAAGACGCCCCACTACCGAACGCATCGCAACCGCCAGTCGTGTGACGTTATGTACTTCGTCGTTTGGTTGACCGTGTAAGTAGAAAACCAAATTACCCTGTTACAGTACTTCCTTGTCGTGAAGGAAACAACGAAAAACTTAATTTTTTATGTTAAAAGAAGTAAAATCATTGGTAACGCAGAAGGCAAAGAGAAATGTCGGTACACAAAAAGCAGTAGCATTAAACAGTCTAACCCTTTATGTGAATAAGAAGATAAACACAATGAAAATAAAGTAGTGATACTAATAATAATGAACATAGTAATAGCAATATGTAGGAGTTTCTTTCGAGTTGTTCATAAGCTGAATTATGGCTAAACACAGTATCGTGTCAACAACAATACTACTATGACTTCTATTTACGTGAGTTATCAGAATTATAAGTAGTAAACATTTATTACGACGCGTTACGGTAGATGAGTTACTTACTACCATATAAATATCACTATAGTATTGACGACTAGGAACACTAAGTTTTTTATAAGTAAAAACGTAAAGTTTTACCTTACAGCCTAAACCGGCTTTCACCTTTAGAAGGCTTCATCAGAGGCTGCCATAGGTAGCGTTGTCCGTCTTGTTGTTGGCGACGGGATAGTTATTCGAAAGATTGAAGCTGTGTGTGTGTGTGTGGTGAGATGTGTTCGAATAATGCGTGCGATTTGAATTGTGTCTGTTCGTTTAGGATGTCGTTTTTATTTGTTTTTGTGTGTTTGTATATTTCTAATTGTTCTAGAGTGTCTAGTTTTCGGCCTTTTGTGTGTACGTGTAGAATGTTCATGTTATTGTCGATGTTTTTATATGTGTGGTTTGCTTCAATGAGGTGGTTTGCAAAGGTAGATTCTGTAGTGGTGTGGAGTGCTTTTGTGTGTTCAATGTATCTCTGTTTGAAGCTACGTCCTGTCTGGCCTATGTAGAATTTATTGCAATTTGAGCAATTTAGCTTGTATACACCAGGTAGATCGAATTTGTTTTGTGCTTTGGGCATGCGTTTTGATAGTGTGTGTTCTGTGTTGTTAGTAGTTTTGTAAGCGATTCTGTATCCTGCTTTTTTGAATTTGTGGGCAATTTTTTCAGTTTGTTTGTTGATGTATGTTAGTGTGTGTTAGCTTCAAACAGAGATACATTGAACACACAAAAGCACTCCACACCACTACAGAATCTACCTTTGCAAACCACCTCATTGAAGCAAACCACACATATAAAAACATCGACAATAACATGAACATTCTACACGTACACACAAAAGGCCGAAAACTAGACACTCTAGAACAATTAGAAATATACAAACACACAAAAACAAATAAAAACGACATCCTAAACGAACAGACACAATTCAAATCGCACGCATTATTCGAACACATCTCACCACACACACACACACAGCTTCAATCTTTCGAATAACTATCCCGTCGCCAACAACAAGACGGACAACGCTACCTATGGCAGCCTCTGATGAAGCCTTCTAAAGGTGAAAGCCGGTTTAGGCTGTAAGGTAAAACTTTACGTTTTTACTTATAAAAAACTTAGTGTTCCTAGTCGTCAATACTATAGTGATATTTATATGGTAGTAAGTAACTCATCTACCGTAACGCGTCGTAATAAATGTTTACTACTTATAATTCTGATAACTCACGTAAATAGAAGTCATAGTAGTATTGTTGTTGACACGATACTGTGTTTAGCCATAATTCAGCTTATGAACAACTCGAAAGAAACTCCTACATATTGCTATTACTATGTTCATTATTATTAGTATCACTACTTTATTTTCATTGTGTTTATCTTCTTATTCACATAAAGGGTTAGACTGTTTAATGCTACTGCTTTTTGTGTACCGACATTTCTCTTTGCCTTCTGCGTTACCAATGATTTTACTTCTTTTAACATAAAAAATTAAGTTTTTCGTTGTTTCCTTCACGACAAGGAAGTACTGTAACAGGGTAATTTGGTTTTCTACTTACACGGTCAACCAAACGACGAAGTACATAACGTTACACGACTTTAGTTAAGTAACGGACACGTCATGGACAACGAAATCCAAGAATACTACCATATAGTTATTTACTCCTCAAAATGACACTAAATTCGTGTGTTGGGAATCAGATTTTAGTAATACACACACAACCTACGTGTCAGACAGACAAGATTATATTAACTAGTGCTATATAACAAAAAAGCAGGATACAGAATCGGTTACAAAACTACTAACAAAACAAAACACACACTATCAAAACGCACACACAAAGCACAAAACAAATTCGATCTACCCGGTGTTTACAAACTAAATTGCTCAAATTGCAACAAATTCTACATAGGCCAGACAGGACGTAGCTTCAGAGATACATTGAACACACAAAGGCACTCCACTCCACTACAGAATCCACCTTTGCAAACCACCTCATTGAAGCAAACCACACATACAAAAACATCGACAATAATATGAACATTCTACACGTACACACAAAAGACTGAAAACTAGACACTCTAGAACAATTGGAAATATACAAACACACGAAAACAAATAAAAACGACATCCTAAACGAACAGACACAATTCAAATTGCACGCATTATTCGAACATATCTCACCCCACACACACAACATCGATCTTTCGAAATTCGATTCCGTCGCCCACAACAGGACGGACAGCGCTACCAGCGACAGCCTCTGAAGAAGCCTTTTAAAGGTGAAAACCGGTTCAGGTTGTAAGGTAAAACTTTATGTTTTTACTTATAAAAAACTTTGTGTTCCTTGTCGTTAATGTAATAGTTATATATAGTTAAGTAACGGACACATCATGGACAACGAAATCCAAGATTATATTATTAAGACTTGTATATCAATTTATCTACATTTTCATTAAACAGGATTAGAATTAAAACGCCACAATAAACAGTAAGTTTAAAACATTTAATTAATTATCTTTTTTACATTCGTCAAACATTTTAAATAAAATCGCCCTGTACATTACAGTAAAAATACTGAATCTTGTTTCAAAAAGTGAATTCTGATGCCATCTAGCGGTTGTTCTCTTAACTTTTACCGCTCCTTAATCTGCAAACGTAGTACCTGAATAAACCGATTTATGAATCTGTGTTTGGCGTCTGGATAATTTTAAAACGTATTTTACACCTTTATAATAAACAGGAGCGAACCTAGGAAGGGATATGATGATATAAATCCCCCCCCCCCCGAAAATAAATGTTAGAGCAAAAAATTTTAAACTGGTTGCGTGTTTTTGAAATGAAATTAATCGATTTCCAAGTTTTTTGTCAGTTTTAAAAAATTACTATTTAGGTCGAACAGTTCCAGTGTTGCCTATGTACTCGCGTAATTATCGCGCTTTATTTAACAAACTTTACTTAAATATTTCGGAGTTTTTAATAATGAAACATGGAATAAACATATAATGAAACATAAGTAATCCACATATGTTTGGATTAAAATATCAATTAGGATAAATAAAACATATTTGACAAAGAATATAGTATAGTAATATTTATTTCTTAAGTTTTTTCACCTTTCTTCTTATCCTATTTTTTCTTTTGAAAAAGACTGACAATCATTACATTTTTTAACAAAATTATTTACCATTATTTTACATGGTGCAAAATTTATATCCACAGCAATTATATACTGTACATGCTGTTTACCTTCATTTTCTTAATTTTAATGTTTTCTTTAAAGTATGTATATTACACAGAAACCTTGTGTATTATGAGGCTTCCAAGACAAACTGGAAGCCTAGAAGATAGATGTATTTTATTGATTTTAATGAAATTAGAGAATTACAGCTACTTCTCGCCCTATTACAGCTACTATTAAAATTAGTGTTTTAACTTGTCGGTTCTATTTTCATTATAATATGAGAATAATAATACTCTAAGAAACCGACTCTGGTGATCATGGGGGGGGGGGTCATCACCGGATTAGAAAGCACGGGCCAGAGTCGGGTTATACCTTTTCAGGCATTCATCTCATCTTTGGATGACCCACTTCTTTCTATACCAATGGCTTTATAGTTCTGTGCTATTTTCAGCAATCGATCCTCTGTCATCCTTAGCGATTCTGTTATCCACCGTCTTTTGTAAGCTGAAATAATTTCATTGTGAAAGTTGTGTTGGTGGTTATAATCACAAACAGAATTAACACTGTTGCACACTACTATAGAAAAATTATTCTGATTAGCACTTTCAAACCTCACAGCTCATCGTCACAACAGAATCTGACGATCAGCTATGAGGTTTGAAAGCGCTAATCGGATAATTTTTCTATAGTGGTGTGCAACAGTGTTAATTCTGTTTGTGAAATAATTTCATTTATGTCCTCTACTTCAAGTTCTGCTCTGACATCCTCATTCCTTATTCTATCTTGCAATGTATAGCTTGAAGTACTTTGAAGAAACTGCATTTCAGCACTCTGAATCTTGTAGCATTCCTTTTTTGTCATGACCCACGCCTCACTCGCATATAGTCAATGTGGGTATTGCAATTGTCTTGGAAAATTTAATCCTTGTGCTGTATCTTGTTTTATTTCTAAGATTTCTATGAATCGTACTACAAATATTCCTAAATTTATTTACCTTCTCTCTTATATCCTATTCAGATTCATAGCTTAGGCAACAGCACAGCCGAGGTATCTAAAACATCTCACTTGTTCTAAAGTGCTGTAGTAGCTTGTTGCACCATTTAAATCCGTTAAGTCGCCCCAACACGACCACATCTGTCCGGTGTGTTATTGAACATGGCAAGTGTCCACGATATAATTAAGAAAAGTGTTACACAGGGATGGATCAGCAAGCAATTTGCTGGACAGATGAGAAAAGTTGGACCATTCTTTAATGGTATACAGCAGTAGTCGACAGCCCTGTCCCTGCTGGTGCAAGTGTGCCCGTCGATAAAGTGTGACGTGCCTGCAAACCAATTTGTAATTTTCTTTTCTTTTGAACGAAGGAATTCACCCACATTGTACCCGCTTTGAAGTACTGTACTATAAATTAGGGGAACAACCCGCTTCAAATTTTACTTTTTTCTAATACAATAATTACTGTAAATTAGTGTTTTCAAGAAATGGAACTGAAACCTTCTTTTATGTTTAAAATGTGATTTTTTTCAAGTTTTACATTTCTGTGCACTTTATAAAAATAAATAGTTTTTATTATGGTAAGTCCTTTAATTTATTTTTATTAAAATATGTTCCTGTTTAACCATCAAGTTTTGTTGGTCTTAACATGTATGTGCATGATGACAGATTGTTCATGAGCTACTCCTAATGTGAAAAATGTTCACAAATTTATATGAAAAATACTGAAAGTTTTTTTTTGATTTGGTGTTCCACGTCGCTAAATATAAGCGCAAGGGTATTATAAAGCGACAGTTAATTTTTGTAACGTCCGGATATTTGAACTCCGCACCTTTCTATTTTCCATTAATGGGGTGGGGAGGAGTGCGCCCATAGAAATATGCGCCCCCATAAATTCAAAGGTTGCCTATGATTGGTATCAAGTATAAGTGATAGGAATGAGCGAAGACAGAAGTACAGTGTATAACTTTATCAACACACTAAGTTTATTAACGAACAAGTATAAGATTGTATCTGTGTTTGTCAGTTCAATGTTCTTTTCATAATATTCACTTACAGTTTAAAATACATCCTACTCATTTAAGTTATGTACCAAACAAAAATTAACATGGTGGTAAGGTACACTTGGAATTTAAAGTAATTTTAGAGTAAAACCATGAACATACATAACGCGATATTAGTTTTGTATCACATTTACACAGGTGCTTATTTATGGGGGGGGGGCGAACGGGAACAGACCCCCCTCCATGGAGGGTCAAAAAAGTTGACAATATTTATTAATCTCTTAATTTAGGCTGTTTTATTTCTTTTTTTCTAGGTGTGTACGCTAATATAGTAGTAGCCTTTTTTTTTTAATGTACAAACAGGTTTATTACACAGCATTAGCATATACGCCTATGTTTGAAACATGAAATATAGGAAAATCAATTCTGTCAATAAGTATGATGTCTTTTAAACAATGTTTCAATAACATGTCTTTTTATTGTGTTATCATCGTTTACTAACACTGATTTCATGATGTTATCATGCGTTTTTCAGCCACTTTAAAAGTAGTAATGTGATTAGTCTTAACTTGTTTTTGCTTTTGTATAAAGCCGACCCGACCCCGGACACCCCAAACCCAAATTCTAGTTACGCCACTGCATTCACAATTACAAAACCACTCTAAAATCACGAGACAAAAAAAAAAATTCGTCTGATTGATCTGCCCCTGGAATTACACTATATCGACTCTTTGTTTTCAAGAATCGATCGATATGTGTTGAGTAGACTGATGTACTGTAACCATGGAGGTAGGAAGGGAGTGGAGGGAGCATTTGCTTGCATTAAGTGTGGCAAGTTTGAGGGTGTCCCAAAATGGCGACTCACAAGGGCAATGTCCCCTACCTAATGTCCCCTAAATTTTTTTTTTTTTTTTTTTTTTTTTTATTTTTTTTTTTTTTTATTTTTTAATCTAGGGTAGAGTCTGTAGAAGCGCCTTGTACTTGATCTTATAAAGAGCAGCCATAAATGTTTGTTAAAAATCGAGTTTCGTGAAAAATCTCTCAGGGCAATGTTTTTTGTTTTTGCTATTACATCAAATAAAGTATTGTTATTTGTTACTAAACCGTCCTAAATAATTAAATATCACGTTCTCAATGAAAGGCCAGTCTTACATTGCAAGAAAAGGTGCATTAAAGTAAATAAATGATAATTCTGAAAGAAACTAATTTTGAATCAAGGGTGTCTAAACATGGCCGCCGGCGGGAATTCGTGGCCTCAGTTTCACATGGCTGATCTAGCTGTTAGGCTCCCTCCACTCCCTTCCTACCTCCATGACTGTAACAACATTCGGAATGACGACAACGACGAAGGCCATAGCATCAATCTCAAATGTGTGTTTTACAACTGTCGCTGCCACCATTGCCAATCGTATGTATCGTGTTTACATTGCCTCATTCGAGACTTCCCAAACGACTCTAGTTCGAAACCCTTGCTACCCATATATTATCACCAGTTCTATTTACGCACCCATGCCACGTCATTATTTTCTCTTCAATATAACTGTACGACTCAGCATATCTTTCTCATTTCATCATTGGTTATCCTGTTCATTCTTGAGATTCTACAGCTTGACTGATCATTTTAGTTGAGTGAAATTTATCGCAGTTTAGGTGGATGATATGAGGATTTCAGAGATCACTGGTTAGTGAAAAAGCTGTTGAGTATTTTGCTCGATCACACCAGTCAAAATACCAAGCAGGGGTGTATTTATGGGGGGGGGACGTGACAGGACCCCCCAGAGGATCAAAAAGTTGACAAATTTAATGAATCTCTTAATTTTTAGGCTGTCTTATTATTTTTTCAGCTGTGTACACAAATATAGCAGTAACTATTTTCATACATACAACAGGTTTATTACACAGCATTAGCATATACGTTTGAAATATGAAATTATAGGAAACTAATTCAGTCAATCTTGTAAACAACGTTTCAATTACACGTATTTTTGTGTGCTATCAGCGTTTAATGAAGAAATTTGTGTTAGTGGTTGAAATCACAATCAGAATGATCACTGTTGCACACCACTATACAAAAATTATCCCGATTAGCGCTTTCAAGCTTCACAGCCCATCGTCAGATCGGAATAGGCAGAAATTATGTGAAAATAAACCCTTCACCCCTCTCCCCCACCCTGCTCACACACAACAAGCCATAATATAAATGACCCTTCCCCACCCCCTAAACCCTCTCCCACCATCTGTACAGTTACATGTTTTTTTTTCTAGCAAATTCCTTGTGTTTCAGTGATGTGTGTGTGTGTGTGTGCATCCTTTTAAACTTACCCTCTTCCTCTCCACACATGTGGGTCAGTCACACACCCTTATTTTAAAACATCCAATTAGTACTATGCAATATAATTCTTAATCTTATCTATCTGTCCTCTATCATTTACTTCTTAATCATGTTATAAAATATTTCTTCATTATCAAATTTAATTTTAATATTAATTAAATTGTCCAACCCTTTTTCTCTTTCTTTCAATATTTCTAACTCCTCTCTAAGCTTCCTTTCAACTGTGTTATTTACTACTTTTACAATTTCGTATTCTTCCAAAGGATTAACAAACTTATGGTCGTCTTCTATGAAATGTCTTGCATATAACGAGTTGGTTGTTCTATTACCTTCTCCACGTTTGTGGTCAGACAACCTGCATACGAATTTTCGTCCTGTCTCACCTAGGTACACTTTGTTGCAGTCTTTACATTTTAATTTATAAATTCCGCTTTTCTGTAATACTGGAATTTTTTCTATATTCTTATTCCTTATCTTATCAAATACCGTTTCACATTTTTTAATAGCTATATCTACTCCATATTTATTAAAACATTTTATAATTTTTCTAGTATGTGAACCTATGTATGTCAATGACCCTGCATAATTCTTTTGTTCTGGTTCTATTTTAGCTTTTTGTATGTTAACCCTTTTCATAACTTTATCCACTATGTTGGTGTTATAATTATTATTCCTTACAATTCCCTTTATCGTTTTTAACTCCCTAACTTTTGATTCGGTCTCTTTTAAACACTTCTGAGTTCTGTAACAAAATGTATTGATTGCCGCCATTTTATATCTATATGGATGGTAAGACTCTCTTGGTATAATTATATCAGAATACGACTCTTTCCTAAATACCCCAAACTGTAGTTTCTCATTATCCTTAATTTCTATGTTCAAATCTAAGTAATTTATTTTCTTACCTCCTATCTCTTCTTTAAATTGTAAGTTTTTATCCTTATTATTTACCTCATTTATAAACTCATGCACTTCTTCTATGCTTCCTTCCCAAATTACTAATACATCATCAACGTATCTAGACCATAATTTTATATTGTCTTTGTACTTAGTGGAAGTTATTAATTGCTTTTCAAAATCATTCATGTATATTTCAGCAAGAATAGGGGATAATGAAGACCCCATAGGTAAACCTTTTTTCTGTATATAAAACTTGTTATTAAACCTAAAATAGTTCTGATTTACACATTCTCTAATTACTTTCATCAACTGGTTTTTATACCTGCATTCCCCCATATTATTATCGTTTATTAACTTAATAACTTTATTTACTGTGATATTGGTAAACATGTCCTTAACATCCAGCGATATCAATTTTGTATTTACATTAATCCTAATATTTTCTAATTTTTCTATCAATTTTACATTATTCTTAATCTTGATTAATCTTAAATTTTTTTTTATGAAGCCGATTTGACCCCCCCCCCTCCAACTCAAATTCTAGATACGCCATTTCGACCAAGAGCACTCAGCCACTGGATTTTGGGAGTTAAGAAACAAAAAAAAAAAATAAATGGAGCACATACACGTTTTGATCATCCACAACATTTCTGTAGATCCAACAGAAGATTTAATTATTTCTGTTTAATATAAATAATACTTAGATATCTCTTAAAAGCTACCATATCAAAACAATTTCTGATTGCATTTAGACTAATAAAAGAACACTATGTTACAGTGTTCAGCTAAGTAGCCTAGACAACGTGGGGGGGGGGGCTTTGGCTTAGTACACACAGCCAGACTGGGAATGTGCGGTACAGTTAACAACAACGTTCGATGCTTTAAAGCATATAATATATAACACCTATTGTAGAGGTAACAGCCATGCTCGAGACTACAATGAATGGTTTAATGCATGGGCATAACTTGGGGCCTAACTTTGGGGGGGGAGTAGAGTAAAACTTCATAAATACGAGTGTGTAGTGAGACCATCTATATAATAAAATTAATAAAATATATTATATACAAAATTAGAAAGTTTAGTAATAATTTTTAGTTAGTAAACGAGGGACAATTTCATTTTTTAATGATCAACAAAGATTTCTTCATAAGTTGTACTTCCAGTTATGTTTATACCTAGAACAAAATATACTGTAGGCCTATAAAAATAAACAATTTCAGTTCTTCCAATTCTTATAACAAATTTTCATAAACGCATCCTCTCCCTTAGGCACACTGTCACAAAATGCTCGGCAGTAGTAGCAGTAAGCCGAATCAGTCACAACACAAAGAAATTTTCAAATTGCCAGTCAGGCAATTTTTAAAGAAATTAAGCAGTGTTACTCCTTTGCGTTTCTTATCTCCCATTTCTCAGAACTTATGAGTTCCAAAACAAGTCTTTTTTGTGTAAAAGGCACACATTGTATTCCAGTGAATTAGGTATCTAGCGTTTGTTTTTTCGAACAGAAATATTATTTTGACGTATATCATTCAAATATGTCAAACATTCCCCTTAGAAGTTCCTTCAAAAGAAATAAGAATAATAAATTTATGGCAACTAGTCGTCTGTTAATATGGCAACTCTTTTTGAAACATACAAACAGGTTTATTACACAGCATATGCGTGTACATTTGAAATATAGGAAAATCAGTTCAGTCAGTAAGTATCGTCTAAACAATGTTTCAGTAACGCATATTTTTATTGTTTTATTACTGTTTATTTTAATGCGATTGATTTCAGGATGTTAAAACACATTTTTCAGTCACTCTACAGACAATAATGTTTATTAGTTTTAACTTGATTTTCTTTGTATTAAGGCAACTTGCCCTCCCTCCACGGTCAAATTCTAGATACACCAGAGAGAGAGAGAGAGAGAGAGAGAGAGAGAGAGAGAGAGAGAGAGAGAGAGAGAGAGAGAGAGTATAAATCCGTTGCATACAGAGTCTGGAAGATACATCAGGTCATTCTGCTTTGTCTATAAAGAGAGAGAGAGTATAAATCCGTTGCGTACACAGTCTGGAAGGTACGTCAGGTCGTTCTGCTTTGTCGAGTTAGGATAGGGTTGTGTCTGTCAATGATGGAAGAGTTCGCGTTCAGATTTCTTCCACCCAGCAGAGTTCTCTTACCCACATCTAAGTGATTTGGCAAGTTCCCCGTCACATCGTGAAAAGATGCTCATCTCTGGCGGACGATACCCCTCCCTTCCATAGTCTTCTTCTTCTACTATCAGGAAGTACTCGAATCACCTGTCCCACTCCACTCCACTAACGCGTCCTAGGTCTTCTTGGTCATCAGGCTTGTATTGCCAAACTTATTTAGGCTACCTGCCATCTGACAGCCTATTCACATGAGCAATTCACATTTCATTGTTTTTTTTTTCTGCAACACGATTTTGGATATTTGTTCAGCACTTTACAAATAATGTCTTCATTGTGTGCAGACTTTAACAGATCTACGATGGCTGTATCCTATTCAAATATTTCTTCACCGGAACCCAACTTTCAGAACCATACAATTACACTGGCACAGATATTAACCCTTCAACAATCTCCTATATAACGGTCTTCTTCTGAAGAAACCTACATTAAAACAGTTGTACAAGCAGTGAAACGCGTAAACAATGCTGTCTTGGATGGCGGTCCTAGTGAGGTAGCGGCAGTCACACCCCATGAACCAGTCACGCGAGTCGCCCCGGTGGCGTAACTGCCTGTGGGGGGGACGCAAACATTTTATTTCATTTTTTTAAATAAATTGCCTTATTTCAAATCCGTCCTGTGACTTCGTTGCGTTGTTTTTGTTGTTACGCGTTTCAGGAACTATGTCCCATCATCAGACGTATCACTCGGGAAGAGATTGTCAAATATTAAAATTCATAAAAGTACATTATTTAAACACACGTGTTCGACTCGGTGCGCACCATGTAACGTTCGGTCGGATACTGAATTCTTGGACTTCGAGTTATTGCCAGGTTGTTTATCTCAAGCAAATGCAATGCGGTGTCGTACAGTGGGTTGGATTTAAAATTCAATTTATCATTCAGTATGACATCATTGTTGTTCGTGCTGTTATAACTTTTGTATATTTCAAACTCCTCCAATGCATCCATGTAGCAACCCTTGTTACAGTAATGTAAAGGTATAAGATTCGACCTTAAATCCATGTAAGTATGGTTATTTGAAATCAAATGGTGTGCGTAATTTGACTTAATGTTTTCAAGTGAATATATGTTATTTAAATTTTTGCGTGGTGTGTGTTCTTGAAATCTTTTGACGAAACGTCTCCCTGTCTGGCCAATATAGAAACTATCACAGTCATTACATATTAGTTTATATATGCCTGTTTTTATCTCCAAGTGGGTTTGAATATTTGGGCGAACTAATTTCCATAGACTATTATTAGTTTTGAAAGTAGTAGTAATACCGATTTTATTTAATGTGGATGTTAAAATTCTGGGCATTATATTGGTGTAAGTGGTTGAAATGAATGTGGTCTTAGAATTTTTAGCTGGTTCAGGTTTGGACTTTTTATATTTGTGCTTTCTGAGGATGTTATCAATCATTGAACTGTTGTAACCATTGGCTACTGCTGTTTTATTGTATTGAGCTCATTGTTGAAATCTTCACTGTCAAAGGGTATCGTTAATAATCTGTGTATGAAGCTATTGTATGCTGCTATTTTTTGTGAAAAGGGATGATGCAAGTTGGCGTGTATGGTTACATCAGTAGTGGTCGTTTTCTATATATTTTAAATTTCAGATTATCTATGTGTCTAATGACGGTTAAATCTAAGAAATTTAGCCTATTATCAGTTTCGGTCTCCAGAGTGAATTTGATATTACAGTTTATGTTATTCATGGTGTTTTTTAGACTATTTATTTGGTGTAAAGTGTCATTAAAGATTAAAAATGTGTCATCTACATATCTTCATTTTTTTAAAATGGGTATTGTTATGCAACGGAACATTCTCAAGAAATGGAGTGTGTCGTTCTAGTGTTTCTCGGTTGTGTGCATACATATTGCTAATTTGAGAAGAAAGACAATTACTTGACACTTATCATGTGTCAACAATTGAGGCTGTTCCAGACCACACTGGTCCGTGCACTGTGTTCAAAGGCCAGACATTCTAGTGGATTCGAGATCACCTGTAATAGGTAATTGTTTAACACATCATCCAAAACATGACAGACTATTCTGGCATCTCAGTGAGGTATAAATATAAGCATCTAGCGACGTTCACTTCAGTCAGTTTATGTCGGGTGATTACTCAGTGGGTTCAAGTGGCTATTGTGCGGGACTCTATTAGTTGACATTATTATTGTGTGAGGACAAATTTAACTGAATTATTGCGGAAGTATAATCTTATTGAATAACTTGTTGATTTCAAACTGTTAATTATGATTAATTAAAACTGGTGATTAGTGACTTAATTGGTGTGTTTATTTTGTTTTCCACTGTACCACACCATGATCAGTGAGACGACCATCATAACAGTATAAACCATTGAACTTAAGTAAAACCATGCATTTAACATCAAAATTGAATACATTTAGTTTTTTACTGTTATTTTTACAGTATCATAAGATGTACTTTGAGAGTATAGGCCTACATGTTATTTGGTTACTTACACAATAGACTGGTGATTCCAGTTAAGAATGCACCGAGGGAGGCCATAGGCCATCGTTATGAGCTACTAAAGCAACTAATAAATGGGCCAAAGTACTGGATCACGTTGTAAATGTTACTCTGACATGATCAGCTTCAAATTTACCCTTCAGAGGCCACAAAGAGATGATAACCCACCCCAATACCAGAAACGTTTTAGCAATTATTAATCTTTTGAGTTAATTCAATCAATTACTGGTCTTTTGAGTTTGAGATAATTACTGGTCCAACAATGGGGGAGGGGGGAGTATTCGACTCCAAAATTTCACTATGAACTCAATCAGTTTTATTTTGAAACAGATTGAATCTGCTTAGTTTTTTCTGTAGTAATATATACTTCACAACACATTAACAGAAAAGATTAATCTAGTCAAATAATCAGATATATCTTAATTTCTAAAGATGAAGCAGGAAGGCCCACCAACTAGAAAATTAATGAAAACTTTTTAGCATTTATAGAAGTAACTGATCAAACTGGACTAGTCTTAGAAGAATGAAGAGATTTAAAACAGTCTTGACTAGAACGTATTCTGTTTACATTATGTAATTTTAGTGGCTGCTACAGCTATAGGGGTTAGTATTCAATGGCATGAATTAAGTAAGGTAGTAGGGGGGCCCAGAAACAGTTACGCCCATCAGCTTACGAACAGTTACGAACTGAACTGACCCACAGTTTACACAAGAACATTCTATCTACACCACAAACGCCCTTGAGAGAGTATCATTACTTGCACTCATCAAAAGAGTCACTATGGTTTCAGCCACCCAAATGTTGCTCTTTGCCCTGTTAACATAAGCTTTTCAATTCTGTCCCAGTATCTGTAACCGCATTACATTTTTTGACATTTTGAATATGTGATAGTATCGATATATACTATGATGTGAAGAAGTGTACTCATTTTAAATTGTTATATTTCTTAATGTAAAGCAAAAATACATCTTGTTTTCATTTGTCAGGTCATGTAATAGTAGTTTTAACTTACTGTTTAAAGAAATACAAGCCATGATTGGGAAATATATGACGTTTAATGTGTCCACACAATGGCTGGAAAAAAAAAACAAAGAACATTATAAACAAAGAAAATTAAAAACAAAGAACAACGTATTTTTAACAAAAACAACAGAAAATGTAAAGAAAAAAATACAATTATTTCTCAACAGTAAGATTAAAACAAAAAAAAAGTATTAACAAATGAAAACAAGATTTGTTATTTGTTGGGTGGTCAATATTCTTTTGTGTTACGCAGTAAAATCTCAAAAGCTTCGCTAGAAGCAAATTTTGTGCAAAACACACAAAAATTGGAGACATGTATAGCATCCCGCCTTCCTTCGAATTGGTTGCTTTTTCTGTGATGTGCACAAAAAACAAGTATTATTGGAAAAACAAATGCAGTTGGAAAACAAGTGCTGTCACAGAAAAGGGAGACATGTGTAGTAACAGGCATGGGGTGGGGGGTGGGGGTTGTTTTACTTCACAAAAGAGAGTATTATTTTATAGGCATATTGATTCCCATGTTTAATTTTAGTTTCCATGTTAACCTAACAATGAAAACTTTTGTCGTCACAGGCACACATCGGAGTTATATTATTGCCAGAAAGATTTTTTGTAAAACAAAAAATATGACAATGAAACACAATTGCAGTCATCAGCAAAATATTTTATAACATACAAAAATAAATTTTCATGATTTCTATTATCTAACATTATATGTGATATTCACTACATATTGATGCCAATAATAGCATAATCAAAGTATCGAAAATGTGTGCGGGTACAGTACCAGCTTTCCGAACAAAGATACCAGGAGCCATCAGATCTGGGGAACACAATGGCCAGTTGAAGTGTGACAGCTGCCGCCTCACAACCAGTTAATGTCACATTTATCATTTATTGCTGGTAGTAAGAAATTCTTTTATCACAGACTGATACTGATCTCCTACAACAGCGACACGGTTCTCAACATAGTCTTCAATAATTATTGAAAATATCATAGAATGGGTTGTTAGGCCGTGGTCGATTGCCTGCATTTCTGTCACTAGATGTTTTGCACAGACTTCCGGAGGCCATCCTGGAAAAATGTTCAAAAAGGTAACAGACCGAATGTACCGCACTGATGACACAAAAGCAATGAAACACTATAATACTGAGGTTTTGGCATTTGTTGCCTTTTTGAAGGTTTTTGTTTTTCTACTCAGGATGGTCTCTGGAAGTGTGGCCAAAAATCAAGAGACAGAAACTTAAGAATCGACCACGGCCTAACAGCCCGGTATATGATATTTATAACAATATTGGCTCCAGTCCTCATAGCCTATGTAATAGTCTTTCAATAATGTCCAATCCAGTCACCTCTGATTCACCCTACATCAGGTGTAAGGGGGGGGGGGTGCAAATTCATTTTGGCAAATTACCGTAGGACTTTCTGAACTTTAAACATTGCAGATGAAAATCTGTTTCATCTGACATTTTCAACTTCTAAATAAGTTCAG
Source organism: Magicicada septendecula (assembly GCA_034769895.1). Taxonomy (NCBI): domain Eukaryota; kingdom Metazoa; phylum Arthropoda; class Insecta; order Hemiptera; family Cicadidae; genus Magicicada; species Magicicada septendecula. Next base: position 2,010,709 of record CM068367.1, read on the forward strand.
CTCATCCCTTGCTGATTACAGTCTGTAGATATAACTTGGTGGCATTAGCTACATTTTATACAAAACAGGTTCAGGTGGAGAAACTCCATCTTGAAGTTGATTTACTCGTCCACCACTGTTCCTTATATCTGTAACTGCAGGACTGTGGTCAATCTTCTTGTCCATGCTTACTGATTTCTTTCTCAACACAACCAATTTAATCACTGACTCGCATAATGGTTTCGATGTGGTTATTGAAACATTATTTGGTTTTGACAGAGAAAGTTTACACTCTCTGTTTGCTGCTCTATGATTACTTTTCAATTTCTTCTCTACAAAATCTGCAATGAAAAATACAAAATTAATTACAAAGGCAATAAAACTTAAGTCACTATGAGATTTGGACCATTCTCAATTAAATCACTTCACAGTGGACACGCATAAAAAGTATGGACTGCCTTCCAGCTACAAAAATGAACAACTTTACTTCTTACATACTTTTCAGATTAATGTTCTTTTAACTGTTCTTGCTTAATTAGAATATCATTTGCATACAGAAAAGATACTATTTTGTAATAAATAAAATAAAATTTTATACGATTATTGGTACATTTTTGTTTTAAAAAAATGTAAGTGTATTTTTTTAACTTTTTTTCACACAAAAATCATTCGTTTTTCTGTCAAACATGTTTAATTTATTAACAAAGTAAGTGCTAATACACATCAACCTGATTGTCTTAGATGTACCGGTACATCTTTCATGTCCTAGTTTTTGTCCTCAGCGTTCACTTTATCAGACGGCAACTCTAAATTAATCAAACACATATGGAAAGAGAACCATAAAAGTCTGCAAGGTGAATTATAGATACTGCTGGGATATAAACTTAACAAAGACGTGTCTATGATTCGATTATGGGTAACATGAACGAGGCCTGCAGTTTGCAAACAAACATGATGTTGACCTGTACTTAACTGTTTGCATAACACTGCTTGGTTTTGCTCGCTGCACTGTTCAAAGACCATTTTAGACTTTGGTTTGAATACTTTTTGGTTTTATGTCTTTCTTCTATTTCCAGCATTAGTGCTTTCTGCCATTCTTCTACCTCTTCTCTTCCTGTCTGCGTTTCTCATCCTGTCATTTTCCTACCTCTTGTCAATGTCATTCCTCTGTCTGCAACAGCAGCGCCTAGAAATTTTTCATCAACCGACTAGTATCCATTTTTTTTTTCAAGTAAATTACCATGTACACTACTCTTCTACGAACTGTCCTCTGTTAAAGGTTCTGTTGCATTTCTTACCCACTATTACGATGTCTCATGGATCGTCGTATTGGTACAGTGGAAACCAAATACAGACACCAATGAAGTCACTAATAGTCACCTTTAATTAGTCACAAATAACAATTTGAAATCAACAAGTGTGTTTCAATTTTGGTGACATTAAGCTTCCACAGACAGAGTCATTGGTTGATAAAATTTCAGTCTATCAAGCTGTGGAAACATTTTGATTCCATCTACTCTCTACAATATGGATCATCTTTTGGTCTTAGTCTACTGTTGTTTTGTTGGCACCTGACTGCTGTCTAACAGAAGCTGCCTAAGGTAAGCCCCCTTTTATGCATCCGATTTGTGTCCTGCGTACAAAATATCAGAAGTGGGTGCGAAACAAACTCTTTCAGTGCTGGCATCATCAGTACTGAAAGTAGGTCCATGCATGTTGTATGCCACTTATCAGTTCATTTTGAAGATAAGATGGAAAATAAGACAGAATAGTCATACAATTAACTGTGCATGATATGTAGATGGCGCTTCAATACATTGTTCCTACTTCAAGTTTCTGTTTTTATAATCTTCAGAAGCCAGATCCCATAGTGTTCTCCTGTTTTGGATTTCATAAATTAATGTCTTCCATATTTATAAAACAAATTAAGGAACTCACACCACGGCGTGAACACCAGCGGTTAATTGACACAACTGTCTTGCCAACACTAGACAGGAAGGTTGGTAGCATGGATGTCTGGAAGTCATATGATACAAAACTCATGTGAGTGCATAAGTGGAACCATTATGGCCTACGTATCTAGACAACTTGTCCAAATTTTTATTTGATGCATTTCCTCCGACACGATGTTTTTGAGTTTAACGATACATTTATCGTACGACAGTGCATAAAACGGCCCACTTGTTTCTCTTGTTCTATATACTGTGCGATTTTTTTAATTGTAGATTATTATACGATATAAGTTGGACACATAAAAGGGGTTTAAGAAGAAAATATTGCCTGCTTATGACAACTTGCTACAGATATCTTGTGTACACTACAATCATTATAATGATGCAGAACAAGACAATAGAGATGGTGTGGAAGGGAGTACATGGGTCTTCAGAATTGTTAAACAAGTTGTTTATAAATATGTATAATATACTACCAACTGTTTTGTACTAGCTGGAGGTGAATCCATATGCAATACATAGCTTACCATTTGTTACTTTTCTTGCAATCTGTTCATATTTTTATAGTTCATTTAATTTCTTTTTACAGTGTTTACATGTTTATTTCTTTCTGAAAACTTTTTTAATTTCATAAATAACCTGTTTATTAGCATCTTAAATTCTGTGAATAATAAGTGGAAAATGCTTCAAAATTCATCAAAACATCTTCAAGGAGTACACCAAGGATGGTTTGTTCCGGTCTCAAACAGTCAAAGAGTCTAGAGCTGGTCACTCCAGCGCTTCCTCGGACGTCCTTCACCTCTCCATCCCTTCGGCTTATAGTTCCATAGTTTTTTGGGGATGTGGCAGTCATCCATTTGGCAAAGATGTTCCCACCAATTCAGCTGATACTGGGCAATACTGTTGAGTATACTCATAACATTCAGTCCCTGCCATATATCTGTTTCTTCTATGGAGAGTGTACCCTGCCACATGTGCCTGAGAAATCTCATTTCAGGGCTTGGATATGACTGGCCTGGCCTTTAGTTAAAGTCCAATTCTCAGACCCGTGAAGAAGTGTGGGCAGAGCCATCACCTTGTAGAATTTTAGACGCGTTTCTCTACTTGTTGACTTAGTTCACCTGATGGTCCCTCATATAAGGTTGAACATATGCAACTTATTCATAACGTCATTGCTTGTATTATAAGACACACTGTAGCCCAAGTATTCAAAATTGCTGACTTGTTCCAGGGCAGTACCATCCTCAAAAATTTTTGCCCATATGGGATCAGTTCCACAAAAAGCCATTGTCTTAAGTGTGGATATTTGTAATCCAGAGTCTTTGCAGATTCGATTTAACAAATGTATACCCATCTGCAACCTGTTTTTCGAGTCCGTCGGATTAGCCTGATTGTCCGCAAACAACAAAGTGTCAGTTGCAGAGTGGCCAATCATAAAATGTTCTGTAAGACACATCTGCCAGTTCTATATGACATTGTCAATATATAAATTAAAAAGAGGTGACAATGGACACTCTTGTAATAGTCCGCAATTGATCGGGCTAACTGTAGGAGCTGTTCTCAGTTTCCCTGTTTCAATTAGGATCTCCCTGCTTCAAAATTACCTCTAAATTAAGTCACTGAATAAAGTTGTACAATCATGTTCCAGAAATAGTATGGTGCATTAGTGATTTTATGATGGAGGAACTGCATGGTGATACTGATGTCGTATTGCAAGATCCGCTGCTCTTTGTATTAACATAAATAAAAAATGTAAATAAATTTTGGTTATGTTTTTACATTTGGACTATCTTATTTCGTTTTATGTAACATGGATTATCAATTCTTGGATTTTGTTGTTCATGACGTGACCGTTGATTAACTAATTATAAGTATAATATTACTGACTTGGAACACTAAGTCTTTTATTGGTAAAAATGTAAATAAGGTGGCAACTTCTGACGAAGCTTGTAATAAGCGAAAACCGGTACAGGCTATAAAGATGTTACATTTTACCAATAAAAAACTTAGTCAGTAGTCATTATTACCAATAGTGTTCCGAGTCAGTAGTATCATACTTATAATTAATGGATTATCAATCTGATGTTGCTGAAGTGTGAAGTGTTGGTTAACGCATGGTACTTTAATCCTTTAAAAAGTTAGACGGAGTTGAAAAAAGAAATAAAATAAAATAAATTTTTATCAAGCAAACAAAAATAAGGTTCAATACAATAAAATATTGCAGATATATCTTTGCAAGTGATAGTAAAGTCGTGAGTTCAGTTTACACACAATTTATCATGGTAAGTGTGAGTAAACAAGACAAGTGTGGCGTTACCTGTGCTTTCTGAGTGACTAAAAGTACTATAAATAACACACGTAATTAGAATAATTCATCTGTTCTTTAGTTTTTATTTACTACTACACTAACAAAGTACTGTATTTAGTTTTGTAAAGTGTAGTTTTTGACATTTGCTGCTTCCTTCTGCTTTGCAGACTGTGAAGGATAAGTACATTTTATATATTTTGTTTTTAACATCTGTTAATTCTCAGTATTTTGTTGAGCTTTACCTTATTAATTTACAATTTACTTCTGTATTTGTGAAGATATTTTTAATTTTTAGAGTCAATTTTTATACAATATCTGTCAAAAGAAATTGAAACATTACATTAAAAAAAAAATGACTGATGTGCAATGACGATCATGTATAAAATATCTAAGAATTGAGGTAAATAGTATTCTAGACCATTCAATAAAAATATCTGTATAATACACAAGAGTTATTAGTATATGTACGTACTAGTGTATAATACTATACTATAGTATGTTACGTTACTATACATATTATATACATTGCGTATACTGCATTATTGTATTACATTTCTATACTGTATTACTATTTATATGTAACACATAAATTAAATTAACATATGATATGGTGCATTACATAATTTTATGTAATATGTACAATAAAATGTTAAATGAACTTGCAGCTCTTTGTACAAGAGAACAACCATTTTGTATCATTACAGAGTTTATGAACAAAGGCAATCTATTAAGATTAGGCCAGGCGGCCACCAGAAGCGGAGCTGATCATATTGGACTGAGCTTGTCAAATTTAAACAATGTTGTTCCAATAAAAGGCCAGCCACCGGAAGTGGCGCTGCGTGAAGTGATGTCACATGGGTCCACTCCACTCAGCTTTGCCTTGGCCGAGGTCCGTTTGGAAGTTGACTCCGCTTCCCCCACCACACCACCTTCCCACTGACAACCACACTCAGTCAGTTAGCAACTAGCAATTCTATCAGTACTCCGTTTTCTATTGCCACCCCCCTAAGATACTCAGCTCAACTCCACTCCGTATCTGGTGGTCACCTAGCCTTAGTTGAGACATGGTAATAAGGAGCAGATAAATGTGGTAGTTTTTACGTAGGCCTATACTGTATAGCAACTCAGATCACAAGTGGCATGGGTTATCACAAGAGCCGCAGTTTTACTTACAGGTTTGTGATAAATTGCATGCTCTGTATGTCAAAATGGTTAACACTGAATAATGGTTAATGTCAAATGAAATATCCTACATAACAACATCCAACAATCACACATATACACACAACAAAGTGTGTTTCGGTTTCTCAGGTAGAGGAGCCACATATGAGTTATTTTTTATTCACTGCCATGCGTTATCTTCTGGGTTACTTCTGCTTGGGAATCCATCAGAGATTCCTGAGCAAGATTCAGCCAGAAGTGTCCAATGATATTGTCATTTGGCACATGATAGTGTCAAATGTTGCAGCAAACAACTCAGATCTCAGGCTGTCAGGCTGCTGCTACCCAACGCATATTGCACCCATAAAATGGTAAGAAATATTATAATAATTCATAATCACTTAAATCCTTAATTATCACTTTAACAATTATAATTTCATGTACCTGTGTAAATTACACTTATCAAATGTTACTGAAGTACCGTCACTGTTGATACCTGTTATCAGAATTATGTGTTTTAATTGACCAGCAAATATGAGTTACATCAATTATTTAAAACCATTCAGTTTTATGTGTGTAGCAGTTTACATTGTTCAACTTTACGTCCAGTTTCTTTGGAAGAAAGGCTGTACGTGCTTGATGTGGTCGGTCTGTTTGTGGAATCTCACAAGTCTGCATTAACTTAGACTACAAGGTAAAAATCAACAGTCAATACATAAAAAAGTGTAAAATAAAATAAAAACATCAGAAGAGTGGTAGCGCACAAATGGATGCAGATGAGCGAGACCGCATGGTACATGATACAGACCGCATGGTGCATGATACAGACCGCATGGTGCATGATACAGACCGCATGGTACATGATACAGACTGCATGGTGCATGATACAGACCGCATGGTACACGATACAGACCACAAGACTAGCACTTACTGCGTGATACTTGCTTTTGTTTGTCCGCATCTGCTTTCGTAAGTGCTTTGTATCTGGTTCAGAGCAAGCAGACTGGAAACATATCTTACACCCTCCCACTTTAGTGACGTTTACTGGCACAACTGCCTCGCCAACACTAGGCAGGAAGGTTGGTACAGGTAGATCTCGTTATACGCGGTATATACGTTTTTGAAAACTGGCGCGTATACCAAATTCGCGTAAATCAGGACGTATATTTTACATGGGCAAGTACACTAGGGCATGAATGAAAAAATTAAGTAACTTATTAAAAATGATTTTTAATACATTTAAATGATCAAATGATCAAAATAACATACAGTACAGTACAGAAAAGTATTCAAAAATTAAAAATGTTAAAGTCTCTCTTCACTTACATAATATCTTCAGGGTCGTCAACATCAGAAGAATCTGTTGAAGTTGTGGTCTTCCTCCTTTTGCAATTAAGGTAGAACTGGTAGAATTCCCAGGTGACACTGTCGTAGCAGAAGTTGGGTTCTTACTGGACGCAGGACTGTCGTTGGAAATGCCATGATGTTTGGTAAAAAAACATTTTAATAGACGGCTGTGTCCTCTTCTTTATCTTTTGGCTGTAGAGGTCTTTGTAACATTTCATCACGTGTTCACCTTCCCTCTTCACTTGAGAACTTCTCATTGTGTCGGGATAGTGCTCTTCAAAAATAGACATGGCTGAGTCGATCATCTGGAAAGCCTGAGCCATGATTTTAGTTGTGAGCTTCTTCTCAGGTTGAACTTCGTCTATTTCCTCGTCTTCCTGTTCTTTTACAATTCTCTCCTCTTCAATAATCATTTAGTCTTCATTGGTTAGATCTTCTACATGTGAGTTCAATACCTCGCACACATTTTCTTCGTCAACGTCAGTAAAACCAATGTGTTGTGCCATGTCTGCTATCTCTCTCGTCGCACCACCGATGTCATTTCCCACTCCATCTTCTGAAACAACTTCAACAGCTTCAGGCCACAGTTTCTTCCAGACACCATTCATACATTGTGGTGTGATTTCATTCCATGAGTCTCGAATCATTCCAATTGCCATATGAATGTTAAATTGACGCCAGAAAGCCTTGATGGTGAGTTTGTCATTGGCGTCACACTGCCCGATAAGCTTTGAAATGTTCGACGCAGATAGTAGGCCTTAAATGTGGCAATAATGCCCTGGTCCATAGGTCGGAGGATGGAAGTGGTGTTTGGAGGAAGAAATACAACTGGAATGTTTTTGCTTAATTCAGCAATAAAAGTAGGGTGACTTGAAACATTGTCAAGAAGGATGAGAATCTTGAAAGGAATGTGTTATTTCTCACAGTAGGCTTTCAACTCGTCATTTAGTTCTTGTAAAATAGTCGGAGAAAATTGCAGAAGTCATCCATCCCTTTTTTATTACACTTCCAATGAACTAGCAGTCGCGACTTATCACACCCTTTTAGTGCTCTTGGATTTTGTGAGTGGTAGATCATAAGAGGTTTTAATTTGCAATCCCCAGAAGCGTTTCCTCCAAAAAGAAGAGTGCATCAGTCCTTGGCCGCCTTGAAACCAGGCGGTTTTTTCTTCAATGGAAATGAATGTGCGGCTCGGCATTCGCTTCCAAAATAGACCAGTTTCGTCAAGATTAAAAACTTGTTTAGGTGTGTAGCCTCCATCAGTGATGAATTTCTTAATTAGAGTTCATGAAAATTCCTCCGCTGCAATATGATCGGCGGCTGCTGCCTCTCCCGTTAATTTTATATTGTGAAAACCAAAACGCTGCTAAAAGCGATCGAACCAACCAGAACTGGCTGAGAAAGACGGCGCATTTTCTGTATCTTTCGTCAGGTCCGCATACAGGCTTCTTGCTTTCGTTTGAATTGCAGTTCCGACACGAGGCATGTGCTGCAGGTTATTGTGTTCAATCCAGTGGCTTAACACACTCTCCATTTTTTCCATTACCTCTGATCGAGATTTAGTCACTCTAGTAACACTCAGGTTTGTCGATGATTGAGCACTTCTACGAATTGATTGTGCATTGTTGCGAATAGTTCTTATCGTAGATTCACTGAGTCCCATTGCACGCTGAATGTCAATGTTACGTTCCCCTTTATCACATCTGTCTAGAACTTCCAACTTCATTTCTAATGAGTGGGATTTTCTCGAACATTTCTTCACTTCATTACTCACACTTCTTCTATGTTTATCTGACATTTTACTTGTTATAACACAACCAACCTTACTGCAACAAGCTTACAAGCAATACTGGCGTCCTCCTACAATCGGAAACACAGTGACAAGGTCACAGTACAGGAAGATGCGCGTGATAGTTGCCCACTCACAACGGAGCGGTACGCACACTGTACAACCTACATATGGGTTTGCAGCAGTTCTGGATAAAGGAGCGCTCAATATTCTTACATTACAGCCAATATTTTTACGCTTCGAAACTTCACAAATAAACAGCGTTATCCGAAAAGCGCGTATAACGGGATCTACCTGTAGCATTGATGTCTGAAAGTCGAACTCACGCGAGTGCATAAACGGAACCACTATGGCCCATGTATCTAGACAACTAGTCCCAACTTTCTATCTGATGCATTTCTTACAACACGACACGATGATATGCTTTTGAGTCTGGAATGATCGTATGACAGTGCCCACTTGTTTCTCTTGTTCTACATATTGTGGGATTTTTTATAACAGATATATGTTGATTTTATTCACCGACAAAAATTAATTCCCATATTAAATTGTGAAATTTTCATAATCTCACACACACACACACACACACACACACACACACACACACACACACACACACACACACACACACACACACACACACACACACACACACACACACACACAATGTTACCATTAATTGCCACACCAAATTTAGAATCTTCATGATATGCAATTCAGTATATAAAATATTATTATTTGTTTTTTAGTTCAACCCTCTTGTGCTGTGCCCTATGATCTGAACAGTACACGTCTTATGTTTGTTATATGATTCCACACAGTCTGTGACATCTGTCTGTAGAATAAGTGGATCCAAATCAATCTGCATTCAGCTGAGATAACATTTTACTTTGTATCTGATACTAAATCAATTAATAATTTATAGACATTGTAGAAAAGGAATTGTAAATAATTAAAACAATTTCTAAAACTACATTTAACTAGTCTCTTATTTATTTTGTTTTTAAATAATATAAACAAGAAAAGCTTTAGTTATTATACAACCAAATAACATTTAAAAAAATATGAACATATCAACAGATTATTGTAGTTTCAATAACAATAATAGTTTTCAGGGCCGCCAAGAGGGGGGCAACCGGGGCAGTTTGCCCTGGGCCCCGGCCCCGAAGGGGGCCCCAATGCCTAAGTGCATCCCATCAGGGATGGGAATGGGATTGGAAATGACAATTGACGATCAAGCTAGCAAAAATGAAATTAGTGAATAAGCTAGTTCAGTGCACCCTAGTAGATAAACAGTGATAAACGGGGCTGCATAGCTTGCGCTGATATCCCTCCATTCTACCTCGAAAACAAGATGGAGTGCAAGAATAGAAGCAATTACTCCTCTTCCTAAACACTATAATGACATATTGTCAGCGCTCAATGAATTGGAAGAACTTGACTTATCAGCTGAAGTTCAAGCAGATGTCAAGCGTTAATTGAGTGGATGAGTTCTTAAGAATTTGTTATTATCACCACAGTTTGGTACAAACTGCTAAAATATATCGACATTAGAAATAAAATTCTACAAAGACCCAAACTTTGCCTACCAGACGCAACAGATAGCATAAGTGGGCTCATTGATGATATTCAATTTTTGAGGAATTCTTGGCACCAAGTTCTTGAAGAATCGAAAAACATAGCTATAGAGTTGAAAATCAATCCACAGCTAAAGGAATCCAGATTAGAGAAGAAAACAAGATTTCATGACACAGGTGTTGAGGACAAGGAGCACACTTTCAAGTCGCCTGAAGAAAGACTTACAGTACAAATTTTCAACCCGGCCTTAGACATTCTTTTGACGCAACTGAAAGACTTGGCAGAAAGAATGTCGGAAATTTCAAGACTTTTTTTGCTGATATTGACTCCACCTACGGAAAAAGAACAAGAACACGGTTCGAATGAAGAAAATGGAAATTCCAAAAAAGAACATGTTTTCAGTGACAAAGAGATACAAGACCAAGCTGAAGAACTTGCATCAGCTTAACCTTCAGACTTGAAAAAAGATGAACTGAGTGCTGAGCTTTCTCTTTTTTACGAAGTTCGTAAAGAGTCAATGCTATGTGAAAATGGTCATATTTCTTCAGCTCTAGAACTGTTGAACATGATTTTCAAAAAGGGATTGGAGTCCATCTTTCCTCAAATCTGCACGGCTCTTCGTTTGCTGATAGTGGCACCAGTGTCTGTTGCATCTGGTGAGAGAGCTTTTAGTAAACTTACGTTGATTAAGAACCGTTTGCGGTCAACAACAAATGAGGACAGACTAAATCACTTGTTAATGTTAAGTATTGAAGTCGAAATCGCCGACAGTTTGTCTTTTGAAAATGTAGTAAATGATTTCGCTGCAATGAAGGCTTGAAAAAAGTTTTTAATTTTCACTACTGTGCAATGTTAGGTTTTTACGCTTTCTAAGATTAATATTGAGAATTTTTTTTCATAAAACATTTAAAATTGTATTGCTAAACTGAAAGATGTAAGTTAAAAGCAGCTTCTTTGAAAAAAAATATTAAAAAGAGCTTGAAACTAAGAATTATTGTTTATGTATAAAAGTAAAAATTACCTCTGTATGTATTAATAAAACTTACTTTAATTTTTTTTAATGTTTTCATTTGCCCTGAAATAGTTGATGGGACAAGGGACAAGTAGTACCAATTAGGGAATCGTTTGGGAGGGTAGGCTTTCTATAGGCTATAGGGCTAAAATGTTAAAGAATGTAGAATGCGGAAGAGTGGCAAAGGTTGGTTAGGCCGTAGGGGTGGGAAGTGATAGCTGGTGGGGGCCCCCAACTCAAAATTTGCCCCAGGCCCCCAATTTCTCTTGGCGGCCCTGATAGTATTAAAGATATTGTGTTAACAAATAATTATAAAATAACAAACAATAGTGAAATTGGTACCGTACAATATAGTGTGTAACAACAAATACAGTAATTCATATTAATTAAATACTCCACCCTCCACATACATACTCCACACTAACATACAGTACATAGTATACTAACACTTAAAATTACCTTGAACGCCTTAATAATCATGACAACACTTTTATACCGAGGGTTTTTTGTTGAAAACTGAATAGTGTGGGTCCTAAAAAAAATGATATAGTGTATTTATATAAATTTTCCAATTAATAAAACACAAACATATTGTGTTAAAATTAACTGTTTGGGATTTACAATTATATAAGTTGTTTTGTTGGTTCATCCTCTTCATTCACGCACTTAATATTAGTGATAAATTGTAACTTTCTGTATTTAAACCTCGCTGAAGAAGGTGAATAGCACACCGAAACGTACGAGGACATTAAGAAACGTAAGTGTTCACAAGGAAAGTTACAATTTATCACTAATTATATAAGGCAGAAAACCTGTCACCACAGTTCACACTTGGACATAGTCGTCCAGTGTCCAGGCCAGACATGTTTGTATATATTAAAAATGTTGCAACACCTAAGCCATACAAGAAAATTATACGATTAATGTGTTTATAAATATATAAAAAGCTGTTCTTTTTAAAAAGTTGTGTGCTATATATGATTTCAGTGCCTTCATTGCCTGTAATGGCTTTTCAAAACATTTTACATTGGCTTGTACAAAAATAAAAAATTGGCTTGTACAATGTAGTTACTACAAACTTTTAATGTTATTATTATTTGTTTTAAATACATTAAACAAATACATCACATAATCTTTCTAATACAATTTGTTTTATACCATTACCTTTTTTCATAATTTTTTAATCAATGAAATGATATAACATAGTTCTAAACACAATGGAAATTTACGCATAACCATGTAACAATTAACTAAGACGGTAATTTAACTTGCTGTTTTTGTCATCTGTAGCTACAAAAGTCAATGTGTACGTAAACTATTGGATTATTTGGGTACTACAAGATCTAGTTTTGTTTCAGAATGGCTGCAACGATGTATTTACATACAACACAGTGTAGAAACACAACAACCACGCACAATGTAAATTTTGCCCTTTTTAGGCCAACTTGACTAGGCTATTTATAAGTAAGCTAGAATCTAAAGAAAAGTAGATTAAATGTAAAGAAATTATGAAATAATTAGTTAGCCTTAAGTTCTAGTAAAAGAACCTTCTCATCTTTCATTCCCTTGCAGATGAAATATAAACTATTATTATCAAAAATAAAACTTACATTATATTAAGTAAAGTTAAATGAATTGACTATCTAATGATGCTACACACTGTTACAAACATAAGAAGACACAAAAATTATAATGTAGACACAAAAATAGTTCAGACTAGTAACGGATTACACAGAATAGTAGTGACATGTAGAATTTATAAAACAAATGAAAGCAGATTCATCAAGAAACCTGAAACTAAAAAGGATTTAATTAAAGAGGATGCTCTTATTTAAGGTAAAGAAATTCATGGCCTGTTACAAAGTAGAGAATACATGACTGACTTAATAGTAATGTTGATGTAGAATTATGCTGATCTGTAAGAGCACGCTAAATGTTATGGACATTTTTGCTAAACACGCCTGCTCAAGAGCATTAAAACTGCAAAATGGAATTGATGTTTCTAAAGCTTTCCAAGCTATAACAAAGGACACAATTAAAACTCTACATAAGTTGTCTTTACTGGTAAGCGAATAACGTACACCATAAGTACACATTATTCTCCAAATTCCACAATTCTATAATTACGTTCTGTATCTAAATTTTCTTTTCAGTGTGCAATGGTCTCTCAGTATCCTTCGTTTTTTACAAAAAAATTTTGGATAAAATATTACTGAATTTTATGTTTAGGTTTAAATAAAACTGATGAATTTGATAATTTTCATTGTGAAAGAAAATAAAAACATGAACATGAACATAATCATTATTTGTTTCACTTTGTTTTAAGTTATTCAATTCTAAACAGAAATAATACTGTTGCACACCACTATAGAAAAATTAAAAATTATTCCGATAATTTTCCTATTAAAAATAGGAAATTTTCCTATTAAAAATTAAAAAATTCTGATAAAAAGTGGAATAATTTTTCTATAGTCATTATTTCTGTTTGTGACTATAACCACCAACACAACTTTGTTAATATTTCTTTTATGAATTTGCTAACTGCTACAATTTTTATTGTTTGACAAAGCTTTTCGTCATCACTGACATCATCAGGTCTTAAACAACGTCTGTTAATTGTACGTTGTAGACTTTTATACTTTACTTTAGGCCCCTCCCCTTATGTCATTGCCCCTCCTATTGGTTCTAGCTGCTACCGCTCTTCACGGGAACTTTGTCTACATTTTTCCGTTAGGCATTTTTCTAACATCCGTCAAATTGTTTTAAGAATCTCCCGTTAATTTCTTCATTCTTAACTTATAATTTTTTTTTTGTAACCTTTTACATTTCGTCATTTTTAGTGTGTTATTCTTATTATTTTAATTTACTTTTGTTTATTGTTTAATATATAATAAAATATTTCTTCATTTGTAAAATCTACTTTTATATTCATCAATTTATTCTTATCTTCTTTTTTGACTTTAAGTATTTCTAGTTCTTCTATTAGTTTTAAATTCATAAAAGAAATAGTAAGGATGGCCGCTAATTTAAACAACATTGTTAATTAATATTCAATTTCAGTTATCTTTAATTATTTCACAAATCCTTTAAAATCTAGACAAAATGATTTGCGAGCTAGAGGACAGCCTAGGAGTCGGTGTCCTGTGTGATCTCAAGCAGCTCACAATAAACATCATCACCCTTGCTAAGGACCAGGGCAAGAGCAGCTACTTATGTTTGTTTTGCCAATAAAGAAGCTACTGCTTTCACTAACTCTACTTCCTCATATATTCTCCTCATATCTGACTTTATTATTCTGCTCCCTAAGCTGCAGAACTCTCTATTTCGAACCACGTACATTTGTTATTACATAATTTTTGACATTAGATAATTTTTTAGGGGAAAATTTCAAAAATGCTGATTACTAATTCTTTAGTAATATAACAATAAACTGTAGAACACACAACCATATACTGTAATAAAGACTAAACATTCAGACTTGGGTTGAAACTCTTTCTTACTCTGACACCCTGCTGAATTTTCACAATTTTGATCTCTATCAAAATTATGAAATTTACAAAAATTGGCTGTAACTCTTTCTTACTCTGACACCCTGCTGAATTTTCACAATTTTGATCTCTATCAAAATTATGAAATTTACAAAAATTAACGCTATAATTAGACTGTGGTTAAAATTCCTTTTAATTTGGTACCCTAGATAAATTGTTGTGATTGTATCAACATTTTCACCCACTTTTTGGGCGCCAACATCCAGAAATTTTGAAATTAAAAAAAATGAACGCTATACTCAGATTGTGATTAAATTTCCCTTTAATCTGATACCCCACACCAGCCTTTTCGATTTTTTCACAATTTTGACGCATCACATTTTTCCTTCGCGCCCCCTTATTTTTGGGGGGTTCTGTAGAGTAAAAATACAGACATGCATGCCAAACCTTATGTAAATCGTTTGATGGATTCCCCAAACATATAAAGACAGACAGACAGACAAATGCCAAACGGTTTAGTTAAAACTGAGAACTCGCTTCACTCGTTTGAATAAAACTCATAAACATTAACACAGTACAGTCTACATTTTGGAGTTGTCTGTAGTTGTATCTATTTCTCCTTTTAACATTGTGTTTAACTACAGTTGTACGTTTAATGGCATAACAACACACTGTCTGATGATGACAATAAAAACTGTTGAAATGTCGACAAATGTTTTAAAAATTGTCTACTCATTGACTGAAAATGACAAAACCTTTCTTCACTTACAAGGGTTAGTTGAGAAGTTCACGGATCGACATCTATATCTTAACTTCAGATATTATTAAACAATTTTGTACACGATATTGGAAAACTGCTGATTGAGAGTGGATGACATTATCAAGATCGTAGGCATCTCACATGAGCATGTCTATTACATTTTAACTCGGTACAAACAAACTTTGTGGTATGTGGTTGCTGCATTTCAAGTTGTACTTTATGGGTGTTCATGCGGAGGGGGGGGGGATCATCCTCAACACCTGTACATCCATGTTTAAACTCAAGTGTGCAGGTACAAACCATTCTTTTTGAAGACACACATCTACTTTATTTTGTAAATGTCCGTTGGCACTAGACCATGTTTAACAAAAATTTTACACAGCATGGTGTTTTGTTTGTTTTTCATGTGTGACATGTATATTTAGAACAGCTGGTAAAACACTCAAAATATTAGTTGTATGTTAAGTTACAGTTGGTAGACAACTACATTTCATTGTTACACTCAATAACAGTGTGATATAATGGTAAAGCTGAATTACTGATCGAGCAAAATTGTTAACAATATTGAAGTATTAACTCCTTTAAAAGATGGGTTTTGAATATGAGAATATGATACATATGAATTTGAATCTAACTGACTAACTTTTGACATCACATAAAAAATATTACTGTTTTAGGTGTTAACAATAATATTATTAACACGGTTGTTAATTGATATAACTTGTGTTATTAAAACTTACCGTCACTAAAGTTTACAGATGAAAATATTATTTTGTCACCTCCATACTATCTTACTAGTTTATAGTTTATATTACTAGTTTACCTCCATATTGTCTTGTTATTTTCATTACTTTATTTTTATTGGTATTTATCTACATTAATTTTTCAAGTTTCCTGTTTCAAGTTGTTCTTCCAATTAGTTTAGTATTATATAATTCAGTGGATCTAAGTTGCTACATTCTCAGCCAGTGTTTAGTGGGCTAAGGCTTTTCATCCAGTACAATACTGTTTTCATTTTAAATTCCGCTGCTTTCTGCCCATGAATTAAACTATATTACTCATAGAATATCTAGTTCTGTAAAATAAGTACAAATTAGTATAATTTATACAAATGAGGCCAATAAAATTAAAGTGCATAGTAATCTCAAGACATAATCACAACTAGATACCTACAAACTATGGTACCTTTCTCCAAGTATTTATAAAACAAACAATATAAACAATATATAAAACACGTATACTATGGTAAATATTTATTTATCTTTTTAATGATACATAACAACATTAATACTAGAAACAGTAGTAATATAATAATAATAATAATAATAATTCCATATAATCCTCTAAATTATGTACAAATTGTGCACATTACAGTTTACGGAGACATAAATAACTACAGAAATATATATGTAACATGTGCAAAGTAGAAATTCTGTAACCACGGGTACAATATACAGTACCTAGTGTTCAACTTTACAGTTATTATTCTCAATAGAAGGAAATAACGAAGGACGAGTGATTTATATAGTATGAAATACACAGGAACACCTTCTTACTTACAAGGGCTATTCGAAAACTAACCTCCAATTAACTGATATACACAAATAGGTGGTTTTAAAAACACTCCACACAATAGTGATGTATCCTTTTACATTGTTACTTGCAAATGCAGATTTTGTTTTGTTTATTTCTATATGAGTACTGACTAACAAAACAGTGTTATCACCTGTAATGGTCGCCTGCTGGGTACATTCGCAATTGTGTTGTGAACAGCAATGGACTTGGTTGATTTAAAGGAGACACTGAAACCTATCGACTGCTGCCAGAGGCCATGACCCAAAGGGTCCTATGTGGATGGCAATCGAATATAATACGATACGATCCTATGTGGATAAAATCAAAATATAATACAAGGGCGATTCGAAAAGTTTGGGGCCTAGCACAGAAATAAACATGTGGCATTCTTGTTTTTTACCGCATCGTGGCACAACGTTTGCCGCACGAACAGCTGTGAAGCATCACGTCACTGTTGTAGAGAAACAGCTGTATCTCACAGTGACGCTGAAAAAGAAAACTGAACATCGTGCAGTGATCAAATTTTTTGTTAAGAAAGGTTTAACGCCAGCAGAAATTTTTAACGAGATGAAGAATGTGTTGGGTGTTGTTGGACCTTCATTTACTACAGTGAAAAAGTGGGCTGCTGAATTTAAACGTGGCCATGCAAGTTTGGAAGATGCCCACGTACTGGGCATCCGAAAAGTGCCACTACACCAGAAATCTTCAATAAAGTGCATGATACTGTTCTGAAAGATTCGCTGTTTGAAGGTGTCTGAAATTGCTAAAGCTATGGGCACCTCACATGAAAGGGTACATCACATTCTTACTGAGGAATTAGGTATGAAAAAGCTGTCTGCAAGATGGTTGCCGTATTTGTTGACAACTGACCAAAAACTCATGCGAATGCAAGCTTCTCAGGAATGTTTGGACCGTTTTATGAAAAATCAGAAAGATTCTATTCATAGATTTGTAACAACTGATGAAACTTGGGTCCATTACTTCACTCCAGAAACAAAACAACAGTCGAAACAATTGGTGCATAGTGATTTGCAGGCTCCAAAAAAGGCAAAATCAATTTTGTCAGCTGTAAAGTGTATGGCTTCAATTTTCTGGGATGTTAATAGAAACTGTTAATACACTACCTTGTAAAGGGTCAAACAATAAATGAAGAGTATTACACTAACCTTTTGGGTCAATTAAGTGAAAAAATTTGAGAAAAAATACCAGGTTTAGCAAAGAAAAATAACATTTTCCATCAGGATAATGCACGCCCTCAAACATGCATTGTGTCTTGTCAAAAATTGGCGAGTTGAAGTACGATCTGTTGCACCATCCGCCTTTTTAGCGTTGTCTGACTTTCATCTATTCCCAAACCTCAAAAAAGCTTCTCAGGGGGGAAGTGATTTTCCTCAGATGACGAGCTGAAAGCGGCAGTAAACGGTTATTTTGAGGACCTAGAAGAATCGGACTTCCTCAACGGGGTAAAAGCGCTGGAGTAAGTGTATTGAACTATATGGAGACTATATTGAAAAATAAAAACGATTCCAGAAAGAAAAGGTAAGTCTTTCATTATCAGACTGTGAACTTTTCGAATTGCCTCATACAAGGTACCGGGCCATGGATAGAACTGTATTATGCAGTCAACACCTGTAACTGGGGACCAGAACATTGCATAGGCCAGACTTTGTGTACTGAAAAGTTTGCACTTTGCGGAAGTTCACAATGGGATTAATGGACAATTGTGCACATGTCCTATCGACACCCAATTTGAGATAGTGAATTTTCTGGCAATGTGTGCCATCGTGTCTGGCTAGACAGTGCCTTGAAATCAACGAGGTTCCCGCTAATGGCATCAACTTTTGTTGCACAACTTGGTACCAACATTTTCCAACAAACGACTGCAAAAGCTGGTTCAGCAACATAACAGGTGCCTGTAAGACAAGGTATAATTGTGTGGCTAGGTATATAATTTTTGTGTATAATAAATTTTTTTCTCTTTCTTTACCAGCCAATCGGAGGTTAATTTTCATATAGTCCTCCCATTATAGGGGAACAGTAATTTACCTATTTACAAAACGGCTACAGTATAACAAATAACACAAAGATTGTGCATAATGATTTTACGTTTTCGTACTTGCACCGGATAGTGTACAGTATATAATATCACAGGTTGTTTTACAGTAATACAGACAACTCAAATACTGAAGTTTATTTGATTTTTGTTTATTTTACTTTAGTGTGTTACTTTCTCCAACTTTGTACACACGGAAATACCTACTACTGCTCGTATATAACTGTCCACATAATTATATCCTTGTGGCGTTTTTCTGTTTTAAATATGGCAAATTCTGTTAACAGAATATGGCGGAGGTCAACAACAAGAGGAACACTTTCTGTTATTGTGGTGAAGAGACATTACAAATTAAATATGCCAAGTTAAGTTCCTCTGCTGGTGCTATCACACGCTTTCTAATTAAACCACCAACAGTGAATCCCTTACTTGGTTTGAGAATTTCATGTACGAGATTAGTCTGTAAAATTTCTGAACTTTGTGAATTGTGCAACACACACTACTAATGGAATGTGTAATATGCTGCGACCTACTGGCAACATCGGGTAGCAGCCCAGTGAAAACCTCAATGTAATATTCTGTGGTCATCGTCATCGTACGACGCCTGTTTGTGTCAACAAGTTAACAAATGTATGCCGAATTCAAAAATTCGTGATTTTTATGAGCAACGAATAAATGTGAAATTCTGAGTTACACTGGGAAATCCCTTCACATAAACATTTAAAATGTCAGAAGGAACATATCAGGATGAGGCTTTAAGCCAGCCTCAAACATACAGGTGGTGAAAACA
The DNA here is from genome assembly GCA_034769895.1 of Magicicada septendecula. Lineage (NCBI taxonomy): Eukaryota > Metazoa > Arthropoda > Insecta > Hemiptera > Cicadidae > Magicicada > Magicicada septendecula. The sequence goes on from CM068367.1 coordinate 2,030,501, forward strand.
TTTCAAAAATCTTCAACTGATGGTGATCGTCATTCAGACCAACCATCAACACCCAAAACTGATGAAATTGTTGCAAAAGTTAGGGAAGTAATTTGTTCTAATCATCATTTAACTCTTCACGATGTAGCTGAACAAGTAAACATTTCCAAAAGTGTGTGCCATGAAATTATAATACAAGATTAGGGAGTATCTGAAGCTTGGAAGTCAAATCAATGAAAGCTCCATCCTGACAATGTGCCCAATGCTGACACACATCACTACACATCCAACAGTTGCTCCATATCCTTCTTATTCACCAGCGGACATTTTGTCTTCCCAAAATTAAAAATGAATTTGAAAGGTTGACTTTTCAGTAAATTAACTTGATAAAGGAAAGTCTGCTACCTGAACTATATGCAGTGTCCCAAACAAAGAGTTTCAGAAATGTTTCGACAGATGGAAGAAACATTGAGAGTGGTGAATTCAAACGCAACAAGGCTGAATAGATTCTAAGGTAATCAGAACATTTTACTTTCATGTTCCATAAGGAAATGGAAGTAAGGTCACAGCGAAAAAATCGTGTTCGAGATAACGGCAGATTCTGATTGTACTACCATCAAAACATGAAAAAGTCATTTTTCGAAAAGTGTCTATGTAGAATTTTTTCTATGGAAAACAATAACAGCCTCAAATTCAAACAGAATCAAATAATTTTTTGCATACGGCCGTAATTGTAGAGGACTCAAGGCCTATTGGTTTTGGTGAAGATCGGTTAAGGGAAAGGGGTAGTTTACCTGCAACGTTTAACGTTTTAACAAGAGTAAAAGTGCTTAATTTTGATAAATAAAGTATCCTTAAAAGAAGGTCATAATAATTCACTGTAGAAAGGTAGATGAAATATCTATAAATGAAAAGGGTAGTTGAAGGGAGGAGGGGGTAATTTCTTTTTATAAATTAAAATGGTAGTTGATGAGGAAGGAGGTAAATTTTTATAAGTTTTATATGTGTACTGTGTTATTGACAACAAAGAAGTAGTTTCTATGGAAACATTTCATTTCATTTTAACAAAATTCTATATTTTTCATTTTAATTTAAATCACCTATGAGTGAAAATATATAGTTCCTGGCAGGCAAGGATATCTCAATTATGTAATGTTTTAAGCATTTTATTTGCCTCCAGAAGCGGTTAAGACTATAAAATAGGTTTATTACCTTCTGTCGCGCTTCTTAAAATCCAATATAGGATGACTTGAGTTTCGACACATATGGTGTCATCATCAGATCCATTATGAATAAAGTTAAAACTTCATTTATCGATGTATATTCATCTCGTCAAATGATAAAAAACAACACATACATAGTACACAAATAATAAATAATTAACATATTAAAAACGAAATAACAACGAATGAAAAATAACACAAGTGGCCGCTACGAACCTGTACAGTTTGTACCTGTACAGGTTCGTAGCGGCCGCTTGTGTTATTTTTCATTCATTGTTATTTCTATCATTATATCGTTGTTAAAACTATATGAGTCAATACAATACTTAAAGAGGGGTTACATGACTATAGTTTTAACAGTTACTTAACAACTGAACTAGTTTGTAGACTTAAATAATTAATCACAGTGTGTACTTTGTAAAGCGTGAAATTCAAATCTACAAAACCATTCATTTGTATTTGTGCTTGGCATTACCAATGTTGGACTGGACTGAATCAGTCAGTGCTTTCTGTGCATCGTACACTGCCAACCTTTGAAACGTGTTGTTTTTGTTTCGTTTGTTGATTACATGTTTCTTTACCCTTCTGCAAAGATCGCTTATACTTTGTAATCTCTGTTACTTTCTATGAAGGTCGATCAAATGTAAACGACACTTTTGAAATTGGTACAAGATACTTTTGTAGTCTTTTGTTTAATTCTTGTCATGATGAGTGAACAGAACATGAGGTACACTGTGGGTCCATTGGACAGCACGGAATGATTAAGTTTCTGATTTGAGCTGAATCATTTCCAATCTGATGACGAGCTGTGAAGCTTGAGAGAGCTACTCAGCAATTTTTATTCATAGTGGTGTATAACAGTGTTATTTCCGATTGTGATTATAACCACTAACACAACTTTATTAATTAAATATTAAGTTTTCAGTGTGCGAAGGTGTTAAACCAGCTGAAATTTTGTGCAGATCGTGTGCACAGTTTGGCAGTGATACACTTTTGAAGGCTCAAGTGTAAAAATGATATATAAGTTTTTCTGCAAAAGGGGGAGAGAAGTTTCTAACCTCAATGACATGTCGTACCAGAAGAAGCACTGCGTCACAAAACATTTTGCAAGTTCAAGACTTTATTCACAACACTTGGTAAATAACTGTTTGTGAAATTACAGTAGTAACTTCAATAAGTTATGGAAGTGTGCAGACAACCAATAAACAAAGTGTTGGTGCCAACATTTCTGAATGGAAAACAAGGCATTTTGCTCAGCATATTGCCATGTGTAAAACAGAACACTGGACTCCATGGAATTTTTGTACATGACTTGGGCCAGGGAAAGTGTGTAGTTTCTAACATGTGTTTGCGCTCAAAACATATTTTTGCATGGTCTGACGTCTTGTATCAGACTAAAAGGAGTCACAGTTGTTACGGTTTCCACAGAAGAGCCATAAAATAACAGTTTAGGGCAGGATCTGAGTAAGCAACGCCACAGATCAGTTCCACAGTCAGTCAACCACCGTACTTAGCAGCGCCTGCACACTATAATTTAAGCCTACATTATTACAAAAAAATTACAATAGAGGACGGGACTTAACATTAATGGGACTCCAGTAACATATCTAAAGTCTCTCAGCATAAAGTTTGTAATTAGGAGTGCAGAAATGAGGTCAGTGAGTCTAACAAATGACAAGTGCGTGTAACAATGAGTGGACAAAACCATGACATTGAAGATATGTACTACTGTACAGATAAATAACATAAACTAAACTACTGAATCTGGAAATTTGGACAAAAAAGATATGAAATGTGGGCTGTAGCGTGTGTGCGAGAGAACAAGAGAATATGAATACAGAGGATGGGGGGGGTGACAAAGAGCTCAATCAAAAGTGCTGATTTGCCTTGATTTTGGTTATGTAAAATAAGTTCTAGTTTATAGTAATAGTAATAAGTTCTACAATTATAAAGATAATAGAGTAAAACTTAAAATATATACTTAAAATGATGGAAATGTAAAAAGAAAAGGGGTTAAACGAGGTTAATTGAGTTAGAAGTGTTATTAATGGACATTTTACGAACCATAAAGATCTTGTATATATATGTATATATTTTAATTATGTTGTTATATTTTGTTGCAAGTGCTTGTCCATTACTGTTAATAACTGACTTTTCATGTCTTATAACTACAACTAATGTTTAATTTAAATGGAAGTTGTGCATGTTTGAATTCTTAAGAATTAATTAACTGAATAATAACGTATGTGCGTAATGAATACAAATAACAGTAACTGAAAATAAATGAGCTTGTCTACATAATAATGCATACGAGTTAAGTTATTTCGAATGTCACCTTGTCTTAACCTAACCTGTGTTCAATAAGTTCATCTAATGAATCTAGAAAAATTCTTTTAAGTAGAAAATTGTGTTTTTAAGTGTCTAAGGCTATTTTCATGGGGATGGTGAAGTGGATTTCACATACAGCTTGTGAAAATGTAGTGGTGGCTGTTTTCGCTTTTGGGTTTTCTGGGTTGTTAAGGTAAGTAAGTACAGGGGTCTTCTTACTTATACCCGTACAGATTCTGAGTTTGGATCACTTTGCAGCAGAGGGAGGCTCCTAAAACCAAGAGGTCAAGTATGCGGTAAGGTAATGTTCTGACTGTCTTCTGAAATGCCAAACATGTTACGTACGCCACTTTTTACTTGAACAAAGAACAACGAATGCTGCGTACTATTTTGAACACCTGGACAAGTTTAGAGAGGAAACAAGATTTTGGCCCACAGCGTCTTGCTTCTTCACGTTAATTCTGGCATCCACACTGCTGCTGCTACACAAGCAAAACTGGAAGATCTTCACTGGTCAGCTTTGGATCATCCTGCTATAGTCTTGATTTATCGCCATGTGATTTTTATTTGTTAACACAGCACAAAAAAGATTTATACAGGAAAATTTTCTAGTGGCAAAAAAGTGCAAGAATTCGTGAGCAACTGGCTATGAGCAAATTCAAAAAATTTTTATGAATAAAGAATTAAAAAACTGGCAGTTTACTGGAAAAATGTACAGATAATAGGGGAAAGTATGTAGAAAAACAGTTTCTATTTATTTTAACATATATTAATACAATAAAAAGTTTCTCAAAAAGTCTCAGTTATATTTGATCGGCCCTTGTATTAGCAATCACGACATTCTCATTATATAATGTAACCAACCCCTTCGGCAGCTTGGGTTGGCGAGCCAACGAGAGATGGGGGTCTGGGCGAGGCGGCCCTGAGGTAATCAGAGACCCGCCTTACCAAGATGTAGTGTGTCGGCAGAATGATGCATGGCGGGGTCGGCAGCGGAAGAACATAAAAATGTCAACGGCGGTGCCCATAGATCTAGTGAGTATGATCTACTGCGGACGGGTGGATGAGACTCATTAGCTCAGTGAAGGCAACTCATCTAAGAGACAGAAGCTCTAAATATAAACCCCTGGTCCTCCAGGTTAGGGGTTGGGCGTAGGGTTAACAACCCACCCCATAAAAAACTATTGTTATGAAACCAAGAGGAAAAAGGAAAAGCCGGACGGATTAATGGAATTGGGACTGGATCGTGGAAAAGGGATAAAGATTTTAAACTTGCGATGTGGAACTTGCGTTCCTTATACAGACCTGGAGCCTTGAAGATATTAACAGCAGAGGTTCTCAAATATAAGATAGATGTTTTGGCTATGCAGGAGATGAGGTGGACTGGTGCTGGAATCATGGATCGAAGGGACTACTCGGTGTATTACAGCTGTCAGAACCGGGACCATGTGCTTGGAACTGGCTTCTTGGTAAGCCGTAGAATGAAAGAAAACATCATTGATTTTAAACCCCTTACACCTATAATGTGTAAAATAAGACTCAATGAAATCTTCTTTAATTATACTATAATAAACGTGCATTCCCCAACTGATGATAAGCCTGAGGAGGAGAAAGATGACTTTTATGACTTGCTGGAGAATGCGTATGCCAGCAGCCCTAGACATGACATAAAAATAGTCATAGGTGACTTAAATGCCAAAGTAGGAAGCAGCCATGCTTGTAGTAATACAGGAAAGTATAGGTTACACTCTCAATACTCAGACAATGGTTTCAGACTGTTAAACCTCGCAGGTGGTCAAAATATGATCATAGGAGGGACTTTCTTCAATCACTAAGACATACATAAGGGCTCATGGACCTCTCCAGATGGGAGAACGGTCAATCAAATAGATCATGTCCTATTGGATAGCCACCATAAGTCAGACTTACAAGATGTTAGAGTTTACAGAAGTGCCAACATGGATAGCGATCACTATCTCGTAGTTGCAAAACTGAGAGCTAGAATCTCCAATAATAGAAATGAAAAAGGAATAAAGACTGTTAGATACAATACAGAAATACTAAAGGAAGAAGAAATAAAACGGAGGTTCGAGGAAGTTACCAATGAGAAAATTAGACAGTGGAGAATTGAATGCCGTGAGGAACAAGATATAGAAAACCACTGGTTTAATCTAAAAAACATATTAGTGACCACGGGAGAAGAAATCATTGGTTTGAAGAAAAGACATGAGCGAGATGAGTGGTTTGATAAGGAATGTGAATTCAAAAACAAGACATACAAATTAATGATCCAAAATAAATGCACTAGGGCTGTTCAAGAGCAATACAGGAAAGCCAGGTGGATGGAAAAGAAGATTCATAGAGGAAAAAAGAGGGAGTATATGATGAGTCAGATGAAAAAGGTAGAGGAATATAAGAGTATAAGGCTGAGCCGAGATACGTACAGGAAGGTGAATGATATGAGACAGGAATTTCAGCCTAGAACAAATGCCTGAAGGGATAATAATGGTGGCCTTGTGAGTGATACTGCTGGCGTAATCAGGAGATGGACAGAACACTTCGAAGAGTTGCTAGGCTCAGTTGGGGAGGCTTCGATGGAGGCATCTGAGGATGAAGAGGAAGCAGGAGAATTTGAGGATGATAGAGAGGAGTTGGTGCCATCCTATGACGAGGTGTATGAAGCTCTAGAAAAGCTTAAAAATAACAAGGCAGCAGGTTCCGATGGTTTACCAGGGGAACTATTAAAGAACGCAGGAGGAGATTTCATAAAGGAATTTGCCCATCTCATAGAGCGAATATGGCTGGAGGAGGTAATGCCTGATGAGTGGAACAATGGGGTGGTGTGTTTAATACATAAAAAGGGTGATCCGCTCATATGTAAAAATTATAGGGGCATCTCTCTACTTAATACAGCATATAAGGTATTGCCCAACATCATATTTTCTAGGCTGCTTCCCTATGCTGAGGAAAACATAAAAGAATATCAATGTGGATTCACTAGGAATAGGTCAACAACAGACCAAATATTTACACTAAGGCAAATCCTAGAAAAAACGTTGGAATATGGAGTGGCCACTCACCATCACTTTGTGGATTTCCAGTCGGCATATGATTCAATCAACCGGAAAATGCTATATAGAGCTATGAAGGAGTTGAATATACCATCTAAGTTGGTGCGTATGGTTGGAGTAGTTATGTCCAATTTTAAGTGCCAAATCAGAATACAATCAAATCTATCTAACTCCTTAAAAATATTGAATGGGCTGAAACAAGGAGATGCCTTAGCGTGTCTGTTGTTCAACATAGCTCTAGAAAAGGTCATCAGGGATTCAAACTAGCGGACACATATTTCACAAGGAGGTACAGCTTCTGGCATATGCAGATGACATTGACGTCATAAGAAGGTCTGAATCTGGCTTAAAGGAAGCCTTTCAGGAACTGGAGTTGTCCGCTAAGGCTATGGGCTTGGTTATAAACCAAACCAAAACTAAATATATAGTTGTAGGTGCCAACACTCGTGCCCTGTCCCTGCGCATTAATGATTATGAATTTGAAAAGGTTCAGGGTTTTCCATATCTCGGGTCATATGTGGACTCTGGAAATGACTCCTCTAGAGACATTGAAAACGGATATTATCTGCTAATAGGTGTTACTACAGACTGGTGAAACATTTTAAGTCAAAATTAATAAGTAAAGATACAAAAGCCACCTTATACAAGACCTTGATCGGACCAGTCCTGATGTATGGCTCGGAATGCTGGGTGTTAAAAAAACTAGATGAGCAGAAACTATCCGTGTTTGAGAGGAGGGTACTGAGGAGAATATATGGCCCTGTGAAGGAAAACGACATTTGGAGGCGACTGCATAATCGAGAGTTGTACAAAAGGTTTAAAGATCTTCTGATCATGCAACTCATACAAATTAACAGATTGCGTTGGGCTGGACATGTGCAGAGAACGGCGGAGGATAGAATCCCAAAAAGAGTTATGAATTATTTGCCGATGGGAAAGAGAAGGAAAGGAAGACCGCGTACAAGATGGCTGGTTGGTAAGGAGGCAGTGAGGCTGGGTGGAGCAAACTGGTGGACATTGGCCGGGAGTAGAGACAAGTGGGGACGATTTCTTTTGGAGGCCAGGGCCCGGACTGGGCTGTTGCGCCGAGGATGTATGTATTTTTATGAATAAAGAATTAAAAAACTGGCAGTGTACTGGAAAAAATGTATAGATAATAGGGGAAAGTATGTAGAAAAATAGTTTCTATTTATTTTAACAAATATTAATACAATAAAAAGTTTCTCAAAAAGTCTTGGTTATATTTGATCGGCCCTTGTATTAGCTATCACGACATTCTCATTATATACTGTAAATTGTAACCGCACCTCTCCAATCCCATATGATTAGCATAACAGTCCTACTAGCACAATTACTTTCCACTTGATCTCCACGTTATTTGTTGAATGAATCTACCCGTATTGTATTTTGTTGTATTAAGTAAGACGAAATTATAATTTAGTTTTCATACTTCATGTTTTTAAAAATATGATGGTTATTAACCATCAAAATATGTACTACTTTCCATGTAAAAATAAAAGTTAATTATTAAAAAAGAGGAGTACAATTATTTCAGAAAAATGCAAAATAAAGTTTCCACATGTACAATATTGTTTAAACAAGTGTGACTATAATGCACGAGTTCAGTAAATACGCTAGAAGCTGTCAAAGTTCAGTGTACACAAGAATAAATATTTTCTTAACAATTCTTGTTTTTACTTTAACACACATATATATATATATATATATATATTTTTTTTAAACCACTATATAATTTTGTTCCAAATAAACCAAATTTCAAACAGGTGATGTTTTAAAATTCAGCCTTCTGCGTGTTGGTTCATTTATCATTTACTACATGGTACACTCCATGGCATAAATAAGAGTGATTCTCTCCACCTGATATCAATAACAACAACATTAGATTATTTGCCAAACTTTCTCACATTTATGTTATCATAGATAATGTCGGCTAAGCTGTGTATCGTAGTCCACCTGGCAGTCTGAAGAAGTCAACAGCCAACATGTACATATAATTCATAGATAGACAAAGAACAACTAATCCAATTTGTCAAACAAAATCTGATCAAGTAGTGTTTCCATATTTCAGAGTAAGTCAAATAGAATAAAAAGTTAAATTTTGTAATAAGCTGCTAGCAGGATATCTGCAAAAAGCTGAAGCAGAATGCAACCAGACGTTCTGTACTGATATACAGTGACTTCAGCCTAATAGTTCCACTCTATAAAATTCTCTCTCTCTCTCTCTCTCTCTCTCTCTCTCTCTCTCTCTCTCTCTCTCTCTCTCTCTCTCTCTCTCTCTCTCTCTCTCTCTCTCTCTCTCTCTCTCTCTCTATCTCTCTCTCACACACACACACACACGCACGCACGCACACACACACACACACACACACACACACACACACACACACACACAGTTTTTAAATCTATTTGTACTGGAAAAAAAAAGACTGTCGAAGGTAAGTCCAAAGACGACAGATTTATCTAAACCCGCAGTGAACAGCACTAAATATGTGTGTGCAACAATCGCTAATATATTTTGTAGCGTGTTTCATGTTTCTCAGTTTTATACCAGTAACGTTTTACGTGTCCTTTGCAGACTGAATTGACCAACCAAGTGTGAGACGATCAAATCCACAAGAGAAGAAGTTGCACGACATGTTGGATGCGTTGTCGTCGGCCCACACAACACTGCAGACCATCCTTTGATGACCCTACGAAAAATATTTACATGCATCAGTTACAAATATATAGAAAGCAACCAAGCCAGGTGTAGCTTCTACACCTATGTCTTAACAAAGATCTACATATGCCAATGCCATGTGGTGTACATGATTTAGATATCTATGTTGCCTCCAATTACTTTTCAAAAAATCAATGTTTTAGTAACCACAAAAAATTGGTGAATACACAAGCAACTACTACAAATATACTATGGACTATTCCATAGTGTGGCAGGGTATGCTATCATAGGCTGGGGGGGTGTCTATATAAATCATCTCTAGACGCATTGGATCGGCTGCAAAAGTCTATTCTTAAAATTATAGGAGTCAATGAACAAGATTCGGATAAACCATTAAATATTAAACAAGTGTTTGTAGTGAATTCTATAGTTTATCAATACAATGATCTAAAAAGTGAGTTTTTACAAAATCAAATCAACACACGGTACAAAAGTATTATATTGCCGCGACACCTATTAAGTATTGGGCAAAGAAGCTATGTGTATTATGCCATAAAATATTTTAATGAATTACCTAATGAACTGAAAAATCTAAGTGTAAATATACTACTACTACTCTCCAGCACTACAGCCCATGGTGAGCCTTGGCCTCCGCTCCGACCCGTCTCCACTCATCTCTGTCCACTGCCTTCAGTCTCCAGTTCCTAATGCCCATCTTTCTTAGATCTTCTTCCACATCCTGCTGCCATCTTCTTCGAGGCCTTCCTCTTCTTCTTTTGCCCAGTATCGTTCCACTTAATATAGTTTTGGGCATCCTCGTAACATTCATACGGAATACGTGTCCCAGCCATCTAATTCTAGCTGATTTTATGTGTCTCACCAGGTCTTGTCCACCGATCAACTCATTTATTTCACAAAGGTTTTGTAAAATATATAAAAACATTTGTTAATTAAAAAATATTTTACAAAACCTTTGTATTAATATGTTTCACCAAGTGCCCAACGAGTCATCAATTAATATCATTTATTTCACCGTTATTTCGGATCCTATACATATTCCCTTCCTTCACCGGTCCAAATATCTGTCTCAAAATTCTTCTTTCAAAAATTCTTAGTGCACTTATATCCTTATTTACGAGAGTCCATGTCTCGGATGCATAAGTAACAACAGGTCTGATCAGTGTTTTGTATAACATCAATTTGGTTCTTGGAGTTAGAAGCTTTGATTTCAGCAATGATTGGTTTGCATAGTAGGCTCTATTGCCGGTTATGATTCTATTTACTATTTCACTGCTCACTCGGTTTTCATTATTCAGAATCACACCTAGGTACTTAAATTCTGTAACTCCTTGGAAACAGTAATGGCCTGTGTGAAGGTCTAGCAGTTCTCTATTTTCCTTCGCAGACACTTTCATGTATTTTGTTTTAGCCTCATTGACTTCCAAACCAATCCTGCTCACTTCCCTCTCTATTTCAATAAAGGTGTTTTTGAATATTTTTTTGTTCCTGGCTATCAGCACAATATCATCCGCATATGCTCCTAGTTGCCTCGTCCTTTTGAAGATGTGTCCTCTGAAGTCTATCTTGTTTATAGCATAGTGTAGTGCCAAGTTAAAGAGGGTCGCAGATAATGCATCACCCTGCTTTACTCCAGTACCAACCGTAAAATCTCGGCTTTTGTTTCTTCCCAGAACTACTTTACCCCTGAAATCGTTCAGACTGAGCAGTACCAGTCTCACAATCTTTTGAGGTACTCCTAATTCTTCCAGTGCTATTCGCAACATTATTCGATTTACACTATCGAAGGCTTGCCTGAAATCTATAAACAGTATATGGATGTCAATACCATACTCGAAACATCTTTCGAGTGACTGCCTCATGACGAAAATTTGATCGACTGTGCTCTGGTCGGCTCTAAATCCACTTTGATGTTCACTTAGGATTTCCTCTGCATATACATTTAGCCTATCAAGGAGAATCATGGACAATATCTTATAGACACAGCTTAGCAGTGTTATGCCCCTATAATTGCTGCATACAGTTTTATCTCCTTTTTTAAAAACTGGGCATATTACTCCAGTCTTCCAGTCATTTGGCATTGTCTCTTCCTCCCATACACTACATACTATATCATGAATTTGTGCAGTTAGTGCTCCACCGCCTTTTTTGATCAGTTCAGGGCTAAGCTGATCTTCGCCAGGCGCTTTCCCGTTCTGTAGTCGATTAATTGCTCTTCTCACTTCCTCAACTGAGGGAGTTTCTACATATGGTTCTGGACCTATTCTTACATTCTCTTCAACAGTCTCCATTGTGTCAGGCTTATTTAATATTTCTTCAAAATATTCAGCCCATCTATTGAGGATCAGCCTGTCTTCTGCTATTAGTTTTCCATCTTTGTCTTTGCAGATATTTAGCTTTGGTTGGTAACTTCTGTTTATACTTCTTACCTCATTATAAAGGTTTTTTGTTTTCTTCTGTTCTGATAATTCCTCTATTTTGCGCACCTTCTCCTTCATGTATTCTCTTTTTTTCTTCTTACATAAATGGTTTGCCTCGTGTCTGCTAGCTCTATATCGGTCACTATTCTGTCTAGTGTTTCTCTCCAACATTTTCCTTCCGTATTCATTCTTTCTTTGTATAGCTTCTCTGCACTCATCATCAAACCATTCGGACTGTTTTCTCCTTTTCACACCTACTATCTCTCTAGCCACCTCTATAACAGCTTCTTTCATGTTTGCCCACTTTTCTTCAATATTATTGATTTCCTTATCAAGTTTGTTAGCTATCATTAGTTGGTATTGACCACAACACTGACCATCTTTAAGTTTATCGACATCCCATTTCATTCTTTTCTCTCCTTTATCTTTTTGGATCATAGCTAGCTTTTCTCTGACCACTGCTCTCACCAGATAGTGATCAGTATCACAGTTTGGACCTCTCATTGCTCTAGTGTCTACCACAGAGGTTGCATGTCTTTTGCTAACAAGAACATGATCAATTTGATTCATTAGATCAGTCCCAGGGGCTCTCCATGTCCCTAAGTGGATTCTTTTATGATCAAAACAGGTGCTTTTTATGATCATTCCGCATGCTGTAGCGAACTCTGCAAGCATTCTTCCATTGTCACTGGATTCATTGTGCAGGGAGAATTTCCCAGCAACGCCCTTCAGAAAATTCTCTTTTCCAATCTTAGCATTAAAGTCCCCCAGAATGATAACTAAGTCGTATTTTTGGACTGCTCCATACACTCTTGTTAATTTTCCATAAAATTCCTCCTTCTCTTCATCTGATTTATCCTCAGTTGGTGCATGTACTGATATGAGTGTTATATTTCTGAAATGGCCTTTCATTCTTAGCTTGCATATTCTATCAGATATTGGTTCAATTCCAATTACCCTGTCAGATATTTTCTTGTTCATTATGAACCCAGTCCCAAACTGACCTGTTCTTGCTGTAGGTCCACTGTAAATGAACTTGAAATCTCTTTTCTCGATCACTCCTTGTCCTTGCCGTCTAATCTCTTGTAAGGCAATAATATCCAAATGAAATCTGTTCATTTCATCAGCAACTTCCCTCATCTTTCCTGGTTGCAGCATGGTCTGTACGTTCCACGTGCCAATGATCAATTTATGCTTCCATTTGTCATCTTTTTTTCTTATCTTAATCCGATGATTCGTGATGCGTGTTTCTCCTAATACTGTCCCACCCCGGAGATCCGAATGGGGGACTGTTTTACCTCCGGATATATTTTGAGCATTAGGATCATTCATGATGTTTTCCTTCAACTTCTTCTTTCCCACTGACAAGTCGTTGGGTTTCTCTACGGTTATATTTTATGGTGTGGGTCGTAAGCTCCACGACCAACCCCCATCCTGGAGGACCAGGGACACTTCTGTCGGGGTTACCATACCTTAGCTGGTCTGTTCCAGTTAATTATTTCGGGCGCTGGAAACTCGCCCTTCATCCTCTCTCATGTTTGCTACATGACGCACAAACAGGCACGCCATGCACCCAGGGGTCACGCGACTACAATTAGTCTTCGAGGACGTGAGAGTAGGATTTGTTGGCAGAGCTGAGTTCAAGTGTAAATATAAAAGTGCTAAAAAGAAAAATCAAAGAAAAAATTAGGAACATTGTTATTGATTAATTAAAAAAAAAACAGTCTATTATGATATGGACCTTTTTTCTTTTTTTTTTCATTTATTTATTGAATTGTATTATAATACAAACTAAAATTTTGTTGAAATTGAAAAATACTTTATTTTTAATATATTACTATGGTCGGTGAGGTAAAACTCACAATTAGTATTAAGTATATAAATATTAATTCTAATGGACCAACCTATGTACGGGCATTTATGCCCCCTATAGGTCCTTTTTTTGTATAATTTTTATTATACGTAAAGGAAAATTGGCAATAAATATTATTATTATTATAAGTAGTAATAAAAACTCATGATGTTATTATTACTTGTTACAGACACATTAAACGTATTGCACATAATGGTTCTACTATGACAAGTTTTTATAAACACACACACACACACACACACACACACACACACACACACACACACTGCAATAAAACAAAGCAGTTAGAGTCATTTTAAATATGTGAAGACACTGTTACACACTTTATGACATTATAGACACGTTTTAAATTGATTCTGTTCAAATTTCTTTATAATAGCTGTAAGTTTTTAAATAAGAGATGGGTAATTATGTGTTATATGTCAAAATGCCCACAAATTTATTCTCTGTCATGTCAAGTGCAAATTTAGTGTGCGAGTGTGCGTGTAATTCGTGTTTTCCTGAATAACTCCTATAATAATTAACATATCTGAATTAAACTTGAACAGCGTATGCATCATAAATAGTGCTACATTTTTCGTATGTTATAAACTCAAAACATATAATTTTACTATGGATTTTTTAACTGAATTCACTTTTCTACAGAAGCCTTATCTGCAGAAAAGTCATAAAACTTTTAGATAAAATCTATACAAGATTTTGCAGAGTCTGGCATAGTCTTACATGATTTCTAGCTATCAAGGTAGAAATCTATTACATGTTCTAGATTTCAACCAATCACGAGCTCCAATTTTCTCATTTGCAACTCGTCCTAAGATGTACTCTCTGTGCGAATTTTGTGCGACAGTATACAGTTTATCAACAATCCAAGATCTTCGCTATGAGATACCCGTATGCTAGATCAACTTGTTATTAGAATACAGAGCTGAGTTATTTGAAGATCAAATAGTGCTAAATCACTGTTGTCAAGATTTCCACTTAGGGGGCAGTTGTATTCATTTGGAGTACACCAGTATGAACACATGGACACATTAAGTTGCCGGAAGGTGTATGTTAATCACACCACTTTTAACAATAACTAATTAACCCACATTTATCGAACCTAAGATTTGTAAATAAACAGTATCGGGCAGATAAACGGTGTGCATGGGTGAATTGCGGGTGTCAGCGCGTCAGTGGAGCCAGCGGACAACGTGAATGCAGCAGCCTACAACTGTACAATGTGTGTAACGGTACAAACCAAGAGGTTTAGTTTAATTCCCAAATAATTGTAAAAAATTTGTAACCAACCCAAGCTGAACATTTTGCTCATGAAATTTCGACTTTTGGAACACCTTGTAGTTCATGCGTAACCAGCCGTACGAGGTACAAAAGCTATTAAAGCGTCTGGGAATGTGTAAGGGCGCACACCTCGGCCAACGTTCACACAAGAAACGGCACGAACTGGTACATTCTTTCGCTGTGTGCGCGCAAAAAACTCGGCAGTCGACTATTAACATCTGAAGGCAGTGGACGCGATTAGTGGTGTGCGTCGTCGGCCGGGCAAAGTTTTAGCTTTTATTAAAAATGGGAAAATAGTTAAAAATGAGTCGACTAAGAAACCTTTCCCCGGCCGGGTGAACACATAGGCGTGAGCCTAAACTTTAGTGTAATATCTTCAAAATTTTATAATGTGAACGAATAACAAAACACGGAGTTATATCAAGAGTATGAGTTCAGTTAACAGTGACTAAAACGAATTAAAGTACTCAAAATTAACTGTGGGAAACATTCGGACAAAAGTGAACAAAATTTCTCGAGATCAACAAGTGACTTGCAGGGACGCCGATACCACGTAACCGTATATTACACAATTTAATTATGAGAATTTAAATAAAAAAAGCGCTAAATTAAATATGGTATGGGTGTGAATGAGAGAATGTGCAGATACTGGGCTGTCTTATCTATAGATATAAGAAAGAAATAGTTAAGCTAACTAGAGTAGGAAAGCTATATTAAATTTCCGATGTAATATTAGCATCAGTATTTGTTCAAAGAAAAGATAAAGAGTAGAAATTTGAAAAGAGAATATAAAGAAATGTATAAAAAGAATAAATCCATTACATTATTTCACTTGATATATATATGTATGTTAGAATAATCATTTCAAGTACCTAATTTCATTTTCTGTGCTGGTAAATTCGCTGTACGAAATAGGGTTACAACACTAGACGATCTGGCCAGAGAGTGACAAATAGAAGGTAAGTGGGATTTTAAGATCATTTGTAATTAATTAAAAAAATATATAAAGTTACATGTGAAGGAATTCTTCAAACAAGTAGAACAGACTATTGTGCATATAAACATTTTAATAATTAAAGACAATGTATTTTAATAAATAATTTGTGTAAAAGAATTTACAGACAATATTTAAATTTGTTTTAGTTTAATAAATGCCTACCTCCAGATAAGAGACTGTTACATATTATTAGTTCGAATACACGTCTATACATCCTCAATTTGTTTCGTTGCAAAACACACACACACACACACACACACACACACACACACACACACACACACACACACACACACACACACACACACACACACACACACACACACACACATTGTTTTGGTGAAATAATATTAAAAATACGGCTCTTTGCACAATGGAATTTTACACATAACATGCACTGAGTTTTCATCAGCTGTTGTTACAAAAGTGAATGCCAACGCAATCTAGCAGATGATTTAAATACTATAAGAATATGGTTTGTTTCAAAACAGCTCCAAAAGCTTACTTACATGTACAATACCATATAGAAACACAGTGAAACTACAGGACGTCAACTTGGAAGTTTTCAAAGGATGTCATTTTATGTCTAATGGCATAAAACTGTTAAACATCACTGGAAAGAGAAAATTCCACGAGAGTAGAGAATGTTTGGGAAGAGCATATGAGGTTTGAGCAAATAGTTTTTGTTGTTTTTATTTACTTTAAGAATTCTATATTTATTCAATTATTCATTTGTAAGTAACTCGTTGAGATTCCTGCAGGTCTCCCATGTAATAAATTAGAAAATAAAATAAAACATAAACTCACTAAACAAACACCAAACAAACCTTCATGTAAAAATCCTTCCAGTAATGATAATATAAAATATATCAACTTTACTTATCACGGAAACATAACTCGTAAAGTAAGCAAACTATTTAAAGATACAAACTTAAAAATATCTTATAACACAGATAATATTGTTTTTAATAAAATAAAACCTAAAACTAAAGTCAACATTCATAATACAAATGGAGTTTACAATATAGAATGTCCAGATTGCAATAAATTACATAGGTCAGACAAAGAAAAAACTGTGCGAGAGATACATTCAACATTGCAATGTTTTTTTAAAACCTAATATTTACAAATCTAATTTAGTCACACACTGTTTAAACATTAAACATAAATTTTCAGACATTCTAAATGTCAAATTAATTAAATTCTACGTACAAAAAGGTAACAAAATGAATATCTGGGAAAATCTTAATATTTACAAACACAATAATAATAATCTACTAATTAAAGAACAAATTCAAATAAAAACAAAACAAGATGATTTATTTAAAATCATACATTTATTAGAATAATAAAATAAAATATTAATATATAATAAATAGCTGACTACATAAACATTACAACAATTGAAAAAAGAATCGAAGTAAAATCGATTATCCGTTAACTATATTGTAATTGAAACATTCAATTACAATTCAAACAAACCTCTGAAGATACAGAATAATTTCTGTAAAACATGCGTCAGGTGAAAATAAACCTACTTGCAGTATAGTTATTCAATTTATGTCCACCTCCACTAACACTTCCATCCTATATAACACACTTACGTCTTTAAAACATTTCTAGAATACACTTTCTGTTACAGCTGTCTCAGCTTGCCCGGGAACTTTTCAACAGCTGCAAGCATATTCCTCCATGGTTTTCTTCGTACTTGAGAAAAAGATATGTCAAATATGGATATATCTGGTGAGTTTCACCACTGTGGTATGACTGCACTGCACTTCTTCTTTTTTGCAAATAAATCCTTACAAAATATGAAGCATGAGTTTGGATTCCATGGCACAATTATTATCATATTGCATGTTGCAGCTGTATTATCATCACAGATGTATATATTCTATACATCAGGTCACTTTCCATGAACAGACTCATGCAATTAGAGGCGCACATCTGTTTCATACGGATGTGTGGAGTTTTAATCTTCTAATATTAAAAACTACCCAAGAGACTACAGCGCTGACTGACTGACTGACTACAGCAACTTGACAGAAAAATACAATGTTTCGTTAACTGCTGCTGCTGTTTCTGAATCGGTGAGTTTGTTTGAATGAAAATTTCACATCAACTGTAAATATCTACAAAGGTTACTTTACCAGTCTGCTTGTGCGTGGAAGTCGAGCTATCCTTTGTCCTCCGAGATCATGTAAACGGACCTGACGATTGTCGTGTGGAACGGCGACAACACCAGAACTCGACACTGCCAGTCTGTTCACTGCTGAATCTGATCGAATTGTTGCTAATGGAGACCTCATATTTCGAAGATCCCACACCTGTCACAAAAAGAAATCCATGGGTCATTAACAAGTGGTTGTCAACATTGGGGGGGGGGGGAGCGTTGTGATGCAGACTGTGTCACTAAAAGTTTTGGGGGTGGTTGATAATGAAGAAATAACTGTTGCCTTTTCTCTATCATCATCGCAGAGGAAGAAGTTACTGTGCCGACTGTAAGCCAAAGCAACTAGGACTTCATCAGACCATTATTTTTTCATGTCTTCTTCTTTACAATACGCTTTGTTGATATTTTGAATGATATTGTTGGTGTTCCTTTACTTTAAAATATTGTCTTACACATTAAGTCTAAACAATTAATTTCATTCGATTTTTTATTTATTTGTTTAATTCCAAAAGAGAATTTATTGAATAAAAACGCTTATTACAATGACATTTTCTTTTAATATTGAACAATTCCTTGGGGGAGAGGGTTATTCATCAAGTTTGTGGGGTGAGTCATCCAGCTTGGGGGGGGGGGCAACCCTGCAAGATACCTCAGAAATTAATGATTTTTTTGCACACTGGTAGTATCTACAGAGTAAAAAAAATGTAAATTTTTAGAAATTTCAAAAAACTGGTTTTTTGAAAAACTCAAAATATATATATTCTTATGACCTAGTTTTAAGCCAAATTTCATGATGCGACAGCCATGGGTTCATATAGGAATAAAATTTAGAATGTCATACTGCCAAAAAATATTAGCTTTCATCTGCTGTTATCTATGACAACAGGGATTGACAGAAATAACAAGTTTAAATGCAAAATGTATACAATATGTACCCATTAGGCATACTTACTTTAGTTTTATTGTAGATTTCTTTGCATGCACTCCCCAACATTTCACCATTTTAAAAAATAATTACAGAACAAAGGACACTTGGACATCATAGATATAACACTTCTACTGTGAATCACTTGTGAATGAACTTTCAATTATTTACAAAAACTTAATCATATGTACTTTCAAACTTACAATAATTTATAGATGTTTATCTCTTATTCTTTTTTTTAAGAGCTTTTACTTAACATTAAACTAGAAAAAAGTTACTCATCAACAGTTTTTTTTAAATATTTTTCCAACACATGTGGAAAAGATGCCATTTCTTATTTGTTGAAAGTATAAACTCGTCCAGTTGCAGTAAAAAGATCAACTTTTTGCAAGACAGTTTCACCTGACACTGACAAAATGTCACTGGGTTTAGGATGAAGGAAGCTTACTTGAAACTCGTTGATTGTTTTAGAAAGAATGCAGAGCTTGTTTCTATGATTTATCCAGCATCAATTAAGTCCAAAGTTGCCTAAAAGTTTCAATGTTCTTACATTCCCTTGATTAACACGCTAGGAACTAGCTTATTTTCAGAGATTGGGATAAAAATGTGAAGTTTCTGACTATTTGACTCTCGCTGAACTTGAAAGCAAGACTTCTTTCAGTTTCTTCATATTATTCAACTGTGCAATATTCAAAGTCGATCCCTGCAATGTTATACACAGTAAACTGATGAGCTTCACTGCAAACTTGATTCACCAGCAAGCCGTTCCACAGTTCCACTGCTTAGTACATCACTCACACTTTTGCCATGAATTGTAGCAGCAAAAAACTGCCATTCCGCCTCTACTCCAAAATCAAATTTATATAAACACAAGATTAGAAAGTTCTGTTTTTGTACTGTGTAAAGTTGCCATCTGAAAGTAGGTAATTTTCTCACAGATTAAATGGTACAGTTTCTTTCAGAATGGAAGTTAACTTATTTTGAAATGTCTGAACAACTACACTATTTGTGCTGTGCTGTAAGTGTTCTGAAATAAAAGCACATTCTAGAGTTTTTATTTTTCCTTCCCACTTGTAATACATGACAAATGGGTGGAGTATGGACCAGTGGTGGGACTGCACTTCATCCCGCAGGATAAACGAGTAATTTTCTACAAAGTCATAGTTAATGACTATTTGTCCATCAGTTTAATGCTATTTGCATTCTGCGTAACTTTTGTTATAACAAAATGCTATAAAAGTAAGAATTTTAAACTTACAGAGTTTCAGTGAATTCTTCACTATTTTTTATGACAACATTTTACGTTATATGCACCTGCAACGTTTTACGTTATATGCACCTGCAACATTTTACGTTTTAACAAGAGTAAAGTACTTAATTTTGGTAATAAAGTATCCTGAAAAGAAAGTCATAATAATCCACTGTAGAAAGGTAAATGAGATATCTATGAATGGAGAGGGTAAATGAAGGGAGAGGGATGACTTTTTGAAAATTCCTTTGCTGATATTAAGTAAAGTACGAGTACTTAATTTTGAAGGATAAGATACCTTAGCAATTACAAATATGATAAAAATATTACTCTATGAAAGTGTAAATATCATTAACGGTGGGCATTGGTTGAGGAGGCGGAACGATTATCTGCATAGTTCAGTTTCTTTATAAGAATAAAGTACCTAATTTTTATAGATAAAGTGACTCGAAAATAACATTATATTAAACAACTACTCCATAATAACAAAATTTCAATAAATAGTGAAAATAGTTTGAGGGTGGAGGATATTGTTTTAGAAATTATCGAACTGAATTCAAGTAAATGATATATTTAAATATAAATCTTAGAACATGGAAGTCATGTATGGTTTCCCATACTGAAATTTTTTTGGAAAATCGAGACTTTTATAATGATTAAATTCGTTAGACATTAGACAGACATGACAAAACAGTCAGCTTCAGCAGCTTTATGAAAACTGATCAGAAACATACACAATAAAGAATCTTGTAAATTATCAGTGCAAGGCTTCGATGAGAATGAATTCTCAGAAAGCACTGTGCTCTGTAGACATGTGCAAAATACCCATTTTGGAATGAATTGTGTCTGTTATTAGAACTCTGCCCACAGTGTGTACAGCATATTAGGTGTTATTACTACAGCCGAAACATTAATGTTTGGAAGATTTTGATGTAATAATGGTCCCTTAGAAGTGCATCACTGGATAATGTGTGAATCCGAATTCTGCTTAGAAACGTGACAAAAACACATTAAATCTGCACGGACTCTGTGTTGCCACACTACTTTACATAATGAGTTTTGATTCTAAAGCAGTTTCAACATGTAAGCACTCTGTTTGTCTAAGCATTCTTGTGTATAATTTAAGTGTCACAGAGAAACACCAAAATCACAACTACAAGGGCAGGTTTTATTGTTCATTTGAGACTGTACGATTTCCTTTGTATGGCAATGCCGACACTAGCATTCTTTGGCCATGGCAAAAGTTACTTCATTGACCATCAAGTTTCGTAATTTAGTTGCTTCTTAATACAGAAACAGACTAGGAAAATTATCTTGAATAGGTGATGAATTACAAAGGCAAGTGAATTAGTAAGTGAAGAATTAGTAAGGTTTTACTCCACCAATATTTCTGCATATTGCTTTCCGTCAGGCTGCGCAGGAGCTCCGCTGTTTTCGCCTGTACCTCTTCCACCATTGAAAAATGGGTCCCCTTTAGCGCCGACTTGATTTTGGGGAATAGGAAAAAATCGCATGGTGCTAAATCGAGGGAATATGGAGGATGTTCACGGACTGTGATGTTTCTACTGGCCAAAAATTGTTTGACTGATAACGCATTGTGGGCAGGCGCATTGTCCTGGTGCAAGATCCACCCATTCTTCCACAATTCAGGACGCTTCTTTCTAACATAATTTTTCCAAAACTTGTTTATAATATTGTTGGTTAACTGTTTGACCACTGGGTACCCATTCAGCCATAACGATGCCCTGGATATCGAAGAAAACGATAAGCATTGCCTTGAACTTCGAATGACTCATGCGTGCTTTCTTTGCTCTTGGGGAAGATGGTGTTTTCCAATGCACTGATTGACGCTTTGTTTCTGGATAGTACGTAAATATCTACGTCTCATCAGCTGTAATAACACTCTTTAAAAAACTGGGCTCTCCATCAATCCGTTCCAAAAGTTCACAACAAGGTTCTGTTCTCCTTTCCTTCTGTTCATGACAAAACCTTTGGCACCATTTTTGCACACACCTTCCTCATGTTCAACTCTTCTGTTAAAATGCGTCGAACACTTTCTCTGTTCATATGCAACATTTCAGCAACAACACGGACACTCAATCTTCGGTCTTTTCGTATTGTGTCTCAAACTTTTACGTTTTCATCGATTGTTGATGTGCGTGGTCGGCCTGGACGGTTGTCATCTTTCACAGAGTCCCTGCCTTCTAAAAATCTCTTATGCCATTCAAAGACACGTACACGCAACAAAATTTATTGCCATAAGCTTCCAACAACATTTGGTAAGTCTCTGTTGCCGACTTTTTAAGTTTCACGAGAAACCTGACATTAACGCGCTGATCACTTTTCGTATCTGACATTTTCCGGCGAAGCGTAAAAACACGACTGTATTCAACTGCTCTCTCACTGCGACTGAGTCAACCAAGCGACTTGTAACTTATCACTGCGTAAGATACAGTTCAAGGTCGAACACAGCGCACGCGCAATACAACATGATAAGTAGTTCCTTAGTAATGCTAACAATCTCGTTATTTTTGTGTCAGACCTTGTATTCATTATATATTTAACCCTTTCACGGCTCCGGGCATACATGTATGGCCTGCCACTGGGAAGCCCAGCCGGCTCTGGATGTACATGTATGCTCACAGAGTTTTCGACTCACGGCTCTCGGCGTATGTTTATGTTCGCCGTTACTGGCATCTGTTGACCTTCCTATGCACCTTTCGCTTTGGTATACACTCAGTAGTGTGTGTATGCATCTTTGTTTCAAATTCAGTACCACAGCTATTGTTCTCAACTTTGCCTACTCAGGTACGATTATTTTCTGTCTGTTGAACATCTATTGTCTTTTTTGTGCTTCTCTTTAGCAAACAGTAGGTGTGAGTACTGCTTTTACAATGGCATGGAATAATTTATCCCAGAAGGAAGTTATGGAATTTCTGATGAAGAGTAGTGACGAGGAAGACAACATTTTCTCAGACGAAGATATGGATGCTCACAGGTCTTCTCATAATCTTTCAACACCATGTTCAGCGCTTCATCAGAAAATGAAACAGAAGAAGAAGAGGTAAGAAATCTTCAGAAGCAAGAAAGAATTTACAACTGGTCAGCCAACAGTCTGCGACAAAACATCACCCTTTTGATAAAAGAGTTAGCGCGTTACAAATTAATTTTGACGACATGGTAACTCAATTAGATTTTTTTTTAAATATTTTTCCCCTTAAAATTTATTTCTGTCATCTGCACAGAAATAAATAACTATTACAAGTTTATTACTGCAAAAATGACAACAGTACCATCCATGTTCGATGACAACAGTACATTTTTGGCATGTTCAATGTTGATGCTAACAGTAAAAAAAAAATTAGAAATAGATGAATACTGGGAGAAGGATTTGTTATTTCCCCAAATTATGGTCAGGGATCGACTTAAACTCACTCGTGCTGTGTCTGTTCTATTTTTGTGACAATTTGACCCCTACTCAAGACAGCCTTGTAAAAATACAGCTTATAGTCGAACATACAAGTAGAGAGGCCTTAAATCCATTTGAAAATTTAGTAACTGAATAAATGGAAGTTTGTTGCTATTCAAAGCAGTATATACAAAAACACTTAGCCGTTTTGGTATTAAAGTGTTTGTCCTTTGTGACATAGAAAGCAATTACATAACGGATTACATTGAGCAATTACATCGGTGCTGCCGACTGTGGAAAATCAGGTGATGTTGTTGTAAGTTTGTTATTGCCGCATTTGAACAAGGGTCAGGTCATACCATTTATCTTGATAATTGGTTTGACTTGTTTTTATGGCTCAGTGATAAACTGACCACTGCTGTCGGCACAATGAAAAGAAATAGCAAAAATATTCTGCCTAAGCCTGAGAAACTGAAAAAAGGGGAAATACAAGTTTATCTGTGGATCTACAAAATGCACTGACATGGAAGTCTGGATAACAAAGAAGTATGTATGGACGCTTTCTACTGTATATAGACCACAGATGGTAGGAACTGATAAAACAGAACATACAACGGGCCGAAAAAAAAATAAAACCCGCCTGTATGGTGGACTACAATAAATCAATGGGCGCTGTGGACAAAACAGACGTGATGCTAAGTTCAGTACAGTGCATACGCAAAATAATAAAGTGGTATAAACAATTTTTTCCATGTGACTTGTGCATGCTCGATGCAAAAACAATGTTTGAAATGCACAAAAAAACAAAAAAATTCCCCTTGCTAAATTTCACTTAGAACTTATCCGCCAGTTGCTGGATAAATTTCATGGGGAATTAGAAAGAAAAAAAAACAGCTGGACAAAGAACACGAGAAAGGAGTCTCCATTTCGACTAGAACACAAAGATGGACATTACCCATCGTTTCTTCTGGGAACAGAGAAAAAAGAAATACCACAAAGATGGCGCGTGGTCTGCACATCTCATTTGCAAAGAAAAATGATGCGAATTAGATGCAAAAAGTGTGATTTTGCACTCTGCATGGTGCCATGTTTTGAAAAATATCATACATTAAAAAATTATTAGATGTAATAATTAAAAAGATTTATGTTGTAACCTTTATAATAACAAAAAATAATTAAAAGAAAAAATTAAATTAAAAAAGTTTTTAACTCAGCCAGCAGCAGTCCAAAGCCTGCGTCAAAAAGGAGGATGGGAAACTTTTAAATAAATTAGAATAATCATTATGAGTTGTAAAGATTGAGTTAGTGTAGAAAGCACTGTGACTGCTGTCAGCCGTTCTGTTCCTTAGCTGCAGTGCTTCTGTCATGAACAACTCGAGTTCCCGTGGTGATAAATGAATGTACTATTGTGGAGTTGCTACAGAGGGACTGTTGTTCAATGGCACAGCTAACATAAACATTAAATATAATATTTGGTATTGCACTAAATCTTTAACAGTAACAATGCATAATATTCGTAAATTTGCAAACTGCAAATTTACAAATTAAATAAAAAAAATTATTTAATGCGCACGCAAGAATAGAGGTCACACCACTCACAAATGTATAAACAAACCAACAGCAATGACTTCCTTATGGTCAATTATGCACACGTGCGTAACAAAGATTGTGTGATACCTACAACACCACAAGTCGTGCGTATTCTTTGCATTCTTTGATGTGGTTCCTCATCCTCAGCATTATAACTGAGGATGCAATCATAGATTGGCAGCAGCAACAATAAAACATGGTTAACAAAACAGAAAAAGTATTATTATTAAACATTCTCACCACGCAAGTCTATAAGTGAAACAACAGTACAGTTTCTCTTCCCATGAACCTGCCATGCTAGGCAAAGAATAGTATATCTCTAAATGGTTTATAAATTTTCTTATTTCAAATTAATCCAGTTATACCTCTACTAATTTTGTTTCATTACATTATCTTTTCAGCATTCCACTGAAAACGTTTCATGCTTCTTTAAAATGATGCCCTCAAAGTTTTTCTCATTGCTATATAAAGATAAACGCAGTAGAAGACTATATTACCTTCACACTACGATCATCCGAACCGGACACAACCTTATCTTCTCGTTTTGTGAACACTGCACATGTTACTGTCCTGAAAAGCAGCACAATTTTTTATTAGTATTACATACGTTACCGGAAACTGTATGAATAATCCAAATGGATTTTTGTCAATCATTATTCTCAAACTCTTTCGCAAAAGTTGGAAAGCAACGATTAGAACAAAACTTAACATTTAACGGAATGTCACATATTATTAGAAATCTTGAATATTACAAACACACACAGACATGATGAATTAATTTACAAAACTTAAATTAAATATACTTCCTGAAATAATTTCAAGAAATTGGTAATTTTTTTTAAATCCTTAAATATAACATTAGATGCAAATAAACAAACTTACACCTGTTATAACGGACTGATGGGGGTTCTGAGGTGTCAATGATATTGAAAGCCCATTGTAGATGTATAGCCTATAGCGAGTAGACCTCATAATATGGATACCACTCATTTAAACTATGTGGATGAAAAATAGAAACTATTTACTTTTACTGACTTTATATATAAAATAGGTAACTGTACAGCAGTGTAGAAACTGGGAACAGTTACATCTTATACAAAATACTGTATACATACTGTAGTTGTAATAAAAACTTTGTCCAATGTCTGTCTCCTTCGAAACCAAGCTGGTTATGTGTAAGAATCACTTTCCATATATACTGGCTTAAAAAAATTACTAATTTTTGTTCGGGATTCATTAGAGCTAATTTTGTTAGTCAATAACTCACAAAGGTTTCACAAGTGATCATAACACGGCAAATTTTTTTTCATTTTTTGATTGCTGAACATACTCAAGTATTCTTTCACTTCGTTCATTTTACCCAAATGTTTGAGCCTGATTGTCTTTGATTTTTCAACACTCCATGTTTCTTAGAGCTATCCGTTATAAGTGGAGGTCCATTTTAGTGGGATCCGTTATAATGGGGATTACTGACTGAATATTCTTTTTCATACACACATAACTTTTTAAAAAAACATTTTCACCTCTGAAAATGCTTCACACAATTTGGTTAAGAGTTGCTGGGTTATTAAGTTGTGTAACATTTAATCATGATACTGTCTATGAGAGTTCACGTTGCTTTGGCAAAATGCAATATTGACAGTCACTGTGAAAACTGTCTGCTCGACACTACAAAACGTATGGTGAGATATGGAGGCATTATTGATATACCGGCAATTTTTCTGGTCTCGATTAATTTGACATTAATACACAACTTATTTAACATGTAATGACCAGATTGCTCAATTCACCATGAACCCAATAAGAAAAAAATATATTTATTTATAAAAAACCTGACTACTTTAAAAAATTTAGTCACAAAAAATTCAATGTTAATTTGCAGTATTCATTGTTGAGTCGCTAGTTATGTTGTTTTCAAAATGACTTATTTGAATTCATGCACACTGTAGTTGCAGTTAGTTCTTGTGCTTCAGAACAGATTCATTTCATTGGCACGTACCACACTTTACCAGCAGTAAAAGTACTGTTTACTTAATCTGACAGATTTGTGACACTTAACAAAAGGTGTGAAATGATTCCTTTGTAACTCTGTAATATAATAATTAGGAAATTAGCTTTAATGAGCACTGTACATGTTTGGTTCTTTGGGAACAATTGTGTTGCTACGGCAGTATCTAACCCAACACAGTAAGCGAGCTGTCACTGATCAACGGGTTAAGTAGGACAATATAAGAGTAGTCGCTAAAGTGAGCAAGGACAGGAATGTTGAATGTTTCTAATATAAAGCATATTGACTTTAACAGCAATATGAAAAGCTAAGTTTCGTTAGTGTGTGTGTACAGTTTGTAAGAGTCTGTTTTATGTCATATGTTTGAGTGTAAGTGTAACAAGCAGGGCGGCATGGAATTTGTATACATGATGTGAAGCAAGGACAAAGATAATGTTATGTCCTAAAAGCAAAATTCTGCATCATGATTCATATGAATTGGCCTCGAAAGGTTTCACCTGGAAAAAATCCAGTTTAACCTTTGAGAACCAACGTCCGATATATCGGACATCATTTCAAATTGACGCTGTTTTTACAGGAATTGATTCTAAGGGCTGCCAATGTGTCAGATGTAAAACAAAGATTTGTAGTTTACAATCCAGCCATCAGATAGCGGCATTTTCTTTTTTTGTGGGGAGGGGCGTTGACATGATATTGAAATGGCAGTGTTTGCATGTTTTGCTATCACCATTCAAGTTGGTTATGTTTATGTTATTTTTTTAATTTTGTAAGCGCTATTAGTGAATAAATACATTTCTACATTTATTTGCTGTAGTTTTATAAGTTATGTTAAAATATTTGTGTATGTATTTCCGAATTGGCGTTGCGTGATTGTTTACCTTTTGTGCTACACACTCAGTCGACATTTTATGTTATAATTTGTAATTTTTAATATATTATAACAGTAATTACTAAGAAAGTACTAACGGTAATTATATTAGTGTCTTTTAATGGATATTAAGTAAAACGTTTAGTTTGAACTTTGTGACGTGATGTTATGTAAAACATTGTCATTCAACCTTATATGGAATAACTGACGAGTTTATCAGTTTTTTTAAATCATATAAAATTATTTATACAGTTTATAACTTACAAAAACAACTTCAAAATATACTTACAAAAACCTAATATTTATTTATTAACATTTAAAAATAAGTGACATCACTTCAGTTTCTAGCTTTGATGAGGTGTATATACACCTACAAAAGTTAACAAAATTAGCATATGTTTTGCCATGTATAGTACACAAATTTGTTATTATTTTTGTTTCTGTTACAAACAGAGTACTGTATTCATTTTTTGCACACAGTTAGACCAGTATACCGTATATAAGTGAATTAACTATGGCACTTTGGTGTGCCAGAAATTTTTTCTGTCAGATGATGAATCAGTTGAATACAATTTTATCGCCCAAACACTACATTATCATTTTAATAATTTATACAGAAAAACAATTATTATATTATACTATATTCTGTATCAACAACTTCTGCCTTAATACAAAAACACCAGTTATACTCATGTATGTATCATATGTGGAAATGGATGAAGAAAAATCAGTCACTACAAAAACGGCCTGGGTCTTTTCGCAAGTACCAGTGGACATAATGCTGGTCCCCAAAGGGTTATGTCAGTAGCTACTAGGAATGAAGATGCAAGAAACACTTTTAACTCACAATTATATCATTAAAATAACTGATTTTGATTACTTTTTAGTAAGTGGTTAAAGTGATTCCTTTGTTATGGGTTTATTTTTGTTTAACAATACTACAAATATTTTCATTAAAATGTGTTATGGAGTCACTACAGGCACCAACCTACCATATTCTATTCTGCATGCAGTGCAGTCACCTACACGGAACAAGGGGGAGGATTTTTTAAGAAGAGGAGATTGTTGTGAAATTTAGAATAATGGAGATAGCGATTGCTTTCTAATATCTCCTTACAAATGCTGTTGGTAAACCTGGGCTTTTGTTTTCTGGTGGCTTTGTGTGGTAGGTTCTGGGTCATAAAATACTCACCATTACACATATATTATGTATTAGTAATTTTTAATATTATATTATTTTGTATGTAATGTATTATTAGTATTATAATAGTATTTTGAAATGTGTTGGTATTTATCATGTATGGCATAAAATATACTGTCCTGCACTTCATGGTCGGAGGGCACTTTGGATTAAATTGAAATAAATATTATAAAATCATTAAAAACCATGACTAGACATCGAAATGCTTAACAGAGACAGACTAGACACACCAACAGATATTATTACAATATTCAATTGTACATTTTGCAAAATCATACATAACCTATATTCTATAGACTGCACATGAGCAAAACTTTCTTGAACAAAAACAAACAGCTGAAAAAATCAGTCTGTAATTTTCCCAATAAATATTTCATACAGCTGCCACCAGTCTTGAGTACAACACTGAATAATAAATTATTTCAATAATAAGTTCCTTTCAACATGAATATATTATTTTTATCTGAATATATTACTTTAATATACTACTTTTATTTAAAGTATAATAAACAGTACACTTCAACAGTACAATATTTCAACAGTATTTTGAAATCTATGTCTGACGATTACAGTATTTCAAGTAACTGTCAAAATATTGTGTTATACAATATGATTTAAAATTTAATAAAAAATATATTCTTGCTGAAACGTGCTTTATTTATTCCATGTGTGAATAATTCACATGGATGTTTACCAATCATTATTCTCAAACTCTTTCACAAAAGTTGGAAAGCAATGATTAGAACAAAACTTCCTATATAATAGGGAACACAATAATGCCAAATAAGTACCAAAGAGTTAACCCAGTGGCTACTAGGAATGAAGATGCAAGAAACACTTTTAACTCACAATTATAACATTAAGATAACGGATTTGATTATATTTTAGTAAGTGGTTGAAGTGATTCCTTTGTTATGGGTTTATTTTGTGTAACAACACTACAAATATTTTCAAAAAAATGTGTGATGGGAGTAATTATGACAAGTTATTTCAGGCACTAACCTACCACATTCTATTCTGCGTTCAGTGGAGCTGCCTACACGGATCAAGGGGGAATTTGTGTGGTAATCCCCCCCCCACACAAAGTATTTTGAAATCTATGTCTGATGATTACAGTATTTCTAGTAACTGTCAAAATATTGTGTTATACAATATGATTTAAAATTTAATAAAAAATATATTCTTGTTGAAACGTGCTTTATTTATTCCATATGTGAATAATTCACATGGATTTTTGCCAACCATTGTTATCAAACTATTTCACAAAAGTTGAATTGTTATGAAACTCCATACCATTATAAAATAATATATATAAGTTAATGTGGTGTGTGTATAGTAACTTACTCTGTATGTCCTTGGAAAACAGAGACAGAATGTATGGGTTCCCTGAAGTCCCACAAACGGAACGTTGTGTCTCGCGATGACGTGACCACCAGCCGTTGTGAGTGATGTGCCGACGTGTGCGTTAACTCCTGGTCGTGACCTGACAACACATATGAACAACTGTAGCTGGAAGGTCCAGAAGATAAAGGACAACAGGTGGATTCAATTATGGTGCTTATACTTAAGAAAGGTGAAACATGCATCAGGTGAGAAATAAACGTACTAGCAGTTGTAATTATTTGAAGTTATTAAATGGGCGACCTGCAGGAAACTCAACGAGTTATTTACAAGGGAATTAAGAAAGGTAACAGAGAACACTGTAAGCAATTACAGAGAGCCTATTAAACAGAATACTAACATACTATTACAAAAAGTATTACATTTACTGTACAAGAAATATTATCAGTGAACAAGCAGAGCAAATTCAGAAAGGGAACATCAGGTTCAGACAAGGTATGTATGTGTGTATAGTTAAACAATAGAGAAACACACACCTGCGCGCATGCAAACACACACACACACACAAAATATAGGTACATAACAAGTTCTTCTGTTTCTGCACTCACATAATTGAGAATTTAGCTCTGTTGATAAATTAATTATAAATAACTAACTATATAATTTATAGCTTATAAATTAACTTACTACAGTTTCCGTTGTAACTATTTAAGTGAACAGAAATTTAAAGGGAAAAAGAAATGCTTAATGGCTTTGGTTTTAACATAATTTACTTTTCCCTCAGTTCTCCTCATACTTGAGAAAAAAAGGCAGTCATTTACTGCACATGATTCAAACACAGCACAAGATTTTGTATACGAGATTTTGAACACTGAAGAATTAGAACAAAAGGGTAATTAAAAGATTTTAACAATGCAAGCAAAAGCCTCGTTGAAGAATTAAATAAAGGAAAACCAATGTACAACTGCAGTAAGCTGATAATACTGAATGCTAACATCTTGGTTGGTTTGATCTGAGCGAGAAAAAGATTAATAAAATGCAATCAATTGATTAAGGCAAAAAAATTATTTATTTATTTAATTTACATACTTATTTATAGATTTCATTCCAACATATAACTATCCCCCCAACATAAAATGGCAGCATTCAAATTCATTCCTATACCGTATGTATGGAATTCCATTAAATGAAAAGAAAGAAACAAAGCAACAATTATTATCAAACAAATGGATACAAAGTCAAAACTATCAATAAATTAGAAAATAAATAAAAACTAAACTCACTAAACAAACACCTTATTACATGTAAAAATCCATCTATTTTATGATAAAATAAAATATACAATCTTTACTTATTATGGAAATATGACTCGTAAACTATTTAAAGATACAAATTTTAAAATATCTTACAACACAAACAATACTGTTTATAATAAAATAAAACCTCAAACTAAATCCAACGTTCACAATAAAAATGGAATTTACAAAAAATAGAATGGTTGTTTAAGACCTGAAGATGTCAGTGATAACGAAAAGCTTTGTCTAAATAATAACCATTATAGCAGTTTAGCAATTTTATAAAAGAAAACAAAAAAAATAGAATGTCCAGGTTGCAATAATAAATTGTACGTAGCCCAGATGAAGAAAAAACTTTGATAGATTCCTTCAACATCACAATGTATT
This sequence comes from Magicicada septendecula, assembly GCA_034769895.1. Taxonomy (NCBI): domain Eukaryota; kingdom Metazoa; phylum Arthropoda; class Insecta; order Hemiptera; family Cicadidae; genus Magicicada; species Magicicada septendecula. The sequence goes on from CM068367.1 coordinate 2,062,817, forward strand.
TTTAAAACCATATATTTACAAGTCTATTCAGCCACACGCTGTTTAAATAATAACCACCAATTTCCAGATATTCAAAACGTCAAATTAATTACAAACGTACAAAAAGGTAATAAAATGAATATCTGGGAAAATCTCAATATTTACAAACACAACAATAATAATAATTTAGTAAGTAAAGAACAAATTCAAATAAAAACAATACAAGCTGATTTATTTAAAATTATACATTTATTAATGAATGAAAATTAAAACACTAAACATTTTAATAAACAGCCGACTACATAAACATTACAACAATCGATAATTTAAATCGAAATAAAATCAATTATTTGTTAAGTTACATAAAAACCTCTAAAGATACAGAATAATTCTGTGAAACGTGCATCAGGTGAAAAAACAATAATATAATTCTATAAATTGTACTTGCTGAAGTATTTGTAATTTGAAGGAATTATTTATAAGGGTGCGCTTGTTGTCTATTATTGTCACTACTGATTTTGTATATAGCTGAAAAGAAATTTCTTTATATGTACAAAGATAGTACGAAATAACAACAAGAGACAGAAATTAATATAAATTAGATACACAATGTAGACTATAATGTTAGTCTACACAGTTGTAATTCAATATACCAAATGTGTGTTTGTTACCACTTAAAGTTTGAAGTGTTTCACCAGTTTCAATGTCATAAAGTATTGCTGTGCGATCCCACGACGCGGTGACGGCTTGATCCCCTCCCGGTAACCAGTCGGCTGCCATCACTACACCAGTATGACCAGACAGTTCACACAGAGGTGTGCGTAGAGGTGGTGGCCTCTCCAGCTCTTCTCCATCCCCTTCAAAACCTTCCAGCTCTTCATCTGATGAGTTTCCTTTCTACAAATATATACAACGTTAAGTTGATACATCTGCCAGATTTTAACAGAACGCCTGTACTTGTAACTAACCAGTACAAAAATTACCATAAGCTCCCAGTTGACAGCCGCCTGCCACACGTGAGTGCACTGGTCTCCACTGGCAGTGAGCACCAAGTCACGCGACGGGTGAAATCGGATCGAATTTACTGAGCCGCTGTGTCCTAAATATTGTAGTAAACATCGGCCAGTTTCAACGCTCCAAATACATGCACTGTGATCTGAACAAAAATATCAGAGTTGAATTTTATATAGTAACAAAGGCGACAAGCTTAATACTATAATATATATTTTCTATATATACATAACTCAACATTTTTCTTGCAGAAATTATATAATATTGTGGTAATATTCAATACAGTTTCTTCTGCACGTAGTGTATTCTATTTTTGTTGTTTCAAAAGCTGATGCACGTTTCACTGAAAAATATCAGCATCATCAGAGGTTTGTAAGCAAATCAATAGCATTATTGATTTTAAAAATACATTACAAACCTCTGATTAATACAACAAAAACATAATATACTACTTGCAGGAGAAACACTCTGAATATTACAAAGGTTTTGTAAAATATATAAAAACACTTGGTAAGTTTCACAAATTTTTTTTTAATTAACTCTGACAGCTGTTTCGACTAACTTAAGCCATTGTCAAAGAGCGAGTGAATGAAATTACTGAACACAGGATGTTAGAGTAGTGTAGGTGGTAAACATCTGTTTAGGGCGTATCTGGAACATCTGTGTTGTGATGGCGAGGGGTGGGGAGTGTGTGCATGAGACAAGGGAAGGTCTGGTGTCTTTAAAAACTAAATACAATCATGAATGCAAAATATAAAATTAACTGAACTAAATATAAACTGGATGCAAAATTTAAAATAATGATGAACATTCAAAATAATATAAAATAAACTAAACTAAATAACAGATTTTAATAAAGGGGATACACAAAATTCAGTCTGTTCATTGGTTAAATTTTTGTTATTTTTTATTGCTTTTTTAATTTCTAAAATTTCTAACAAATCCATTTTTCTATCTTTTTGTATGTTGTGGAGTAGTGTTATGTTTTTTGTGTCTATAAAGTGATTGTGTTGTAAGCAATGATCTGCAAAACCTGTATTAGATGTATTGGTTAAAATCGCCTTCTTATGTTCAGAAATGCGATGTTTCAGAGCACGGCCACATTGTCCGATATAAATAGCATCGCATTCTGCACAGTGTATTTCATAAACTCCATTTTTCTCCAGTGTATTAGATTTTTCTTTATTATTGACTAGTAGTGAAAAAAGATTACGTTTGTTTACTGATACCATGTTAAGACCATGGTTTTTTAACCTATTATTAATCTTATCTGTTATACACGGAATGTAATTTGTTAAGTGAAATTTTTTGTTACCCTGATCTGGCTCTATGGAATAAAATTCTTTTAAAGTAATTTTCTTCTGTTTTTTTTAAATTAAAGAGTTAATTATTCTTTCATCATAACCGTTATTTTGTGCTATGGCTTTTATAATATCTACATCTTTATTGAAATTTTCTTTGGATAAAGGAACTTGTGATTGATTGATAAACAATGTGTTTGAAACTTGAATACTGGACAGTATATACAGTAGGCTGTAGGCGTACGGTGCATGTAGTTAGTAGTCAGTAGGATCAGTTCTGTGACACTGTAATACACTGTAAAGCTGATATTATTCTCACTTAAATTTACATCATACGACTGCTTATACTACATAAAGTACATAATACAGTAACATGCTAAATGAATCATTTTCGTACATTCGTAAAATTTATAAGCAGTGTTTGGGAACAGTCTAAAGCACAATCTTAGTATGTAAAAATTAATCACTTTTAACGCTTTGCATTCTTTATATTAATAGACTTAACATGAATTACGAAAAACCATTGTAGCAGAATAGTAACAAACTTGCACTTGTCTTAATGCTTATTCCCTTCCTCTCTCCCACCTCCATCAGTGTTGGAAAGTGCAAAGCTGTAGTCGAAACTTGAATAAAGAGTATCAATTTTCAATATCCAAAACAGTCAAAATGTGTGTAAAATGTGAAATGTTTGAAAGCAGAGGACCTTCTGTATTAGAAAGAAAACGAATAATTAAATGACGTGATGTGAAGGGGGAGACGTTTACGCAAAAATAAAATATTAGTGAAAACGTACCCTTATACAAGTATATGTCAACATGTCTCTGCACCGTACACCAGAGCTGTAGAACTACCACGTGTGTAGTCCTTGATATGACAAAAAACATGACACTTCTTTCTGCTTGTGTACGAACAGAGAACAATGAAACAAAATAAAATACAACAACTCCTACTGATTGTGTTGTAAAACACGAGGGTTGTCCAATAAGTTCTGTAGAGAGCACTGCTGGCACTGTAGTTGCACAAATAGGTTACACGTAAACATAACAAACATATGAACTGATTCTGTCAAATACGTTTTGTTTACATATTGTTTAAACAGAAGATTTTTTGTACTTGTGAAAATAGAAAGATCTGAATAGTAATAAAGTTTCTGTAAACGATGGTTTATCACTGGCAGAAATTTATTCCACGTAGTAAATGTTTATGGAGACACTGGCCCTTCATTTTCAACACGAAAAAAATGTAGTACTGAATTTATTAAATGTGGTCATACCAGCCTTGATGATGATGATTCACTAAAAAACTCATCCTCTGAAGACAAGACATTTTTCAGAAGGATCATAACACGGTTTATAATGAATGACAAATACAACAGCATGCAATAGTGGAGGCCATAGCCAGCTCAAAAGCGTGTCACATATTAACTAGAATTTTAGGTATGAAGAAGCTGCATCTGCAAGGTAGGTGCCATATTTGTTGACACATGATCAAAACCATATGCAAATAAAAGTTTGTCACAAGAATGATTTTGTTCACAGAGTTGTCACAGTGGATACAACTTGGGTTCATCATTACACGCCCAAAACAAAGATACAAAAGGCTGGTTGTTCTGCACCAAAAAACAAAAAAACAAAGACTGTTCCATCAACTGGGAAGATTATGGCATCAACTTTTGGGGATGGTAAAGGAATGTTATTATTCTTGTTGTAAAGGCATTAACTGCTGAATATTATTCATACACTAGATGAAAGAAGTCATGAAAATAAATCTGGTTTAGCAAAGAAAAAAATACTGTTTCATTAGGAGCACACAAATCTGCTTTGGAGACTGGTAATACATCAAACTTATTACTCCCTGAGACTTTCATGTTATTTTAATGTGCTGTACTAAATTTCTAAAAGATAGTTGAAATTAATATGGTAGAAACAACGTGCTTACCAGCGGACGCGGTGCCAATCAGCGGCTGGCCAGGCCGGGCAACAGCAACTTCCCATATACCGTCGCGATGTCCAGAGAATTCCCTCACCAACGTGCAACTGAGCGTAGGACCTTTGAAACTGGACACTATCTTGCTTGTTTGTGCTTTCAATTTGTGCGCAGTTTTTATTTTTTGCGATGAACCTGTCACCGCTAATAAACCGTTAAACACTGTTACTTGTAACCACAAGAATTCTTAACAGATAATCTAAAGGAAACGTATAACGTATATCAGGAAAATAAAATATTTAACATATAAATACATGTATGTCTATATATGGTACTTAATACTATACTTATATACAGTTGAGATAATTTCTGCCTTACTTGGAACATGTTTCAAGCTATAATTAGTACAGTATGCTCATTACAGCCATCTTGGTTTGGTTAAGTATATGTGTGTTCATATTCTCACGTAGGCTTCCGCGGCCAGTGTTTATTCTATATTTGAAGTCTTCTTCCGGTATGGACGATGTCAGATATGTCTTGTAAGACAATGTTTTACCAAAATTACAATGAGTATCCTTCAGGGGCATATTTACAGGGAGGGGACGAACAGGACTGAACCCCCAAGAAGGCCAAAAAAGTTGATGACCTTTGTTAATCTCTTAATTCCTAGGATATTTTATTATTTTTTTCAGCTGTGTACGCTAATATAGTAGTAACTCTGTACTTAATTATACAAACAGGTTTATAACAAAACATTTCTGTATCCCAAACAAAATAAACACTTTTGCAAACCACTATAGAAAAATTATTCCGATTACCACTTTCAAGCTTCACAGCTCATCATCAGATCAGAAATCTCATCTGACGACAGTTCATCACATTTCCAATCTGATGATGAGATGAGCTGTGAAGCTTGAAAGCCCTAATCTGAATAATTGTTCTATAGTGGTGTGCAACAGTGTTTATTCTGTTTCTGATTATAACCATTAACACAACTTTCTTAATTAAATTTCTATATCCATTTGAAGTATGAAATATAGGAAAATCATCAATAAGTACCATATAAACAGTTGTAAACTTATCCACGTTCTTGAAAACATACCCACCTTTATAATACTTACTTCCGCTATCTTCTTTACACACTTACCTTAGACTCCACCAGAATATTACAGGGCGGCCAATATATTTTGAGGTTAACATATATAAACCATCTTACTTTACCTATTAAAAAACACTTGAATAATTTAGATAATATTAGTTCCCTTGACTCAGAAGTTTTCACAGGCTCGTTTAGAAGAGATTTTGACGCAGAAAGTAGGTTAGGTTTCGGCGCAATAACTACACTGAACACAACATATGGTCATGGTTATATTGAAATTTGAATTTATTTTTAGTTAGCAATTCAAAGGTTACTAACCATATTCATCTTTTGGTTAACAAATCACTCAATAGTGACCACTCATAATAATTATTTGAACAAAACTAGAATTGATTAATTATACTAAGGCGAACCAGTACTTCACATTCACTCTCTCCCTCTCATTCTCTTAAAACCCCCCTAAATTTGAGATCTCATTACTACCGGTATTTCTGAATGGAGTATTTTAAGAATAGACAAATAGTTATTAAATGTTGGCCAGTCAATCTAGTTTTACAAGTACTTAGCTATTGATGCTATTCCAAATGTTACGCCATTACTCGTTCAGTTCATGTTTTGCTCCAACACTCAAAAAACTGTTCCACACAGTTAATTAAAATTTCCGATTGCATTTTCTTTTTAAAAAGAGTTATTTATAACCGTTTTAGATTCATATTCACAACTTCTGTAGGCCTACACTTAATTTGCCCGCATAGGCCTCCCAACACTATTACACGGCGACTGTACTGCTTCAAGGTGTTTGTCGACTGGCGCGAATTGCGACTGGTAATCGTATACTATCCGGGCCAGTCACGTGGTTCCCATGGATCCCCGCATCCTACCTTGGTCTGGACACATTGAAGAGTATGGAAGCTTGTAGAAGCCAGAACTGCGTTTCAATATTGGAAAACACATGTTCCTCTCATGGCACCATCGTGACGTCAGACTGATCACAAAAATTCCTTACCTTATAAGGTTCGGTTTATTCAGTTTGAGGCAGCAATGCCTAGGTCGTACTCGCTTAGTCATACCATTCAGATTTCTAAATCCAAGGGTTACATAGATCGTGAATAATTGCATAATATTAAAAATGATTCGGCCCTTTTTGTCCCGTTACACAGTGTTTCAATAACACATTTTTTTTCCATTATTACCGTTTACTTTAATGAAATTTATTTAGGATGTTATCACACGTTTTTCAACCACTTTGAAGATAGTATTATTGATTAGTCTTAACTTGTTTTTTCTTTTGTAGGAAGCCAACTTGACTGGACCCCCCCCCCTCAAGGCCACATTCTAGATATGCCACTGGTATCCTCAGGTCTATATGACGGTCACAGAAACATTGAACAGTGAAATATTGTCTTACAAAACATATTTTACTTGGTCCATTCTGGAAAAATACTTCTAATACAGTATATGCGTGTCACTTGGTTGGTGCTGTTGGCCACTGATGGCTTGTGGTTGTTTTTTGTTGATTTAATACAGTATATGTGTGTCACTTGGTTGGTGCTGTTGGCCACTGCTGGCTTGTGGTTGGTTTTTGTTGATTTAATACAGTATATGTGTGTCACTTGGTTGGTGCTGTTGGCCACTGCTGGCTTGTGGTTGGTTTTTGTTGATTTAATACAGTATATGTGTGTCACTTGGTTGGTGCTGTTGGCCACTGCTGGCTTGTGGTTGGTTTTTGTTGATTTAATACAGTATATGTGTGTGTGTCACTCGGTTGGTGCTGTTGGCCACTGCTGGCTTGTGGTTGGTTTTTGTTGATTTAATACAGTATATGTGTGTGTGTCACTCGGTTGGTGCTGTTGGCCACTGCTGGCTTGTGGTTGGTTTTTGTTGATTTAATACAGTATATGTGTGTCACTTGGTTGGTGCTGTTGGCCACTGCTGGCTTGTGGTTGGTTTTTGTTGATTTTTTGTGTGTTACTATGACTGGATATAGTGTACGAATTTATTCTGCAAGTATTTCCAATGTTTAGTCTTTTAAAAATTGTTATTATTTGTATTGATTTGTATTTATTCTGATATTAGTTTGTTTTGTGTATTATGTTTATATATGTGTAGGTTTTCCCAACATATTTATCTTTTATAGGACCTTTATGTGGTACAAGTTTTATTAGTGTTATGCTGCTGATCTGGATATTTGTGTCCTGTATTTATTGTGTGTGTCTGGGGGGGGGGGGGCTAAATTTGATTTCTAAATCTTTTTTGTAAGCATTTAGATGTTCAAAATATCTAAATGAATTGTTCTGTATTTACACAGACCAGACAAAGTGTGCTCAAAATATGTCTTAAGTAAGAAAAACAATAATCTTGATCATATATTAGTATAATATTAAGTAATTTACATCTCAAGAAAATAACTGTAACAAAAAGTGTTTAAATGTGTATTGTTCAATACTTGTGAATTATAGTGTACAATAAACCCTTTGCAAAATCTTTAATTTTAATATTTATTACAATATGTTGCATCTTGGCAACATTTTACATTGCTACCATCTTTATGAGAAAAAATGATCGTGGGGTTAGTGGTAAAGTCACCAAAGTCCAATTTGGTGAATTTACAGAAAACAAAAATTAAAGGTTTTCAAGTGCAATGATAAGACTAACAAACAACTGATCAGCAGACTCCAAACATTCGTGAACAGAAGTTTGCGGAATATCCTGAGGATATGGTGGCCACAAGTTATCTCCAATGAAGAGCTGTGGAGAAGAACCCATCAAACACCCATTGACATTGAGATGCGTCGTAGGAAATGGAAGTGGATTGGGCATACATTACGACAAGATAGAGACAACATAGCAAGACAAGCCCTGGAATGGAACCCACAAGGTAGCAGGAGAAGAGGCAGACCAAGGAACACATGGAGGAGGAGTGTAATAGCGGAAGGGATGGAGAAAGGAGGGAAGAACTGGCCCGAGATCAAGACGATGGCGTGGAACAGAGTCCGGTGGCGGAAGTTCATTGATGCCCTATGCTCCACTTAGGAGATGCAGGAATAATGATAACGATGAAGTGCAATGATAAATCATAAAATTATTAAACTGGTTTTCAAGGTTAATCTTTATTATTAATAGACTTTTTTAGTGATTACGTAGGTTTTGAAAAATGAAAAGATGAGTAGAAGTTAATAAGAAAAGTGAAATGCGTTTTTTTGAAACATCATTGTACTTGGGTAGTTTTACCACTGACCCCATTGCTACACACATAAATTATCGAGGTGTTGGGAGTGTAGTAGACGTGGCAGGACTGACTGGAAGGAATAATGTGGCTAAGTAAGGAGGTGTACAACACTTTTGTCCATTATAAGGGGTAAAAGCAGAACTGGATCAGATATTATCCTGAAGGTAAGTGGACCATTAACAATGTTTTTTGGAGGAGACAGTGGAGGGATTGAAGAAGAGAGAAAGGAGAAGATTGATGTTCCCATGGGAGCCGTATAAAAGCATGAAGAGATGTGGCTGGAGTAAATTGAGGTGGCGGTGTCTACACAGTGCTATACTACCATCCCGCAGTACAAGGAAAGTAAATATACAAGTCTCAAATAAAACTAATTCCCTTATACAAGACTGACTGGCAGCACTGGCACGTCTCCCTAATATCTGCACGTCATTGCATAATTCACCAGACCTCAAAAAGGCTGTGTTGATTCCAAATCCTGCAAAGTGCGAGGATCTTGCTGTGATTCCTTTTCTGCGCGTGAAAGAAGAGACCACTGCTCAAATTCACTGCTGAATCATTTGTTTATAGTGAAAATCTTATGAATAGGCAAAATGCGGGAAAATGGTGTCATGAATTTCAAGAAAGAAGATGTAATGTTCACGATGGAATAAAGAGTGGAAGGCGATCTGTTGTCACCAATGAAATCATTCAAAAGAGTGAAGAAATGATACTCCAAGCCAACAGGCGTCTAACCACTGATGAACTTGATGGCCAGAAGTTTCAAGAACTATTCTTCATGAAACAGTCAAAGAAAGATTACGTTATCTAAAGCTGTGCATGTGTTGGGTCCAAAAGTGCTGACTGAATATCACAAACAAAATCGAGTGGCTGTGGCACAGACATTTCTCACATGTTATGAAGAACAAGGAGACGATTTTGACAATCAATGAAATGGTGCCACACAAACGTACTCACGATCAGCGAAAAATTTTCAAAACTTCAACATCAGCCTGACCACTTTTCCTGGGACAGAAAGGGGCTACTTATTGAGGACACACTATCAATGCTGATGCTTACTGTGAGATACTGAAAAAGCTGTGTCAGATTCAAAGCAAAAGACATGGAATGCTGACACTGGGAGTCACCAAGACTATGACTGTATGTCAGTATGACTGCCTACTGCACGACAATGCTTGTCCACACACAAGAACTGGTGCCACTCATCCAGGTGGAGAGTTTGGTGCATCCATTGAACAGTCCAGATCTGGTAGCAAGTGACTTTCACTTGTTGTCTAAACTGAAGGAACATCTGGGTGTAAACACTATTGTGGACAATGACGAGGTTCAAGAGGCAGTGACAATGTGGTTGAGAGCTCAGGTGGGAGATTTCTTCGAGATCGGAATAAAAAAGCTTGTGCCCAGGCTCAATAAATATATTGACATCTGTAGCGATTATGTGGAAAAGTAACAAAAGTTATGCTGTAAAGATACTTTCAATGAATTTGATTATAAAGCGCTTTAGAAATATTTTTGGTCCTTCGTATCTTTACTTTGTCTACATAACAGTAAACAGGTTCTGATATTAGAAAAATAATCCTTACTTAATATTAAACTATACAACAGTCTTTTTTTTATAACTACAAAGACTGACTTATCTTTCCATTGTTCATGAGTGAAACAGGTTTCTCTTGTACTCAGAGATTGCCTACAGACATGCCAAGTTCCATAGAACCTTCTCAGTTAGAACACCAAACAGTTTAAAGTATAGGTGGTGTTATATTAAATTATAACTACAATGAATGGGTCATATGTACATGATTGAAACACTAAGTACTAATACATTCAAAACTTACACTTTTGTTTTGATATCCCTTTTGAGGATCCAACATCACAATCAGCAGTGTCAAACCCTTGTTTTTCATTAATGACACTCTCTCGTTCCAATCGCTCACTCAGTACATCAATTTTCTCTTGAACTGTAGAATAATCAATCATATTAATGTTATATTGCAAGCTAAGTGGAATCAGAAATTATTAAGTGAATGTTGTGTAGTACTTACGACTTAGATTTTCAACATACAATGTCTCAAATTCTTTTTCAATTTGGAAAAACAGATCCTGAAGCCTTGTCCTGCAAAATAAAAGAAAATGTTAGTAAAAAAAAATATTATTAATTATACTATATATACTATACTACTATAGTATATACTATACTATGTATACTATATATGTACAATATATAGTACATATATTATTAATATATTAATATTATTAATATATACAGTAAAGCCCCGATTATCCGCGAGCGGTGTAGCGGGTCAAAATTTTGGGTATTTTTATTTTAACCGTATGGGGCATTTATATATTTTTATTCATTTCGTTTTCGGTCGGGAGCCTTATAAAATATTGCGAAATAACTGTATTATTGTGCAACGTATTTGTCAGTATAACAGAACAGTTGGAAACAAAGCGAGACGCAGGTCGTTGTTGAGGAATGTGGCAGAGAATTTACCACCCTAAAATTCGCAGAACTCTGTACATGTGTTTCGATGCCCGTATGCAACTCAGCCGGGCGGGGCTCGGGGGTGACGCCGTGAAAAACACCAAAGTCGAGGCAAACATGGCGATTGAACGAAAAGTTAGTAGCTCCAAGTGACCGGCTACCGGAAAACAGCGTTAAACTCCGCCTACTGTTGGTGACGTCAGCCGAGCCAAGTCTAATATTAAGCTCTGGTCACACTCATATATCAGCTCCATTCCATATATAAAATGGTTACACAACAGCATATGAGCAAGGAGCGACGACGAAAACATAGTGGCAGTAAAGAACCAGCTTCCCTCCAAGGAAAGCAAGCGGTACCTGTTACATTCTCGGTGACGGTCGACATTAAGCAGCGACGCCATATAGTCCACGAACAACCAACTTCAGCTACAGACACAGACATTTTGTTCGGACCCGGTCGGTGTAGTTTATAAACTGTAACTAAGTCAACAATGGAGTTAATGCCGACCGGGACCCGAGGAATTACGAACTCACCAATAATACAATTTGTGCGGTGGTGTTGTGGATCAGACCAATAAATAGCGGACACTCGAATCGGTAGGCAAACACGTGTTTTTCACGAAATCGCGGCAGTGACAATAAAGACAAACAAAAGGATTGGTATCGTAAAATAAAAGGGGTTTTTTTTTTTTTAAAATAGCGTGAATGTGTGTGCGAGCAGCTGGGCTACCTTATAAGTGTAAGAATTGTATTTTCAATGTAAGAGCTATTTCCTAACAAAATGTGTTTTGTTCTTTTGTGTGTTGTATTAAGGACTTCAGTATTTCCGTAAGTAAAATATTCATTTCATATCATAAAAATGTGTTAGTCTAAGTTATTTCGTCATTACCACTGTCTTATTTCTGTGTTGAAAAAATTCGTCTAAACGTTCCGGAATCTTTCTGAATTATTAATTGGGTGGGTCAGATTGCTAAATTGTCCGTTTTATTAAGGTAAAGTGTAAAGGTCTCCATATCTGTCCTTCAAAGATATAGGTGGCGACTCTGGGCTTCTGATAGAAATTTCTGCAACAGGTAAGTCCTGGTAGTGGTTTAATTTATTTTATATATTTCGGCTCTTTTTTATTGTTACAAATGTCGACGCGCTGCCAGGATTTTCGTTTAATTGTAATTTTATACGAGATAGACCTATTTTAATACACAGAAAATAGGATGTGGTAATGACGAATGTATAAAAATTTAATCGTACATAATTAAGTAGGTTAGGTTTATGTTATTGTGATTCACAATGTGGTAGGTGTTTAAGTATAGAAAGATAGTAGTTTCATATATAAAAGTGATACAAACGAACTTTAAAAATGTCTATAATACAAAGTAACGATAGTGAGTTTGTTTGGGATGAGTGGGAGAATGAATTTCGAGGTGTTGTGGGCGAGATGACAAACGAGGAATGGGGTAATTTAGACAATAGATTAACACGAATGGAAGAACAGGAAGACGGAATATTCGCAGAAATTAATAAACATAGTGATATGACCAATTATACAGGTAAGATAGTTGAAGAGATAGTGGTAGAGAATAAGACAGTAAATAGGCCTAGTAATAATGATGAGAGTGTGGGGGTGGTAAACACAGGTAGAGAGACAGACCGAGTTAACAAAAATAAAGTCGATCAGGTGACAGACAATGAGGTAAGTAACAATGAAATGAGTGAATCTGATTATAAGACACATATGATAAATATGATATTTATGATGTGCAAAGAGTTTAATGAACGTTTGGATAAACAAAACGCAATGTTAAAGGGCATGATTAGTGATGTCAAGGGATTCAATAATGATATGAAAAAACAAGACGAGAAGCGGGAGGAGAATAGAGGTCAGCTAAAAGAGAGTACAGAAGTTGAGTTAACACAGGTAAGTGGTAATAATGTCTTTGATAATAGCGAAGAAATAATTAACAAGGTAAGTTACCGTTGTAAAAATGAATTAATAAGTAATAGTGATAAAATAATTGAAAACGAGCTATTTAAGAATGATGTGGTGAAAACAAATAGTGATGATGAAGTTTGTGGTGAAGTAGAACTTAATAACAAAATGTTAGCGAGTGTTGATGAAATTGAGAGAGAGTGTGATGAAAGGTTAGGGTGTCAAAGGGCAAATTTTCCCCGTGATGTAAGTGGAGTAAGGACTCCGCTAGTAGTGAATTTTGAGGACAGAGTTTCCTCCGTTAATTATGTGGAAGACAAGGTGTCTTCAAGCAGTCCCCTAATTTTTTGTAAACCTGGAAAAGCCAGGAAGTGGTATAGTAAGTTTGTTGTGCCCTTTGCATGGAGTGATGTAGGTCAGTGGTGTTGTGATAGGTATTGTGATGAAAGTGATTATGAGAGAGAGAAAGAGTTAAAGTGGTTCAAGATAAATAGAGGTTATGTAGAGCTGATAGAGAAGATGGATATTAAGAGAATTATGATAAATAATGTAGACATACCTTGTGTAGCAGTAGACAGTGATTATATTGATGATAAATATGTACCTGTAGGAAGAATTAGTGTACTTGTAGTGGAGGAATATGATGAGAAAATAACTTACCTGGGTGTAACAACAAATATTCACGGAGGCGGGATAAAAACAAATAATGGTGACAAGTCTTATGAAATAATAAAAGGGAAAATGAATGACATAGAGGTAATGGTTTATGATAAGAATAATAATAATAAATTGGATGTAAATAAAAATCATTTAATCTATAAATATGTAAGATACCTTTTTGACGATGGAGGCTAAAATAGAAAACAGTAAAAGACAGTTAAATATTTTGTTTTAAGCTATTTGACTTTGCTGATTTGGAAATTGAGATGTGATAACTGACTAAATAATGAATCAGATTTGTAAATAAATATGTAGTAAAGCCAATTGTATGTGTTGTGGTTAAGTGAACAGTGTATGTAGGTAATTAATTGTTGTAAGAATAATATTAAAATATTTGCAATTTAAATAAATAAACCAAATTAATTTTGAAAACAAGTAATCAGAGAATTATAATTGTTTGGATGGTAATGAATTCTAGATTGTTAATAATTAATTCAATTAAAACAATTTGATATATTTTAAATATTTTAATTGATTAGGTAAATGTTGTATAATTAAATTTTTTCTTTGTAAATTCAGTTTATGTTACGAGATTTGGAAATTTGGTAATGAATGATGAGTTGTTGGATTTAAACTAATTTTGTGTAAAATGTTTCAGAGATGATGGTGATTATGTTTTGTGTGTATAGCATGTTAAAGGAATTGTAAGTAGAAAAATTTTATAATCATGTATAATAAAAGCTGTTTACAGGTGTGATTGAGGTGTTAATGCAATAGTGAGATTTTAATGCAATCATTGTGTTTAATAAAAATAATAATTAAAAAATTTTTTAATAAATGAAAAATGATATATAATGATTATTAATAATAAATTTTGAAAATTTCAAGAAAGTTAAACGGTAAAAGGTTATGAATGGGTTAGACGATTATTGATGTAAATATTATATGATAATGTATACAAAAATTTTAATTAGTTTTCAATTGTAATTAGTTATTAAGTGGCTATTGTGGGGGAGGCCTGTGCTCTCACAAGTATCGAAAAGGGTTGGGGGTAACAGTGAGTGTTACCTCCATCGGAGGCCAAACTGGCGATAAAGGTGCGGCACACCTTATCCGTGTAAAGTAAAAATTTTACACACAATACTAAATAACGTGTCGCACATAATAATATTGATGTGAAACAGGCAATGAAATGAAAGTTTAGATTTCCTCGACTTTTCGGGCGGTTACGGCCTTACCAGCACTAACCGTGGTTTTGGCTAGCGGCCAGCTATGGTCATATCAAGTCCCTTGACCATAGCTGACTTGAAATTGGTATATATTTGAATTTCAATGGGGGGACATTAGAGGAAATCTCCCGGAAACTATGGAACACCGGCTGCCACTCTGCCCGCGTGGGGGTAGCAAGACCGGTGGCAGATCCGTTTTAAGGGTGTATGATTATTAACAAGAACATGATGATGTTCACTACTTTAAAACTTAACAGCGGAAGCAGAGACACGGAGAGGTAAAAACCCTGCTCCAAAATATACAGTCTCTGTGGAAGCGAAAAGGCGAGACAGTCTTACATAATCTGAAATAGTGTGTGTGGCTGGGAGGTGACGCAAAGGAGTCACGAATTTAAAGTTTATGACAAAAGTTTTTGCTTATTCAAAGTTTAATTCAAATAAAACTGCTTGTGCTCTGTTCAGGTAACTAGCTGCTCAGATATTTAAAAATAAGGTGTTCATTATGCGTTTTTAAATGTAGTGTTTACTTGTTGTATGTTAGATATAGGTATTGTAAAAATAGTTAATTTCATGATGCGTGTATGTTTTTTCCTAAGCCAATAATTAAATCGTCTGGCAGGCTAACATAAATAACCAGAATCAGAGAAATGGGAAACAATGAGGTGAGAAGGGAGAATAAATAAAAATAAATATGTATATTCCATGTAATTTGTTCAATTTTGAGATGTGTTTTATTATGTTGGGATATCAGCTGATCAGCAATACCATGTCACTGGTATATTGGTCTATAAATGTTACAAGTAATTAATGTTCAATGTACTACAGATATTTTGAAGTAAAGATGAAAAGAATATGAGAAATAAAATAACAATAATTTATGCAAATTAATAAAAGATAATTCATGGGTGATAAATGTTTTATGGGACACGTAGACCTGTCCAATTTGAATTAAAAGTTGAATGTGAAATGATAGAGATGAATATGATGTAATGTTGTTTTTGAGTTAATGTGATGTAACAGAATCTTGAGAAATATTGATGTTGACACGGTAGTTGTGGAGAATAATGGTAGAGTTCTGAGTGATATATATATTTATGTTTATGATTAATAATATTATTTTGTTGTATTTGTAGTAATGTAATGAGATTGAGAATTTTGGGGATGGCAATTTTGTATTAGGGGGTAGTGTATTTGGGGAGTCCGCAACAAGGGTTGGGACGGGATAGGGATAGATTTTTGTGGGGAAGGGGCCGCCTTAGGTAGAATCCGGGCCGCCAAATAAGGGAATTGAGTTTTGGGTAGGGGAAACACGTATCCTATATACAAAGGGTTAGAGAGTATTTTATATGTAGAGAAGGCGGCGAATTGTGTTAGATGATAAGTTGGGGTTTAGAGTGTTCTGATTAGTAGAGATTTTGATAGAGATGGGTGTCATGGGAGTTGAAGTTGATTAATATTAGAGTCAGAGGGAGAAAGTTCATATATGTATACAGATCTAATTCAGTAAATGAGAATAAATAATTTACATCACCCACAGTAAAGTATAGCGAGATTGTTAAATGAAGAGTAAGATTGTTGAATAAAGAGAGAGTTATGATAAAGAATATAAAATTTTTATTTTTTAGAAACCAGTGACAGAAATTTTAATAGAATTGAAAATAATGTAAAATTGAGAATTGTTTATTTTAAATAATTTAAATGTCAATCTGTTTATTATTTATATTAATATTTTGTTCATTTCCAATATTTTATTTTATTATGTTTTGTACTTTGAGTTAGGGTATTACAGATGTTCAGTGTATTTTCAGAAATCATACATAACATATGTAGGTCAAGGATCTTGGACTTGACCTAGTTACGATCAGCTGATGAGGTCATACACCTACTAAGCTTGTATAGTAGGAAGCCAATTTTAATTTGTTTGTTTAATTAATTCAAACCAATATTTGAATAATTTTAATAAATGTTATTTAATAAATAAATTTAATAAAATTTTTAATTATAAATTTAAATTTTTTTTAATTATAAAATTTTTGAAAATTTTAATTTTTTTGAAAAAAAAAAAAACTTGATTTTTCGCCTGCCAGCGAATGACTATTTTAGGTAATGATTATTTTATTATGTGTGCATTAACCATGTTTATTTTATTGTATTGCATTGTATTGGTAGACTATAAGTGGTTCTCATGTTAGAGTAAGGATGTGTTTATATTAGTAGAAATGTCTAGGTTGTCATGTTAAAGAAAAAAAAAAAAGAAAAAAGAGGAAGAGAATTTTTTGATAAAAGATTATTTTTTTGACTTTGGAATTTTTTTAAAATTTTTGATAAATTTTAAAAGAAAGTTTTATTTTTTATGTGTTATGGTAACCTGTAATGCGAGTGTGTGTGAGCCCAGTATTTGCTAAAGGCAGCCCAGCTTGCATACAAGGGGAAACATATCGGTAGAGGATCTGGAATAATTTAAGCCAGGGATTGAGGATTTTGGGGGTAGCATGTTAGAAGGTGAGGTGCGCTGTGGTGCGAGTCTGTTCGATTTCTCGGTGTTGGGATCTCTGACGGAGAAGTCCAGTGATCTCGTTTCAGATGAGTCCATGGTCGCTAAGCCAGGGGGGTAGTGTACCCATAAGTAGTAAGAACAAGGGGGTTGTTGGCACCAGTTCCTCACCGGTCCTCTTCGGGGTTTATCGATGAGATTTCTTCTGTCGTGGACAGCAGAATTCTCATCGAGGGGGTATTGTAGCGGGTCAAAATTTTGGGTATTTTTATTTTAACCGTATGGGGCATTTATATATTTTTATTCATTTCGTTTTCGGTCGGGAGCCTTATAAAATATTGCGAAATAACTGTATTATTGTGCAACGTATTTGTCAGTATAACAGAACAGTTGGAAACAAAGCGAGACGCAGGTCGTTGTTGAGGAATGTGGCAGAGAATTTACCACCCTAAAATTCGCAGAACTCTGTACATGTGTTTCGATGCCCGTATGCAACTCAGCCGGGCGGGGCTCGGGGGTGACGCCGTGAAAAACACCAAAGTCGAGGCAAACATGGCGATTGAACGAAAAGTTAGTAGCTCCAAGTGACCGGCTACCGGAAAACAGCGTTAAACTCCGCCTACTGTTGGTGACGTCAGCCGAGCCAAGTCTAATATTAAGCTCTGGTCACACTCATATATCAGCTCCATTCCATATATAAAATGGTTACACAACAGCATATGAGCAAGGAGCGACGACGAAAACATAGTGGCAGTAAAGAACCAGCTTCCCTCCAAGGAAAGCAAGCGGTACCTGTTACGTTCTCGGTGACGGTCGACATTAAGCAGCGACGCCATATAGTCCACGAACAACCAACTTCAGCTACAGACACAGACATTTTGTTCGGACCCGGTCGGTGTAGTTTATAAACTGTAACTAAGTCAACAATGGAGTTAATACCGACCGGGACCCGAGGAATTACGAACTCACCAATAATACAATTTGTGCGGTGGTGTTGTGGATCAGACCAATAAATAGCGGACACTCGAATCGGTAGGCAAACACGTGTTTTTCACGAAATCGCGGCAGTGACAATAAAGACAAACAAAAGGATTGGTATCGTAAAATAAAAGGGGTTTTTTTTTTTTTAAATAGCGTGAATGTGTGTGCGAGCAGCTGGGCTACCTTATAAGTGTAAGAATTGTATTTTCAATGTAAGAGCTATTTCCTAACAAAATGTGTTTTGTTCTTTTGTGTGTTGTATTAAGGACTTCAGTATTTCCGTAAGTAAAATATTCATTTCATATCATAAAAATGTGTTAGTCTAAGTTATTTTGTCATTACCACTGTCTTATTTCTGTGTTGAAAAAATTCGTCTAAACGTTCCGGAATCTTTCTGAATTATTAATTGGGTGGGTCAGATTGCTAAATTGTCCGTTTTATTAAGGTAAAGTGTAAAGGTCTCCATATCTGTCCTTCAAAGATATAGGTGGCGACTCTGGGCTTCTGATAGAAATTTCTGCAACAGGTAAGTCCTGGTAGTGGTTTTATTTATTTTATATATTTCGGCTCTTTTTTATTGTTACAGCGGATGATCCGCGGTGCGGATTATCCGCGAGTGCCGTCCCGCGAAAAATATTTTTAATTACGAACCTCAAAAAAACCAATTTTAATCCAACCCAACAACAGGGAAAATACAATAGGGCCTACAGTGCGAAGGTCGAAAATTTCTGGCAGGTTTATTGTGCATCGTAATCCTATAGGCCTTCTCGGAATTTTGTTTTGGCTCTTGCTCTTTTGTTTTGGTCAAGTTCACTAACCTTCCCCCTCTACGTACATATTCTCTCGGTCTGCCAGTGGTGTCAGTTGTCAGTAAGCGTGCTTAGTGATCAGTCGTGATCAGTTCGTTAGTTCCTGAAATTAATAATGGCTGAAAAACGAAAGAAGGTTGTGTTAATGATTGCACAAAAACTTGAAATGATTTCTAAAATAGAAAATGGCGCTTCAAGGAAGCAGATGTGTTTGAATTACGGGATCGGGGAAACAACAGTGCGAGACGTTTTAAAGCAAAAAGACAAACTGTTAGCCTTTGCATGAGTGTCGGACAGTGCTTCTGGATGAAAAAACGAAAAACAATGAAGAAATCCACCTATAATGAACTTGACTCGGCATTAGCGGAATGGTTAGCCCAGGTGCGAAGTGAGGGCACCCCCCGTGTCTGGTCCTACCATTGCAGCTAAAGCAAAAATCTTTTTTGATTTGTTAGGCCTGGAAGGAAATTTTGATGTGTCGTCCGGTTGGTTACATTGTTTTAAGAAATGTCATGGAATTAGAGAGATTGGTCTACACGGAGAGAAGCTAAGTGGTGATCAACAAGCAGCTGATGATTTTCAACGTGATTTTTAAGAGTTTGTGCTGTCTGAAGATCTGTCATATGAACAAATTTATAACGCTGATGAATCAGGGCTTTTTCGGAAGTGTCTTCCTACTCGTACTTTAGCATTTGAAAGTGAACATCAAGCGGCAGGTCACAAAAGTAGCAAGGAAAGAATTACAATCTTGCCATGCAGCAACGCTGCGGGTAGTTACAAACTTAGGCTTCTTGTAATCGGTAAACCTAAGAAGCCGAGGTCTTTTAAGGGGACAAGAGCAGAAAATTTACCAGTTGATTATTTCAACCAAAAAAAAAGGTTGGATGAACCAGCAGATTTTTCAAGAATGGTTTGAAAACATTTTTGTGCCTCAAGTATGTAAACGTCTTGACTCAAAAAATTTGCCAAAGAAGGCTGTTTTGTTAATTGACAACGCACCTTCACACCCAGCTACATGTGTGCTTAAATCTTCTGACAGGCAAATCTTCGCAAAGTTTTTGCCCCCAAATATTACTGCGCTGATACAACCTATGGACCAGGGAGTCATTGCAACCATGAAGAGAACATACAGAACAGAGTTGTTACTGTCAAAAATCGAAGAAGGCTGCGATCTCAAAGAATTTTGGAAGAATTATACAATTTTGGATAGCATTTACGATATTGCGTCTGCATGGGATTACATCAAACCCTCAACCCTTGTTAAATCATGGAGAAAACTCTTTCCGAGTATCGAAACAAATGTCAACCAAAACATTTGTGAAGAAGAGAATGAAGTCATGCCGACCGCTACACTTGTTGACCTAGTGACATCCGTTCCGGGAGGTGAGAATGTCGACGAAGAGAACATAGAAGAGTGGCTGGAATGCGACGCAAGTGAGCCGGGTTTTGAACGACTGACTGACGTAGAGATAACGAACAAAGCAATGGGAGTGAACGAGAACGAAGAAGAACAAAGTGAAAGTGAAGAAGACGAGGCGCCTGCGCGGAACACATGAAACTGCTTTGCAGCACGTAGACGGATTGCTTCAATATTTAGAGGAACAAGACGACGACGCACATCTGGCAGAAAAACTCATGTTAAGGAAAGTACAATCTAGAATAAAGAAAAGGTGTTTCCAAAGCAAGAAGCAAAAACGAGTGACTGATTTTTTTAAAAAGGCGTAACTGAACACTTTTTGTTAACAGTACAGTATTGTTTTTTGTTTACTGTTCTTTATTTTAGTGATTTAGACGTAGAGCAAAGGTTTCTGCTGTACTGTACATATTTTAAAAGTTTTACATATTATGTTTTTTGTACAATAAAACATAGTTTTTATGCTGAAATTTTTTTTTCGTGTTTACACCTCATTTTTAGTCTTTTTTCAGGTTATCCGCGATTTTCACTATCCGCGGTACCCTTGCCACCCAATTCCGCGGATAATCGGGGCTTTACTGTATATTATTAATATTATTATATATATTATAATATATATATTATTAATATAGTTCCATCACCACAGAAACAAACTCAAATCCTGAAGGATGTACAGACACCCTGTCAACAAACCTTTGTAACGCCACAGTCTTTTGAAATTTTCACGCCGACTGATGTTGGTAATATACTCAGACGTTTTGGCCTCACCTCTGGAGGCCATCTTCAGTGAAAGATTTTTGAAACTACTGGCAAGATGTGCATCAGTACACCACAGTACTGTGGCAAAGGATCAGTGGTCTCAAAAAGGACCACCTGTATATACATTTCTTAGTTTCCACGAAGTCAGCTGACAATCACAATCAGCCAATCAGAAGCAAGCGCAACCTTATAGGTCAAGCAGTTTGGGATGCCAAACCCTACATAATGTGAGGTTTTCTCCATGGTGATTCATTGCGATAGCAGCATGCTTCTGATCCATTGGTAGGTTACTGAATACATATGATAAATTTTTCATCACTTGTTGCAAAAATCTACTGGCTGTAACATATCTATTGCAAGACAGCAGTAAAATTTAGTTTATAATGAGGGTGACGACACATGTACCTTACGTTAACCTTCTGACAAATGGTAGTAAAATGTTTGTTTGTCATATGAATAATACTTTATCAAAAATTAGAGATCAACAACTAATATAAACCTATGCCTGCGCCTTACTGTGCCTTATTTTGCCCAAATGTTGAGTGATTGTCACTATTAAGAAAACTCTAACTTTATTTGATTAATTTACAAATACTGTAATTGCTTTTATTTTTACAATTATTTATAAACCTTTTTAACAGCCTTACAAAGGGCTACATTAAGTGATTATAGAATTTTGATGAAACCTTTATAAGGTCGGGGGTGGGGGGGGGCTGATTCCCCCTAGTTACACCACTGGCAGAGAGAACTGCTACTGCACACGTAGGCCACAAAATCTAAACCACTTCTTGTCCTATAAAGAATGATACACAATTGAGCACAACCCAACCAAAGCAAGACTGGATAAATTATTCCTTTGTTAATTTTTTTCAGGGAGATATTGTTTCTCCTCAATTTAACATTTGATTAGTTTTCAAGTCAGGCTACTAAAGATTATAAATTTGTAAAAGAAAATAAAAAACATACTGGTAACCAGGCAGTTGGGCCTAGAGTCTATGTTTCACTAGATTATACTGATAATTCTATAATAGATACAGTGACAAATCTATAGCTCTATAAATCTATATTACAACGATACCAGGTATTTGAACAGTTATAACGATACCAGGTGTAAACAGTTATAACGATACCAGGTGTTTAAACGTATATAACGATACCAGGTGTAACTGTAATAAGAGTAGTAAATTTATGATTAGTTAAAATTTCATGTTTATTGTTTAAAAAGCATTATAAATAATAAAACATTGTAATAATCTCCGATCAAGATATCACTCATTATTAAGTGTTTATCTCTTAAGCTATACGGTGTTACACACATTTAAAACACTCTTACATCTAGACATGTTAATAATCATAATCTAGACATTTATTCAAATTGATTTAATAAAAGAAATAAAATTTAAATATAATTAAGTTTTATTTTAATTGAATTCATTTAAATCAGATCTGATCTCAGCTTGCTCAGTCTATACCAATGTTTTTTTTAAATAAATTTAAAATTATATTAATTACTAGACTGGCATTTGTTTCGTATTCAAAATTTAAATTATTCTTTTCTACAAAATGCAAATATCAAATCATTTCAATTATTTTTCTTTGATAAAAAAAAAATACTATCTCAAAATTAAACTCTTTTTTTCTTCTTCTATATTTATCTATATGCGATCGCTCATTCTTACGACTAAAACATTTACATAAGACTCTATTACATTATTTACCTAATTATAAACTTTTTTGTTTTAATTCATTGTCTCTTTATATAGTCTTTATGAGCTCTTTAAAAAAAATCATTTATAAATGCATTATGCATGTCACCTCAAGTTTTGATGACCTTACGACTTATTGACGGGGTCCAGCGTTGTCCAGAGTTGGGTTACCGTTACTCCTGGCTTGGCATGGTCCTGGATATGTCCAGAGTCCAGCGTCGTTCTTCAGCAGTGTGTGGTCCGTCCCAGAGAATTAATATTGGCTGCGAGGTGGATCTCGTTCGGCTGTTAGGCGTCTAAACAGCATGTCCTAACGTCCAGCATCTCGCGTCGCTCTTTGTAGCTTCTCTGTAGATACTCTTGCTGACTTAAACGGTCCCGGTACTCTACGTTTCCCATAATAGTGTAAACATAATTACTGAAAATGTCTTTATTCATTCGTAGATGAGACTTATAACAAAATAAAACTGTTCTGCCGACGGACAGTCGACTGTCGACTGCTTCCAGTCGAACCCTTAATTTATACCCTCTCGAGATTCCGCACGTGTTGATTCCGAAATTGTCCTGTCGAGACCTGCAGATCACATGATAGCCCCTACTCCCGAACCTTTTCATATATTTGCAATTTTCTACAAAATGGCAATGTTTTGTAAGGAATTGAGATAGCACAAATCATGATAATTTGATTAAGCACTCACTGTATTAATTTGAGCGTCTTAGTGTAATTTGCGTATTTTTGGCACACTTATTTCGCACTGACTCCGCGTAGTGTGTCCTACTAACGTCATTTTCTTACTGTGGATAACTATAAAATTTACACACACTTTGGTGCCGTTTGTTTGTTTATACACTAATTAGTTTTCACACAGTGAATTAAAATAATTATTTTAGTAATTAATTGGGGAGGGTTGCTGGGATTCCTGTCTGTACATGTATCACTAACACACACAAGATACACACGTAACACACATACAATCGAGCAGGTGTTCCTTGCGTGTTGGAACAGGTTAATTTCTCCCCTAGTGTAACAATGAAATATTTTTACAATCCCAGACATGTCCACTTACCCCAAACTTATAATAATTTTACATTTATTTAAATCAATGCTCAATACAGCATATGGCTGTATCGTTGCATTATTCCTCTGCTCGAAAAAAAATTTAATAAATATTTATTTATTAAATTTTTGTCTATTTGTTCTAGACAAATAAAAATAATATTATACGAGCTTCTTAACCTTAGTTTACATCAGTTAAATGACACATAATAATGAGTAGGTCAGTATAACGCTCGCCTGTGGTGGTATGCAATATATTCACTCCCCATTATAACAGCTGAGCGGTGTGTTGACCTTGGACGGGCGCAGTGGCATTGTTCTTCTCTCTCTATCTTCTCGTTATTCATACGTAGAATTTCTTGAATGACATTGCATGATATTTGCCAATGTCCTTTTCCTTCCCCTCGTATACGATGAACGTGTGTCTTCCCACGCGTTGTTTCAACGTATAAGGTCCGTTGTACAGCCGAAAGAATTTCTTCGCTGTGTTGTCAATGTGTTTTCCGACAGGATTAGCTTTCAACAGAATTTGTTCTCCTACGTCGAATCGTTGTAATTTATGTGCTCTATTGAACTTTTCTCTCCTCTTGTTACCTTGTTCTGATGCGTTGTTTAGCATTCTCAACCTTTACACTTAATGGAATAGGTAAATTTTGATTCTCTGGCTTGCTTACATATTTGGTCCAGAATCTAATAAGTTTTTTGTCTTCATCTAGCTCGATTGGCGTATAACTTGTTGCTTCGCTATAATTTTCATTTATTGCTTTTTCAAAGAAAGGTAAATACTCTGCCCATTTGTTGTGTTGGTCGTGACAGTAGATTCGTAGATATTTACCTAACTCTTTATTTACTCTTTCCGCAAGATTTCCCTGTGGGTGTCGTACTGATGTGAGTACAGGTTGGATTCCATTTTCACGAAGAGTCTTCTCCCATACATCGCTGGAACTGCACTCCTTGGTCACCAAGTACCTTCTTCATTTTATCATATGCAGGAATGTATTTCTGCAAGAGTATTTTCAAAACAACTTTAGTTGGTCGCATAATTGGGTGCAGATGGACGGCTTTGGAAAATACATCAATACAAACAAGTATGTGTTTCACTCCACGAATGATCTTGGAAGTGGTCCCAAAAAATATACTGCAATTAGCTCTCCTTTCTGGTCCTTCTGGATACTCTGCATTTCCACATAGGTATGTAGATTTGGTCCTTTTGCTGTTTGACACTCATAACATTTCTTATTTCGTTTTTAATCTTCCTGAACATATTATTGATGGTGAAATCTTCACGTAGGCTTAAGTAACATTTAAGTGCAGCAGCATGTGCTAAACTTTCGTGTGTTGGTCGAATCAATTTATGCAACATACCATTTGTTAATACTATCTTCCAATCTTGCCTCATTAGTTTATATAAGACTCCATTTTGTACCTTGTAATGGTCTGGTAGGTGATCTCGTAGCTTAAATCCTCTTGTAGCATCATCTAAGTCTTGTTGTTGAGCTCGATTCTTCAGCATGAGTTTAACATCATTATCAGCAGTAAATTTAATAGGTAACAGTTGTAATTCATTATGGTTATTTTTGTAGATCTCTTCACACTCTTCTGTGACGTATCTACTCAATGTATCGGCTATAAAATTATCTTTCCCTTTACAATATTTTATAGTAAAGGAATACTCACCGATTGCTAGGATCCATCGTAATAATCGAGCGTTGGTTACTTTACATTTTAATAGAAATGATAACGCTTGATGGTCCGTATGTATTTCAAAATGCGTTCCGTAAATATAATATCGAAACTGTTTCAGGGCGTATACTTTAGCAAGTATCTCCTTCTCAGATGTAGAGTACTGCTTCTCTGCCCCTATGAATACTCTACTGGCATATGCAATGACACGGTGTTCTCCTGTAGCATCCTGTTGATACAGCACACTTCCACATGCATAGTCGCTAGCGTCTGCGTAGATAACGAATCTTCCATCTCGCTGTGGATGATGAAGCATTATGTTTTCAATGAATAACTTCTCGACTTGATCGAAGGCATCTTGATGTTTCTTCTCCCACTTCCATTTGTGATTTTTCTTTGTTAACTCCAGCAATGGTTGTTCTTTCTGCATATTGTTGTGAGAATCTTCTATAGTATCCTGTGAGTCCCAAAAATGCTCGTAACCCTTTAATGTTCTTAGGTGTAGGGAAATCGGTAATACTGGATATCTTTATGGGATCCGGTTGAATACCTGAGGATGAAATAATATGACCTAGGAATTGGATTGAGGATTTTATGAATTCGCACTTGTCTAGGTTAAGGGATATATGGGCTTCCCTAACCTTGTGGAATATAGTGTTAAGATGTTCAATGTGTTCGTCAAGTGTTTTTGATACTACCAAGATATCATCCACAAACACTATGGTGTAAGGCTCCACTTCTGGTCCTAATGCTTTCTCCAGACATTTTACAATCGCAGCCAAACTCGTGCTCAAACCAAAGGGAACTACCTTGTGTTGGTAGCATTTATTTTTGTATAGGAAAGCGGTGTATTTTCTATCTTCTCTTCTAATTGGAATTTGCCAAAAACTCGACCATAAATCCAACTTAGTCAAATAACGTGCTCCTTCACACTTTGCAAATAACTCGTCTGCAGGTGGTGCGCAATCGAATTCATGTAGAACGACGCTATTCAAACTCCTCATGTCCAGGCATAAACGTACTTCTCCACTCTTGTTCTTTACTACAACTAGAAGATTAAGAAAGTTGCTGTTCAACCGCTCAATGATGTTATTTTCTATCATCCGTCGTATTTCCAGTTCAACTTCTCCCTCATACTTCATGGGTATTGGATATGTTCGTCTGACAAATTCTGTAGGGTCTGATACCATAATAGCGTGTTCGTAGACTGTGGTCTGCGTCGGTACATCGCTGAATACTTCATTATACTCTTCTATTAATTTAAATAACTTCGCTTCTTCCTGAGATGACATTCCTTCTTCAGCTGTATTAGCATGCTGAGTAGGTGCATATTGTATACATGGCTTGGATACGACAATAGGTTTTCCACTTACCTCACAATTTTCTTCATTTTCATTCATAATTAATTCATATAGCACATCCTTATAATTACATAAAATCTTATTGTTATTAATATCAATCCTTGCACGTAAAGTATTTAATAAATCTATTCCAATAATTCCATCATATTGTAACGTTACATAACCCGGTCCCAATAAATTAACTCATGATAATATAAAGGTCAGAAATGGGTAACCTGTAACTAGCTCTAAATTAAAGTATATCATTAAAAATGATAAACAATTCGAGTGATATACGGTGCAAAGTGCGTTATAGTGTACCCATTGAGGTAAAAAATAAAAGTGAAGGTAACTTATTACAGAACTGTGCTGTAGGTTTGGAAATTATAAAACTATGAGAGTAGGCTATAATACTACTGACTGATTTTGTATTTTTATTTATTTATTGTAATATTTATATTGTATGGACAACCAATTGTTATACATAAGTTAATGTTATATTTTTTTAAATATTTGTGTTGTAATATAGGATAACCCAGGGTTAGTTTTCAAAAACATAAAAACTTTTAAATATCAAAGGATAATAAAAAATTAAAATAATACTATGAGGGAGATGGCAGCAGGAAGTAGTGCAGGAGGAGTGAAAATTAATACTAAATTAACAAGCAACATGACCACTATATAATCATCCATGATTTATCAAAATTAAATGGTTACATTCCTTACAAAACAGTGAAAGAAAACCTTCGGATGATTCAACCTGGTTTCGCCATAGTTCTAGTTGACGATCGAAAAATGCGCCAGACGGTAAGGAAATTATAATGCAAGACGGACCTCACCAGCGAAAAAGCTTCATTCCAGTAAGAACCATAAGAAGCGAGGTAATATAAACATTTCGTTTAATAGTTCAAGAAGAAAACGCATTCCGAACGTGGATATAGAACACAAAATAGTCATTTAATCATATGTTTTTTTAAAGTAAACAAAAGCACGCTGCGCTCTTACGGACATTCCTGGAACTACATACTACACGGAAAAATAAACAAATTTATTTAATAATTTTTTCGGTATTTGTAAAGCTTAGTAATTATCCATTTCTGACACTCTCGTAACAAAAAGAACTTACCCTGAACCCTGGGGAATTAT
The DNA here is from genome assembly GCA_034769895.1 of Magicicada septendecula. Classification (NCBI taxonomy): domain Eukaryota; kingdom Metazoa; phylum Arthropoda; class Insecta; order Hemiptera; family Cicadidae; genus Magicicada; species Magicicada septendecula. The sequence continues at coordinate 2,091,049 of CM068367.1, forward strand.
TAAGAATTATATATTAATTGATGTTTTTTTTTATAGAGTAAATTTAGTAAATAAAACCATATATGTTTTTCTCTTTAGATAATTCCATATTTGCTCTGTGAAGTCGAGATTATGTTTTATTTAAGGAAAGATCAATTGTAATACTTGTATTTTGGTGGCAGGAAACAAAAAACCAATAATATAAATAAATAATATCATTGAAAAATAATCTTGAATAATAAAGTGTGTTATAATTTTTGTAGTGGGTAGTTGTAATAGGTCTCAGCACAAAAACAGAAGAAATCAACACATCGGATCAGATTTTGCTATAGTGTAGGCTGGTTGAACTAAGCGTAGAAACTTATCTCACCATCAGCTGATTTAAATCACAGTGAACAATTTGAAAAAAATCCGGAATCGTCTAAACCAAGTGTAAATAATTGGTACTTACTCTCTCTCTTCTTCATAAGGCTGAACAACTTCCCTCTTTGACCACAAATCACACACTCTCGATTTCTGTTTAGATTGAGTAACATACATAAAAAAATCCTTTATTTATTTTTATAAAAAACGTCAGTTATTATAATTCAGAAGTGACGCATACTACGTGAGGCATATAATATAACTCTACTGTACCTCACTGGGTTACGTTATAGAACTGGCGAACCCAATAGTGGGGCTTGACTAAAGGTGGACGTTTCGCTAGTACCTCATACTAATCAGTACGTTACAGAATATAAGTTTATTCATTATGATCATAGGATATGTTCTTTCTAAGTCCTTACAATTTAAAGTTACGTAAGCTTGCTGTCTAACCTTTTCTCTCTTATTCATGGCTGTAATAACATTTATATTATTTACAGGTAAAATAGCCGTTTGTTTAAAATATTTTTTATTTTGTTGTACCCACTTATTGTTTAGTACAGTTAATTGGCTACCTGTATCGATTAACATTTTAATTCTACATCCATTAATTTGTACATTAATTATAGGACAATTTATTTCTTGTTGATTTGGTGTCACATTCCTGTCAGTGTCTAATAACTCATTTCTAACGTCGCACGGATCTATATTGTTTATTGTGTAACAGCACGTCCTGTTTCTCCGTCATTGTGTTGTGTCGCGGGAACAGGATGGCTGAACCTGTCGCTGTCTCTCTTTTATTTCCTCATCTGCGCTCTCTCTCCCTTGCTTCCCACACTACAGCTCCCCGCTCTCTTCTCTTTTCTTTGCATTGTGGATACGGTGCTATCATATGGTTTACTAAACTTTTTCTTCAAATTTGGCCAGGCCAAACTCCCTTTTGTATTGCGCACATTTCTCTCGGAGTGTTGTTCCTTCTCTGCGTCGCGTGCGTTATTCTCTGTGTGCTGCTTTACACTGTGCGTTGGTGGCGTATAATTTCGCCTATAATTATCACGGTTTTGCGTATTGTCACGTTCTCGTGCTTTATCACTACGGTTGTAACTAGCGTGATAATTAATGCGTGTTTGTTGATTGTGTGGTGAAGTGTTACTCTTGTTAATATTTTGTGATTGAGTGACAAGTATTAAGAATTGTTCGATTGTTTTGACACCCTGCGTATATACAGCTAACTGAATATCTCTATGGAAATGGTAAGACAACTTAGACACTATCTCATACTCAGAAAATATTGGTTTCAAATGTTTTACGCGTTCAATCTGCACTATAGTGTACTGCTCAATACTCTGGCGTCCATACGGTTCATGTTTACCATACTCCAATTGGTCACATACTTGCCTTTAAGTGTGGATATTCCAGTACCTATTTTCGAATGCTTCTCTGAATTGCTGATATGTGGTTATATTGTCTCGAATTATGGAGTACCATTTACTTGCAGAATCTCTTAAATGACGGGTGACAAAACTCACTTTCTCCTCGTCGTCACTCATACTTCCAGTTTTTTCAATTTCTCTCTCGATATTTGCCAAAAATTCCATGCTATTTTCCCCTTTGTTACCTGCAAAGGTTATCTTACTTCTTTCTTCTATGGGTGCAGTGAACATCATTGTCTGCGCCGGTCGTTTCTTGATCTCCGTTCTCAGACGTTCTACTTCTCCACGTAGATCTTCCTTAAGTGTGTTCATTTCACCTGAGTAGTCCTTGGTGGATTTTGCAGACTCTACTACAGCAGTTTCCAACGTCGTTGTTCGGGCTTCTATTTCCTGCGTTTTATTAATGTTTTCCCGGATTTGTTCACTAACTGTTTTAATTCTCACATCTTGTTCCTGCTTTGAAACTCTAAACTTGTCATTCCAGTGTTCAGCTAATTGTTTAATACTTTCTTTTAATTCTTTCGACCATTCTGTTTTCTGATCTTTAAACCTATTCTCTATCTTTATAGCTTGTTCATTTAGCGACTGTTCTACTCTAGTTTCTAATATTTCTATTCTCGTATTAGTTTCTTCGAGTTTTGTAGTCAGTTGCTCTTTAAACTCTTTAAATTCGGCCCTACTTTCTTCGCTATTCTTTTGTATTGTAACGGGACAAACTATTGGGATTTATTTAATTCTTTAATAATTGTAAAAAGTAGTAGCAACTTAAGCTGAACAACGTTTTGATCACAAACGCATGACATTTTTGAACACCTTGCAGTCCCCCTCGTACCAAGCCGTGCGAGGCACAAAAGCAATTAAAGAGTCTAGGAATGTAAATTATCCGAAGGGGTGCGAATTCATGCGTATGCGTGCGCAAGTCGGCCAACGGTCACACGGAAAAAGCACGCCTGAAAAATTCCTTCTCACCAGGTGCTAGATGACGTAAGCTCCTCGAGATGCTTTCCACCAATCCCGACGCAAGTTGCTGCACACAGAAGATCTTTGGCCATTTTGAAAATCTTCAGTCGACAAAAGCCTTCAGACCACACAGTCAGAAAACAGTGCTCGCGAGCAAAATATCCAGTCAGCCAACTAATATAAAATATGGTTTTAAAAGTACTTCCAATAATAACGGAGTGAGAAACAAGTGGACATTCATTAATAACAATGTTAACAGTTTAAAATAATATCGGAGTGGCGAATAACAAATTCGAATTGGTAACAAATTTAAATAATTTACCTTATATTTAATCCGCTAAGCGATCTTCTGTTATTTATATGTACAACATGTTTCGGGGATAAATCCCCATCCTCAGGTAAAAAGTTTATTCACCCTAATGCATAGGGGTCGTCGAAAAAGTTAACACACATAAGCACATCACATATAACAAGTTATGAATAAATTAATGGATGAACGGAAAACACACAAGCGCGTGATATGTGACCCAGTGCACTGGTCGGCCTCCAAATATCAGCTGGTCATTAAGTAATTGTTCTTTATGTATTTTTGAGGCCCTGTAAATTTCAAATTCTTCTAGGGCATTCAAAAGATGACCTTTATTACAGATGTGTATAGGTTCCATGTTTTCTTTAAACCCGGTGTAATTATGGTTTTTATTTATACGTAATTTGATGTGGTTGTGTTAGGGTTCTTCTTTGGTAGATGTTCTCTACATCTATCAATGAATCTTTTGCCCGTCTGTTCGATGTAGAAATTATCACATTCACTACATCTAATTTTGTACACACCTGAACAATCTTCTGTTAATGTTGGAACTCGTGGTTTAAGTATATTTTTTAATTTATTAGTGGTCCTGAATGAAACATTGATATTTAACTTTTTTAACTCATTTTTTATTATATTAGGGAGTATATTCGTGTATATTGCTGAAACATATTGAGTTTTACTTTTTGCAACATTTTTACTATTTAATTTTTTCAGGTGTTTATATATTCTTGGATTTCGTTGTCCATGACGTGTCCGTTACTTAACTAAATATCATTATAATATTGATGACTCGGAACACTAAGTTTTTTATAAGTAAAAACGTAAAGTTTTACCTTACAGCCTAAACCGGCTTTCACCTATAGAAGGCTTCATCTGAGCCTCTGATGAAGCCTTCTATAGGTGAAAGCCGGTTTAGGCTGTAAGGTAAAACTTTACGTTTTTACTTATAAAAAACTTAGTGTTCCGAGTCGTCAATATTATAGTGATATTTAGTTTATATATTATTTTATCAACCATTTCACTTTTATAACCATTTTTTATGGCTATGTGTTTCATTGTGTTGACTTCGTCATTATAATCCTCAGTGTTCATAGGTATATTATAACGTTGCAGAAATCAGATCATATATGGTATCCATAAGTAATAGAGAAATGATAACAGGTAAAATAATTTAATAAATAATAATGAAAAAATATAAAATTGAGTTAAGAAAGAAGAAAGAAGAATTGTAAACAAGAATAATACTTAAAAGAATAGACTAGACTGACAAACAAATGACTTTGACCCAACCCCAGAGATTGGCCAGATAAAGACATTAAGATGAGAAAAGATTTACAGAAATTAAGAAGACAAATCAATGATAAGAGACACAAATGAGTAAAGAAAATATATAAATAACCATGAATAAAACAATAATAAAGAAAGTACACTAACCATAAAAAATAAGTAAGACCATTATTATTAAATAAAGTATATTGATAAGAACCTTATTATAATAAGAAAGTAAGGCACAAAATGTTAAAGAATAATTATAAATGTATATCTAAAATATCATTGAAACCAAGAGTGAGAGATAGGTAGGGAGTGATAACAATAAACAGTGAAGTGATGAGAATATTAAAATGAATAACTTATAATCTTAAGGAAAAAGAATAGTAACCAAGTGTAACAAACCAAAACCATAATCAAATGATGAATAGGCAATTAAGCTAATTGTGTTAGCCGGTAAGAAACAGAGTAGTTGTGGGTGTAAGAAATAGAAAAACATATTTTATTACTAAAAGGATCACTAGAATGATTATCTTTATAGAATAGATGGTGTTTATACAGTAATCACCAAAATTGTTATTTTGTTAATTTAAAGAAAATTAATTTGTTTGTTTAGTGTTTAAAGGAGTATAAACCAAGAAGCCTGACTTTACAGTAATATGTTTGTATTTTTTATGTAAGTAATGAAAGTATAAAGAGATGAATAGTAGGATCATTTTAAGTAATGACATACAATATAATAATTATACTTAATAAGAAGGAATATGGCTGAACAATATAAAGACCATTAAGTTATTTCTATATTATGTTTTGTTAATAGATTTAAGTGTTAAATAGGTGTGTGAGAAATGGGAGTAGGAATAAAACTAGTAATGACATAAACTTAACAAGCAACAAATTAATATTATTATATATTGTTATTTATTTTGTTATTGTTATATTGTTACTTTGTTATAATATATTTTATTTATTATTTGTATAATGTATGTGTTGTTTTTAATTTTTAATATTTGACGAGATGTATATACATCAATAATGTTTTAACCTTATTCATATCCGATCTGATGATGACACCATTGGTGTCGAAACTCGAGTTATCCCGAAAAGGATTCTAAGAAACGCTGACAGAAGGTAATTAACCTATTTTATAGTATTAATAAATGGCCTAGACCAGCCTTGTGAGATGTCAAATTGATCTTTGAAAGAAAATAGGGACATCTATATTTATATTTCAAGCATTGGAAATATCCCCAAAGAAAAATAACCTTTATAAAATATTTATTCATTTTGAACAGAAAACCAGGATTTATAACAATAGTTTCAAATGTACTTAACCAATCAGAGTCAAGTAGGTTGCCATAACAACGAACATTATTATAATTTTGACCGTTATATAACGGGAGTTCCATTATTAACTATCCAGAGGTATAGACTCTATATTGATGCGGACCTAATAAAGGCAAATAACGAAGAAAATCAAAAAGAAATGAAAGTAAATTGAATACCAGAAGTAAACCATAGTTCCAGCAATTCATGGAGGAACAATAAACGAAATTTCAAGATTAATAATTAAATAAAAAATTGAATAAAAGAAACAGATGCCAGAAGGAGACGGCAACCATATCTTTGAAAATAAACGAATGTACTAACCCAATAGTGAAGACACCTTGATGATCCATAACACTAACAACATGGTTTTGTTAAGTATGAATTAAATTATAAATAATTACGAACTAAAACTGATTAACTTTTTTCACAATATATAAACTCTCACTCTGAACTTTGAACACCAATTTCTTTCAAGGATTAATGAATCATATTTAATAACACCATATGTAAATGTAAAATAACCTATGTCCGAAACCTGTAAAACTGACACACACTTTTAACCAACAGAGTTGAATTTTCATGTAAACCTTTTTAGTATTTAAGTACCACAATTGTAAGGTGGTGTACTTTATTTGACATCTTGTTTTAAACCTTTATTCGTACTCAAAAAAACTCATTGGCAAACTAACTTGTGTAAATAAGTACACACGCCAGCCATTGCGGCGTCATACAACTGGAGCGCTGCCACCTTTGCTATCCGCTGAGTGAAAACTAATTTGTGGCCGAGGCTACACTTTATTATAATAACATCTATTGTACGACAATTATCAAAAATTAATGAATTATTGAATCAAATAATTAAGTACGAATCTTTACTAGTTGTCCTGTGTTTATTTAAATTGTATTATGTATGTTATGTTCTTTAGCAGAGAATAGAATTCTTTGCTCAAATTTTATGTTGGCAACACGTCCAAAGACAAGCGAAAGTCGAGTTCCCGCCAGTTAGCGAGGTAATTCGAATTAATCATCACCGTACAGGAGACAATCTAATTTGGAACCTTTTAATTGTTTTCTGAAAAACAATTTGGCACCTTTCGGGAATTAAAAATACAAAATAGGACAGGTAAGGACTTCAGTACTGGTTATTCGTACGTTCATGACGGACGCAGTCTGCGTGAGGTACGTTTAAGAGCGACGACAACTTGGTAAGACTTTGAGAGTACACATTACATTCTTACATTTTTACAATTAGGCGGACGACGTCTAGTTACAATATTCACTAATCTATGTGCAAGTGCATTAAACGCTGCCATTTTTTGTATATACGGATGATTTGAATTAGCATGTATAACCAAATCTGTTGTGGTGGATTTTCTGTATATTTTGAAAGTGAGAAGAGTATTTCGTTTTTGCACAGATACGTCAAGGAAATTCAAGCAGTTATTGTTTTCCATTTCCATGGTGAATTTAATGTTGTGATTAATGCCGTTCATAAATTTTAAAAACATATCTATTTGTCTGTGAGTGCCGTTAAATACTATGAATGTGTCGTCCACGTAACGTGTATACGAAATTATTTTATCATAAAAACGGTTATGATGGGATAATAAATATTTATTTTCGTAATAGTTAAGATAAATTTCAGCTAAAAGTCCACTGAGAGGTGAACCCATTGCTAATCCGTCTTCTTGGTTAAAAAACTTATTATCGTAAGTAAAATAATTCTGTTGTAATATGATTTGTAAAAGAAATAGGAATTCATCTATTTGTATCTGATTCAGTATGCCTGTCTTAATTAAATTGTTCTTAAGAATGTGTAATGTTTCTAAAACAGGAATATTTGTATATAAATTAACTATCTCCATGGAAACCAATTTATAGTTAGGTAAAATCTCTATAGTTTTAATTTTTTCTATGAACTCTAAGTTATTTTTTACACTATGAACATTTTCCATTTTTATACTGTTTTTGATAATATGTTGTAATTTTTTAGCTATTTTATAAGTTGGGGCGGACGTGTAGTTAATCAAGGGACGTACGGGTAAATTTTCTTTATGTAATTTAGGCAATCCTGTAAACTCGGGCGCTTTAGGTTTGATGTGTTTGACGTTACGTCTGGCTTGTGTGTCAAGCAAACTGACGCATTTATTGATTGCTGAATTTGTTTTTTGTATTTTTATCCGTGGGGTCATTATTTAACATCATTATATTGTTATCATTAATGAAATTGTAACATTTTTGTATGTAATCTGTTTTGTTTATAATGACTACTGTGTTCCCTTTATCTGGTTTTGTTATCAAAACCCCTTGGATAATAACTCTTGTTCCTCTGTAGATAACATGATATTAGTATAATTAGTTACGCGTTTATAGAATTTATGTTTACATTCAACGTTATCTTGTTTGCACTGTTTATAGTATAATTTATCAAACTTCTTATTGTGTTTGGAGATAATGATATAAAAATGGAAAAAATAAACTATAAACAGTATAAAAATGGAAAATGTTCATAGTGTAAAAAATACCTTAGAGTTCATAGAAAAAATTAAAACTATAGAGAATTTACCTAACTATAAATTGGTTTCCATGGAGATAGTTCATTTATATACAAATATTCCTGTTTTAGAAACATTACACATTCTTAAGAACAATTTAATTAAGACAGGCATACTAAATCAGATACAAATAGATGAACACCTATTTCTTTTACAAATCATATTACAACAGAATTATTTTACTTACGATAATAAATTTTTTAACCAAGAAGACGGATTAGCAATGGGTTCACCTCTCAGTGAAATTTCACTTTAGCTGAAATTTATCTTAACTATTATGAAAATAAATATTTATTATCTGATCATAACCGTTTTTATGATAAAATAATTTCGTATACACGTTACGTGGACGACACATTCATAGTATTTAACGGCACTCACAGACAAATAGATATGTTTTTCAAATTTATGAACGGCATTAATCACAACATTAAATTCACCATGGAAATGGAAAACAATAACTGTTTGAATTTCCTTGACGTATCTGTACAAAAACGAAATACTCTTCTCACTTTCAAAATATACAGAAAACCCACCACAACAGATCTGGTTATACATGCTAATTCAAATCATCCGTATACACAAAAAATGGCAGCGTTTAATGCACTTGCACATAGATTAGTAAATATACCTATGAACACTGAGGATTATAATGACGAAGTCCAACACAATGAAACACAGCCATAAAAAATGGTTATAAAAGTGAAATGGTTGATAAAATAATATCTAAACACCTGAAAAAATTAAATAGTAAAAATGTTGCAAAAAGTAAAACTCAATATGTTTCAGCAATATACACGAATATACTCCCTAATATAATAAAAAATGAGTTAAAAAAGTTAAATATCAATGTTTCATTCAGGATCACTAATAAATTAAAAAATATACTTAAACCACGAGTTCCAACATTAACAGAAGATTGTTCAGGTGTGTACAAAATTAGATGTAGTGAATGTGATAATTTCTACATCGGACAGACGGGCAGAAGATTCATCGATAGATTTAGAGAACATCTACCAAAGAAGAACCCTAACACAACCACATCAAATTACGCACTTCACCTTATAAATAAAAACCATAATTACACCGGGTTTAAAGAAAACATGGAACCTATACACATCTGTAATAAAGGTCATCTTTTGAATGCCCTAGAAGAATTTGAAATTTACAGGGCCTCAAAAATACATAAAGAACAATTACTTAATGACCAGCTGATATTTAAGTCTAACACGCTCTATGATACAGCATTGAAGATAAGAAGTGAAACACGCGTAAAAGCTAGTTGACGATCGGAGGCCGACCAGTGCACTGGGTCACATATCACGCGCTTGTGTGTTTTCCGTTCATCCATTAATTTATTCATAACTTGTTATATGTGATGTGCTTATGTGCGTTAACATTTTCGACGACCCCTATGCATTAGGGTAAATAAACTTTTTACCTGAGGATGGGGATTTATCCCCGAAACATGTTGTACATATAAATAACAGAAGATCGCTTAGCGGATTAAATATAAGGTAAATTATTTAAATTTGTTTCTAACAGCGGTCTGGAGACTATACATAAAATGAAATTCAAATTGAACTTTTCCTATATTTTGAACAAATATACAGCTGTACAAATATATAGTATACAGCTGTTTAAATTCTGATAAAACAAAGAAAAAAGCTATTAATTAAAAAATAAAATGGGTATTTAAAGAAATAGTATATATATATATATATGTATGTATGTATGGGAGTGTGAAAATTACGTAATGAACAAAAACACTGGGTTGTGTTAATTATTTAAGGTATACCGATTATAATGTGTATTTTCAATATTTGGTTTTCTTTTAATATGTTTAGTTGATAACATCCTATAATGGGCTATCACAGTATGTCGTAATATAATTATATAAAAATACGTAGAAAAAGAAATGAATGTCATGTTAAAGAAATAAAGTAATGTTTTATATGATCTTATAAATATGTACTTGTTTATTTGCGTTGACCTGTTTTTCTCTGCCGAGTACACTAGACGACACCTTGTTTAATTTTCACATGAACGTCAAGATTTACATTTGACATCCAAATAAAGGTAAGGTAACGCAAAATTAATCATTAGTTACTGAGTACTAATTCAGTATTTGTTCATTAGTTTTCGCTAATTCAGCTTTAAATTCTTTATTAGACCTCTTTAATTCTTTGAATTCGGCTTTAGATTCTTCCCTACTCTTTTGCATTTGCTTTGTATTAAATTCTTTTAACTCTTCTATTTGCTTTCTATTTTCTTCTTTTTGGTTTGTACTTAATTCGTCCACCCAGGCACGCATCATAGTTTGAAGTGCTTCCATAGTGAATTATTATTAAAATATTTATTTATAATTTATTATTGGTGAACCGTATGCGAGCTTTTATTTATTTATTGTTTAATTACTATTATTTATTTATTTATTTGTATCTACTCATGTTACAATTACACCTGTTTGTTGGAGTGGGCGCCAGTTGCGTTATTACAATACAATACACACAACAAATTTAAAATAACTAACATACAAAAATAATTAAAATATAATATTAATTATATCATATAAATTATCAAACACTGGTAATGATAGAGCATACATTAATTATTAAATGTAGGCGTATCGTGCCTCACGTACATGGGCGACAATTTTATATAACGATACCAGGTATTTGAACAGTTACAGGTGCAAACAGTTATAACGATACCAGGTGTTTAAACGTATATATCGATACCAGGTGTAACTGTAATAAGAGTTGTAAATTTATGATTAGTTAAAATTTCATGTTTATTGTTTAAAAAGCATTATAAATAATAAAACATTGTAATAATCTCCGATCAAGATATCACTTATTATTAAGTGTTTATCTCTTAAGCTATACGGTGTTACACACATTTAAAACACTCTTACATCTAGACATGTTAATAATCTTAATCTAGACATTTATTCAAATTGATTTAATAAAACAAATAAAATTTAAATGTAATTAAGTTTTATTTTAATTGAATTCATTTAAACCCTTAATTTATACCCTCTCGAGATTCTGCACCTGTTGGTTCCGAAATTGTCCTGTCGAGACCTGCAGATCACATAATAGCCCCTACTCCCGAACCTTTTCATATATTCATTTTTTTTTCATATATTTGCAATTTTCTACAAAATGGCAATCTTTTGTAAGGAATTGAGATAGCACAAATCATAGATAATTTGATTAAGCACTCACTGTATTAATTTGAGCGTCTTAGTGTAATTTGCGTATTTTTGGCACACTTATTTCGCACTGACTTCACGTAGTGTGTCCTACTAACGTCATTTTCTTACTGTGGATAACTATAAAATTTACACACACTTTGGTGCCTTTTGTTTGTTTATACACTAATTAGTTTTCACACAGTGAATTAAAATAATTATTTTAGAAATTAATTGGGGAGGGCTGCTGGTATTCCTGTCTGTACATGCATCACTAACACACACAAGATACACGCGTAACACACATACAATCGAGCAGGTGTTCCTTACCTGTTGGAACAGGTTAATTTCTCCCCTAGTGTAACAATGAAACATTTTTACAATCCCAGACATGTCCATTTACCCCAAACTTATAAGAATTTTACAAGTTTTACATTTATTTAAATCAATGCTCAATACAGCATATGGCTCTATCGTTGTAATATAGTGATAAATTTCTAACAAAGAATAAAGTTAAGACATCAAGTCAAATGGACGAGTTTCACATTCTAAAACAACAACAATCACTGCACTGTTTAAATAATATTAATTACAATGTTAATGTTCCTATGTGGCACATTAAAAAACTACCTTATAATGGGAGGCAACGTTGAGTCGACATCCACATCTGAACGGAAGCTGTTGGCATGGTACAACAATTGATTGGCTTCAATGTCGCCGGCATTGTTGTTCATTCGAGGGATACTTATTCGCTTACTTTTGAATGGAGGCTTGCCAGTTTGTGCAATATCTTGAGGCATATTTAGTCACTGTAACATAAAATTAGACAATTCATTAAATAAAAAAAAAACTGTCTCTTATCCTGAAATGAGAGCTGTCTCTTATACAGCTTTCTTTGTATCTTGCAGTTACATTACAAACTGCCTTCCAGATCCAATTGTCTATTTTACATATTTTTTATGCAGACCTACTGTACTACCAGTCTTGCTAGTCAGTTATCCTGGACCTTGGTCAGGGCAGAAGGGTAGTGTTTATGATATGCCCAGTAAACTAATTCTCCAATGAAACCATCAACTATTATATATATAAACTTTCACGTATGAACTTACTTTTGTTATCACTTCCCCATACGTTTCAAGGTGATGTGCCTCTTCCTCAGTGGGAGTAAATACTGAATGTCGTTTTACAGAATAACCGTTATGGACTATAGGTGTGTGTGGTGGGGGTTGATGGTGGGATGGGATTGGCGCTGAGGTTCAAATTGTGTGTTTGGATCAGTGTATCGAATAGTGTATGTGATTTATAATGTAATTGTTCATTTAATATGTTGTTTGGTTGGCGTGTGTGATATCTGTATATTTCAAATTGTTCAGCTGTGTTTAGTTTTCTACTTTTAGGTAAGTAGTGTAATATTTCCATGTTGTGTTCTATGTTTGTGTAACTGTGGTTTTCGTTATGTAAATGTGTGGAAAATGTGGAATGTATGTAGTTTGTGGTGAGGGCTTTTAAATGTTCTGAAAATCTGGAGGAAAAAGATCTTCCCGTCTGGCCAATGTAGAATTGGTGACAATCATTACAATTTAATTTATAAACCTCTGTTTTGCTGTATGTGTCTGTGTCTTTGTTAGTAGTATTTATGTGTTCCCTAATGGTGTTGTTGGTTCTGTAGGCTACTTTATAATTGTGTTCCCTAAATGTGTTTGCAATTTTGTATGTATTGGAATTGTAGTATGTAAGTGTTATGTATTTACTGGGTTGTGTGCTGTTGGTCTGATGTGTTTTACTTTTTGTGTTTAGGATTCGTTTGTGTAGTTTATTTATTAATTCGGGGTTGTATCCATTTTTGACTGCTATATATTTGATTGTGTTTAATTCTTCTTGGTAGTCATGTGTGTTTAGGGGTATTGAAGTAAGCCTATGGAGCATGTAGTTGAAAGCTGCATGTTTGTGTTGAGTTGGGTGGTTGGATGAGTTATGTATGACCATGTCTGATGTGGTGGGTTTCCTGTATATTTTGTATGTGTGTGTGTTGTTTGTTTTGGTGATTGTAAGGTCTAAGAAGTTTATGCTATTATTTAGTTCTATTTCAAGTGTGAATTTTAATTTATGGTGTATAGTGTTAATGTATTTGTGGAAATTTTCTATTTGTCTTTTGTTGCCGTTATAGAGGAGTAAAATGTCATCAACATACCTGTGCCAATATATTATTTTATCGGTGTATTTGTTATTGTTCAGTATGTGTTTCTGTTCTATGGTGTGTACAAATATTTCGGCTAGTATACTTTATACCTGATATAGGGGAGCCCATGGGTAGTCCATCTGTTTGTGTGTAAAACATGTTGTTGTGTGCGAAATAATTTTGATCCGTGATAATTTTAGTTAGATGGATGATCTCTTTTATGTGTGTTTCAGGTGTGTTATTTATTTTTAGTAATTGTTCTAATGTAGTTATGTTATAACTACATTAGAACAATTACTAAAAATAAATAACACACCTGAAACACACATAAAAGAGATCATCCATCTAACTAAAATTATCACGGATCAAAATTATTTCGCACACAACAACATGTTTTACACACAAACAGATGGACTACCCATGGGCTCCCCTATATCAGGTATAAAGTATACTAGCCGAAATATTTGTACACACCATAGAACAGAAACACATACTGAACAATAACAAATACACCGATAAAATAATATATTGGCACAGGTATGTTGATGACATTTTACTCCTCTATAACGGCAACAAAAGACAAATAGAAAATTTCCACAAATACATTAACACTATACACCATAAATTAAAATTCACACTTGAAATAGAACTAAATAATAGCATAAACTTCTTAGACCTTACAATCACCAAAACAAACAACACACACACATACAAAATATACAGGAAACCCACCACATCAGACATGGTCATACATAACTCATCCAACCACCCAACTCAACACAAACATGCAGCTTTCAACTACATGCTCCATAGGCTCACTTCAATACCCCTAAACACACATGACTACCAAGAAGAATTAAACACAATCAAATATATAGCAGTCAAAAATGGATACAACCCCGAATTAATAAATAAACTACACAAACGAATCCTAAACACAAAAAGTAAAACACATCAGACCAACAGCACACAACCCAGTAAATACATAACACTTACATACAATTCCAATACATACAAAATTGCAAACACATTTAGGGAACACAATTATAAAGTAGCCTACAGAACCAACAACACCATTAGAGAACACATAAATAATACTAAGCAAAGACACAGACACATACAGCAAAACAGGGGTTTATAAATTAAATTGTAATGATTGTCACCAATTCTACATCGGCCAGACGGGAAGATCTTTTTCCTCCAGATTTTCAGAACATTTAAAAGCCCTCACCACAAACTACATACATTCCACATTTTCCACACATTTACATAACGAAAACCACAGTTACACAAACATAGAACACAACATGGAAATATTACACTACTTACCTAAAAGTAGAAAACTAAACACAGCTGAACAATTTGAAATATACAGATATCACACACTCCAACCAAACAACATATTAAATGAACAATTACATTATAAATCACATACACTATTCGATACACTGATCCAAACACACAATTTGAACCTCAGCGCCAATCCCATCCCACCATCGACCCCCACCACACACACCTATAGTCCATAACGGTTATTCTGTAAAACGACATTCAGTATTTACTCCCACTGAGGAAGAGGCACATCACCTTGAAACGTATGGGGAAGTGATAACGAAAGTAAGTTCATACGTGAAAGTTTATATATATAATAATATTTAATAAAGTGAACGAAGAGGATGAATCAACAAGATAATTAAAACATCAACACGTAATCATACATGCTAACATACTAAGTACACTGTAGTTTTCAACTAATCTGGATGCAACCTTTGGTTGTATCCATGCAGGAAAAATCTAAATCAAATGCAAAACGTATTTAACAAGTCATTACAGATTGTACATTGTCTGACCTAACATTTCTCCATCATATAATGACTGTCACAGCTACATAGTATTTTGGTAACAATTCCAAATTGAGTTTCTTTGGTATACCGTTTCTTTTCGTCTTTATACAGTTACAAAAAATTTAAGTGGATTTATGTCACAGTTTAATAATAGCAAATTACAATTAACTGCTAATTTTCAGTGGGGACAACGCTGATTAGAAATTCATCTTATATTTTATATATTATCAGATTGAATATAACATACAAAAAAAGTACAGCATATAGGCCTATTCTAAAAAATATATATATATATATATGTTAACAAAAATTAATTATTTTGAAAACAACAGAAGTAAAATTAACCAAAAAAACTGTTTTGCCCAAAATCACTCTGCACTACTTACAATGAGGTTATGCACGAGTCTATACGGTGAGGTTGTTTCTTACTTTTTTTATAATACAGTGAATACAGTGATAACTCATGAATTGAATTAATATATTACAGATACCAAAGACGAATGTGTGTCTGTTATTTAATTTCGAAACTGTCGAAATTTAATATTGACTGACACTCATTACTATTAAAAGAGTACACTATGTGCCTTACAAAATCAAATCAAGTAAACTAATATTCACTTTTAATCATAGTCGATTAAAATCTCATTTCGAAATGTTTTATTTACAAACATCAATATCAGACAGCCAGCACACATACAGTAATACATAAGCTAAATAATAGGCCTAGACTGATACAAAATGTTAACATTACCGTACTTGAAAACGTTTCATACACGACGTTTTACACAGTCTACACTTTCACCTAATTTGTATTATTTAATATTAAATTACACACAAACGAAAGTTGAAGTTAATTTTGGAGCGTGTAACATTTCTCGTAAAAATGCTCCACAGTATTCCATTTTAGTAAATTTCATAACTTTCGAACTTTAAAACTATCAACGATTCAAGTAGACTGCCTTAAAAACGAATTAAAAAGTACTGTGACTTACTATAAATCTTCAACAACCCAACAAAAATCCAAGACACTTCGCTTTCTCATCCTATGATCGCCCGTCATCTGTACAATCCATAACTCAGCTGATCTTATTACGAATGGAATGGTATGGTACTACTGTAAATTTTCTACACGCACAGAATTGTGGGTAATGTACCCGCTAAATTAAGTCTTCCGTAATTCTGTTTGGAAAGTCGTGTGAAAGTTTTTAAAATAAATTTTTAAGTTTTGCAACTTCTGAAAATAATTTTAGTCCTGTAAATTAATAAATAAAGAAACCGCGCCAATAAAATGCAAAATATGTTACGGGTACTCTACTTTCAGTGGAAACTGCTTCTTCATTAAGATACTGGATTTTTATGTTTGTACTATAGTAAAAATCCAGTAATACAATATATTTCAAGTTATTAAATAAAAGTATTAAATGCCTCACGCTCAATTAGGATAATTCATTTTATTAATGAATTTCTATTGGACGTTAATTATTGAATAACAAAATTACAAGCCAAGCTACAAAAAAAAAAAAAAAATGACATTAAAATTTACTAGTAGAAGGAACAACATAATGTAAAGTTTAGAAAGTAACAAGTTAATGTTGTATTAATAGCCTTGGGATGCAGAGCCCCTGCAATGAAGCTGATAGCCCCTCTCTTCAGACAAACGGTCATTTCAGTTTGTCTAAACATTTCAGTTTATTTAAAAAATTTTAGAATTTGATACACTATCAAGCACAGCTTGAAAATATAGGTAGGCTAAAAATGTATGATACAAACACTGAAACAGCAAGTTATTAAACTCTGAAACCAGCACTTAAATACCTCCTGAGTAATTAGTTAAACTTGTAGTTGGATCACAACTGGTACTGGGGCAGGGGGACTATAGGCCTACCATCTGGTATCTGACATCCCAGTTTTCATTTCCTTCTAACTTATAAGTCACCTTCTTGCATTGTTTGTTTCACTCCATTAGAATTGGGTAGGTGTCCTACGTTTCTCCATTACTCCATCTTTGTTGTGCTTATTTGCTAAACTGCTAAGTGCCATGTTCTGGACGAGGGCTTTCAGTGTTTCCACCATTTTCAAGTCCTATAAAGTTTTACACCCTTTAAAGTTTCTCCATTATGTCAGTGTCCAGTAACATAGGTGGATATCTGTCTTTTGTTGTCCTTCTTATGTGCCCATATGGTACCAATTTAATTGTACCCATACATCCTTAGTTGTGTTGAGGAAATTTATCATTATACACATGTGCTCTCTAATTGTCTCATTTCTAACCATACCTATCCTTTTTGTACAATTCATCACTCCAAAAGCAATCTAACTTCATCGCTTTTAGTTTCTCATTTTTCCGTAAGACCTCCACAATTAACTGTATACAATGTAATAATAGTTTTCACTACAATTTTATATATTTACGTCATTTGTAATAATTTTAGTTTGTAGAATTGAAAGCAGCTGTCATATGGCCAAAGAGACAAATCTTGTCCATTGAGGTCACACCCCACTGAACTGGACAGTATGGTAATTCGTTCGTACCATGAGGAGTTAGGATGCGACTTCCCTACTCAAAAAAGGGACTTCCCTACTCAAAGATCTGAGGTGACTGCTCCATCTTGAGGTACAGCTCCATTGATTCATATTACCACTTACCCTTTGTATATTCAATATTTAATTTCTTCATTACTACCTCATGTTGTTCCTAAATACTTATAAATCTGATCTCATCTTCCTACTCATCCCTATCACAAAAAAGGGAAAAGTTTTTTGGAGGCTCCATGTATTATACTCATTGTTCAGTTTCTATAGTATGTAACATGTACAAACTTTTATGATACAGAACACTAAAGATTTAAATAAAAAAATAATTTAAAAATCAAACTGTGAAGTCTCACTGTAGGAACCAAATGAAAATAAACAAACTGCATCAATCAATAAGCAAGCTGTTGCTGTTGTCCCGAGCTTGAGATAAGAGCTCCGACTGTGGGGGGTTTCAGTTAGACGTTGTCAATTTGCAGAGGATAAGTCCAAGATTAACCTAGTATGCAAACCTGATTCATTTCCTGTAAATCAGCATAAGTGAACCTGATGTTTTCATTCATGCTAGCCTGATTTCAACAGTGCGCTGGGCTGTGTGAGGAATTTCTTTCTGTGTCCAGTTGTACTGATGAAAAAATTCAAGCATAACTCACAGCGAATTTTCAGAATTCAATGCCACTCTCTCTTGAATTACTTACTATTTTAATTTGCCACACCGTCTGGTTGCAACAAATGCATACCACTAATAGTGAATTCTAATGACACTCAGAATGTCAGTTTTCATGTGTTTAAAAAATGTATGTCAATAGTAAACTTAACAGTGTCAATTGAACATTAATAAACATCTTTCTGGAGACCTGACTATAGGTATGTTAACAATGACATGGAAACTGTCCTTATCCTTCAGTAAAGATATAATAACTTATAAATAAATATTTGTTAAGTTTTTTTAAGGGTATTTTAATACGGTCAGTAACTATTAACTGCAAACCATGTATTGAAAGTTGACTATTAGGATAATAAAACATTTTCAAAATGTGATAGACATCAAATTGGTTTTTTATATGCTTGCAGGAAATGTAAAAGTCCAAATCAGACAAGAGTTGAAAACCACAAGTAATCTGAATAAGTTCTTTACTCTATGTTAGAAAATTTAACATAAGACAAAATTAATTCAAATATATATACACTACCCATTAAGTAAATATTGTGCATGATCATTTTGAATAAGTTTATGGCCCTGAGAGGAAAAATCCCATTGTGTTCAAAAATAGCAACTAAGGATAACATTTTAAACAGGTACGACACTTTAATTTTTAAAGGTTGTGATATAAGTTATGAGTATGATGATGATACAGATAAAAAAAAAATTGAAAAATGAAATGATGTGTGGAAT
Source organism: Magicicada septendecula (assembly GCA_034769895.1). NCBI lineage: Eukaryota > Metazoa > Arthropoda > Insecta > Hemiptera > Cicadidae > Magicicada > Magicicada septendecula. Next base: position 2,110,394 of record CM068367.1, read on the forward strand.
GACAAAGAAAAACAATAAAAAAAAAACACAACCAGAAAAATTAAATTTTATAAAGTAATAGCAGTACTCTTCTTATGTATGCTAGTGAAACCTGGACGATAACAGGGCAAGAAAAGTGGCCAGCCCAAACACCTGTTTTTAAGGCAAGTAGAAGGTTATCAGCTGAGAGATTGCAAGACTACGGTAATAAAGAAGTAATATATAATATGTAATACCACTAAATATATCGAGGGGTTAATGGTAAAACTACCCAAGTCTAAGTTTTTTTGTTTCAACAACATTTCTTATGTATTTCTCTCTTTCTTATTATTTTTTAACAGCTATGTAATCAATAACAAACTCTATTAATAATAAAAATTAACCATGAAAATCAGTTTTATGATTTATCATTGCACTTAAAAACCTTTTTCAGTTTTCCCTAAATTCACGTGAGTAGACTTGGGTACATTTACCAATAACGCCATGATACTTTCTGTGATTAGCAGAATAGAATATTAAAAGGTAGGCAGGCCAACAGCGGATTATAAAATGATTGGCAGAAGATCTGGGTGAAGACCACTGCAGTGAAGAAAGAACAGGCTATGTCATGGAATGAAAACCAGTAACGACACATTTTTAATTATAAATGACACTGTTAACTTGGTTCTAATGAAATTTTACTTGAGCAGAGCTGAAATTTGAAGGATAAATGCAACTATCAGCACTTCTGCTTGACTCTTTACACAACCTCTGCCATTTTTCTGTCATCTCTCTTACCAACAACTGGTTTCTTGCAGCCAGCTTTATCAGCGGAATCTTAAGGCTTCTGAATTTTCTCTTCTAAAGAATCTTTACATTTTTTACTGCACAAGATAGATTGACTTTGTTCAGCAATTCATCAAACGTTAATACAAAATGTGGTCATTTAAAAAAAAAATGTATGACTTGTCTTCAAAATATGCGCCAAACCATAAACTGTAATGCAATAAGATTTAGTGTGGTCCACTGTCTTGTAAACATGACATTCATTATCCTAATACCTCAAGCACTGCTGTGTAAACACTACTTGTACACCAAATTGTCTCAACTCTGTGCACTCAACAAAACATTTTTATTCTTATTATAATATTTAAAAAAGTGAATGAGGAGGGTGTATCAACAAGACAATTTTTATTCTTGTTTTTCATATCATTGGGGACTCGAATATTATTATAAAATATTTCATTTGCTTTTTTAAATTTACTGTACGATAAATCTGAACAAAACTGTAGACCAGTGGTACTCAGTCGAAAAATTATTTTTGTGATTAAAATGTGTGTATATGTTATGTTTTATAGGGGATTCTGCTTTCAAATAATTTCTGCAAAGTATTTCACAATATTTCAGTTTTGTTAATATGCTTTCATAGAAGAGAAATGCACCAGCCTCTCCACCCCAACTTCATGTCGATGGGCCCTGTTACGCCGAGCAATCCACTCCAAGGTTGTGGTAACCAATCCCTTCGGCGGAGTGGATCGGTAAGCAAACGAGAGATGGGGGTTCTGTCAGTGCAGTCTGGGGTATCCTGGATCCTGGCCTGGCAGGATGGTGCACATCGGCACTGGATGTACATCTAGTGTGGAGACGGAGGAGGCTATAGTAGTCCAACGGCTGCACACATGGGTTGTCAGTTAGCCTACTGCAACTGGGCAGAGAGAGCTCGTCAGCTGAGGTGAAAGCAACTCTCTAGGGGAAGAGCACCCCGAAATCAAAGTTCCTGGTCCTCCAGGTTTACATATCCCATATGTCAAACTCTTTTATGTGCAGAAACCTATCAGTTTCTCAGCCAGTCAGTTCTGCACTTCACCGGGACAAATGGCGAAGGCTGTTAAAGGAGGCCTTGACTCACAAATGGGTTGTCGCACCGCTGAAGAAGAAGAAGAAGTTTTGTTATGAAATCCATTTTTAAAATATACTTAGAAACATTGGATTTAGTCCTTATTTTTATGGTGTTGTCTTAAAAATTCTTTGCCAAAGTTTTGGTAGACGTAAAAGTACATAATTTTCAATGTATTCCAATAATAAACCCTATTATTTCTAATTTACACTTACAATAATTCACTTTTTCATTGAAAATATAAAATGTTGGTTCCAAAAGTAAGTTACACTTGAAGGAAAGAAATAGAAATTTTATTAGAACTATATTGAATTACATACCAAAATGAAGACTATTTGCTGCTACTTTTCAATAGAATCCCCCAAACTGGTTTAAAATTTGTCCCATCATGACACTAATTTTAATGTATCCTCTTTTTAACAATATACGTACAAATTTGTCAGCCCATCCACTCTTTACTTCTTCATCAAACCAAAATGTTCCTTCAGTTTCCTACCCTATCCCTGATGTTCTCTCAGCAGTACGGGCAGTTGCATTGACACCTCAATGGGGTAAAAGCTTTACACCTCAGGTCAGCATTCCCACAATTTGTGTAAAGTTTCAATACAATGATCAGCATTAACAGAGTGTCTTTTGTGAATAAAGTTAACCAACAACAGTCCCTTCCTTTCGCCACAACTTACCAAGCAAAAGTTGTTGCCTTGAATTTTGTTTGGTGTGTAAGGAATTACCAATTTGCATTCTACACCACACCAGTTTCCAACCGGACTGATGTAATCTCACCAGAAATGACAATAGACAACCACTCCCATCAACATTAGATGGGTCTAAATCTTGCAATGAAACAGAATTGGGTTCATAATTGCATCGCTGTCTGCTTGGGTGTGCTTGTACATATGCATGCATACTTTATGTATGTTATAACATCATTGAGGTAAAAACATCTGCTCCCCAGTACCAGCCGCGAACACCTGACGAAGATGTGCCGAGCCAATCAAGGATCACCAGCCAAGACGTGACACCTGACGTGTTTGCAGCGAGCCACTAGAATCTGGGCCACCGGATGCACTTCATCTCCTCTTCTCTATCAGACGACATCGACACGGAGTCAGCCGGAAGGAACAGCCGAAGAGTAGAATGGACGTTCTTCCCATTCTTCGCCCTGTAACGCACCAGTGATGGTTTTCGCTGGGCCAGCAGCGGACTCTACAAACCGGTGCCGAACGAAGAGGAGGACTGCAGTACGCCATGAATAGCGGGCGCAACCGCAGAACATCTCAGCGTGGCTTGGGTGGAACAACCATCACAGCATTCTCGCCACACAACCAAAATAACAAAGAGTTGCATGATTGGCGCCATTTGTCACGTGACAAGTCTTTTGTCCAGTGACAATGTGTATTAAGTAACACCCAAATTTATTAAACTTCACTGTTGTTTTGCAGTGCTTGTACTTTAACGAATGTTGTTTATATTAGTTAAAATACAAGAACTAAATGATTTTATAATAACAAGCTTATACTTCTAAATATAGTTGAAGGGGCCAGCTAACTGAACAACATGAAATATCTTTGTCAAATTTTGTTGCTTCCCTGCTATATACACTTTTTCCTCGAATGAGGCCTTCCGGTTTCGCAACCATTATCAAGTTCTTCCTACAACAACATTAAAATACCTACTTCCCTTATATATACATACTAACCCTCCCACGCATCACCAGTTACATTCAACCAATAGAAGGCAGTACTTACTGCCCAGTCCTTGTTAGCCCCGCCCCTTACTCAGTCAACCTGACCTCATCATATACATTATCCTCTAGAAATCTCCTACAGCTTTCTATCTTCTGAACCTATCCTGTAACCGTATTACACCTTTTATACACTACTCTTTCAAAATATAGTAAAATATATCCTCATTACTAAATTCAGTCTTTATGTTCATCAGCGCATTACTATTCTTTTTCCTTACTTTTAATATTTCTAATTCTTCATACAATTTGCGTTTACTTATGTTATTCTCTAACCTTACTATTTCGACGTTCTCTGTTGGGTCTAAAAACCTATGCCCTGTTGCATTAAAATATCTCGCATAGAGCGAATTCGTAGTTCCGTCTCCTTCTCCTCTCGCATGCTCTCTCAATCTAATTTCGAACTTACGTCCTGTTTCACCCAGGTAAACTTTATCACACTGTTTACAGTTCAACTTATAAACACCGCTTTTCTGTAATTCAGGCGTTATTTCAGTACTACTATTCTTTATATAATCAAAAACTGTCTTTGTCTTTTTTACCGCTACATCTATATTGTTTTTCAAAGCACTTGATTATATTCCTCGTTTGAAATCCCAGATACGTTATTGATCCTATGTATTTCTTTTCTTTCTTCTCTTCTTGTCTACTATTTCCTTCTATTCTTTTTACAATTTTCTCTACTATCCCCGGTTTATAATTATTATTTTTCGCTATTTCTTCTATTCTTTTTAACTCTTCTGTTTTACATGAATCATCTTCTAAGTATTTTATTGCTCTATAACAAAATGAGTTTAGTGCAGCCATCTTGTGACTTATGGGATGGTATGATTCCTGAGGTATAATTAAGTCATAAGATGGCTGCACCTTATTATTCTATTTTATTTTTTTAGTAAAATAACATTTCTAAAGCAGACACTTATACAATAAACATTAAAAACTACATTTTATAGGTTTTACTAGTTATATTTATGATCATAATGCTTAAATGAAAAATAATTTATTCCTATCTTTTATTTAACAACTTTATTCCTATTTTCAAGTCTTAACAACTTGAAGTCACTGGACGGTTTCAATAAGGTAAATCATTACTATCTTTTACGTTTATGTGTGTTTTTCCGTAGACATCTACATGCATGCCTATGTCTAATACTTTCATAAATAAACATGACTGATAACAATACTAACATTTTTTATTTTTGTAAAAATAACTTCCAAATGTTTTGAAGGTAGTCCAAAATTTGCAAGGACAAATTTAAAAGATATTAATTTTGTAACTTTAAATTACTTTTATTATTTATTTATCTTAATGGTTTACGTCCACATTTCGGACGCCATTTTGAATGGTTGCCCACTTTACTTACCAAAATTTAACCAAGGTCCGTGAAGGTGTACTTGAGAGACAGAACAAGGTTATTTCAGTAAACAAATCAATTAGTTGTGTTCACAGATTACTTTCTTTTATTCTCAATTACTTAATGCATTTAATCATCCCACCATGAAACAAGTTATCATGTTTATAAAAAAGATATAACACCCGTCCATATTAGTGAACAAACATTGACATTTTACATGTATATAATCCCAATTAGGATTGTCTATCTAAACATAATCTTAATTAAACAAATAAAAAATATACCACAACCCAGCACTTCTTAAATTCTTTACCTAAATTTTTCACCCTCTCACTCACACACACACACACCCCTCCCAGGCCTTTATGAGATCTCATTTAATGATTCAAAATTTCTTTCCATTTATAATATTTAATATTTGATTTTTAAAACTTTTTTGCTACTCCAAATGTTACTTATCTGCGAGTTCTAGGGTCTTAAAGAGTCCGTCTTCACCACGCATTTTGCTATCACTTCGCACATTTTCTTCTTTCACTCGTTTCCACCGAAACTGTAAATTTATTAAATTATTTTCTTTAGAATAATTACTTTCACATTTTAAGTTATATTGTTATATATGGGTTAGACGAAAACTATTCAGCCGGCGGGTGAGCGAACGGCCCACGTCCGTAGTAGTTAATGTTCATTGCCGACTGCCTTTGTTCTCAGCGCAGAACGCTGTCGATGCTGCGTCCACGCCTTACATTCCAAGTGACGTATTGCTAGGGTTCGGCACTGATGTCATATGTTTTGATCTCTGAGTACATAGGTCAAAGTTCATTCGGCTAAAAATAGCTGCTTCTCTGTCGTTTCGCTGGTGATCTTGACACTAATTCGTTCACTTGCATACATTGTTTGTATTCCAAATAAAATTTACCATTATAATTTATTTATGTTTATGTTTCCCCAAAATATTCTTAGGTGGGCTTAATTGTCCCGTTACAATTGTGTCAAATTATTAAAGATACGGAGTTTCTATTTTGAATAAAATGCCTCATAATTTTATGCGCGACATGCTTTTACAATTTTGACTTAATGTTTTATACCTGTGGTGCCCTTGAATTTAAAAAATCTTCAGAGCGAACACTGCATTTGGATTTGGGTCGTAAGTCCCATATCAGGCATTGGTTTTTACAATGTTCTGATCCGTTTTGTCATAAAAATTTCCAAAACTGAACACTACAGGCTTAGATTAAAATTCTAATGATGAAAATATATCTAGTCTTTACACTGAGAACAAAGGACTTCCAAGAAGATCATCGGTTGCCAATTTTCGCATTACCACAGGACAGGACTGCTTAGCAGGGCACCTCAACAGGATCAACATCCTCCCTTCTGGGATGTGCACTCTTTGCGAATGCCCTGGAAACAAAATGGACAAGGACCACCTCCTGGTCTACAATAAACTGGATAAAGAAAGACAGAATTGAAAAGACCTACGTGGTCTTTTGGGAAGCTAGATCAAGAATGGCGTGCGTCAAACTGAGTCACTGGAAACAACAACAAATTCTATTTAACTTGATACTCAACATGGATTTTTTCAAAATATCAACTTAACATTTTTACCTGCCAACCCTCTACTTTTGAGGGGATCAATCTCAAAACCAATAGTGGTGTGTAGGGGGATAAAAGTATTGACATGCCAAGGGATGCATTCAAACATTATCGTGACACATACCCCTAAATAAACAAATGACAAACATTCTTCGTATTGTTTAAATTAGCAGCCATCCTTACTATTTCTTTTATGAATTTGCTAACTGCTATAATTTTTTATTGTTCGACTAAGCTTTTCGAAAGCTTAGTCGAACAATAAAAAATTATAGCAGTTAGCAAATTCATAAAAGAAATAAATGACAAACAGTTGAATTAAAAGTGAGAGTTTGCTTCGCTTGTTTAACTATTCAAGATTATTTTTAATATTCCTAGTTTACTAACACTACCTCTCCTTGGTAGACAAAATTTAATTCATGCATGTACTGCATGCCTAAACGAGGTATTGAAAAAGCATAGTTTTTAACACTGCACAAAAATTTTGTAAACTTTGTCAATTTTTTGTTTTAATATTTTCATTAAACAAACCATAGACACAGACTCGAGAGTATAGTTTTGAAAGTACATGCCAGAAGCGTCCATGGTAGAACGGGTGTGTGTGAATACTTCTTCCCGCATTTGAGTCAGTGAGACATGTTCGTCTGTTCATTGTTCTTACCAATTCTGGTACGGTATTAGAATAAAGTATAAAACAAAGTAATGATGAAATATATTAAAGTATAGGAAATATAACACAAATAATGAGAAAAAGAAGACTATTATTTTTTAGACATTTATATAGAATGGGCAGCAATAGGTTAGCAAAACAGATCTTCAAATATTGTAGGGAAAGAAGTCAACATCAAGTTGGATTAAAGAAGTCCAAAAGGATTTAGAAAAAAATAATATAAACACAGAAGAAACAACTGAAAGAGAGGAAAATGGAGGTTCAAAGTGGACTGAAGACAGGAAGAAGACATTGTGAAAAGATGAAAGAATATTGGAGAAAAAGTAAAGAATAAAACATCTCTTAAGATTACAATAAAAGATTCTCTCTAGAATGTTTTGTTAGGTGGTGGATGAGTGTTTCAAATCCAAAAACACTCCGTTATCTGCAAAAAAAGTCATCTAGTTTTAACCTCTATTCTATTATTCTATTTCAGCCAATTCTCTATTCTATTTATGGACATCGGTAATTAATTTCTTTGTTTTGACGAATTTTTATCCCAAATATTTCTGAACAGTTTCCTTGTATTTTTTCCATTATAGGTAACCAACTGTTGCATGAATTTTTTCAACAAAAATGTGCGACGAAAATTGCACTGAAGAGTAAACATGGTGATGTATTCCAGTAGTGTGTGTGTGTAGTTGGCATTATGATCCAAAGTTTGTTAAACCATTTTTTTGGGAGGGAGCGGCAATTAGTAGTTTCCTATAATTAGCTATACCAAATTTACCTAACCAATCATTTCTTTGTACACATTTTTGTCTTTTTTCAACTACCACACAACCCGTTAAATAATCTGCATAACTATTATACCAAATTTTGCAAACCTTTATTACTGGCTTACAGAATTTTTTCTATACTACTGATTTTTTTTTGAAGACTGAACATCAAATTTGCATAACTATAGCTCGACCGCAAACAAAAAATAGTTGGAGTAGGGATTGCCGCCACAACCAAGGGGGAACATTACCCCCTCCATTGTCATCAGTCACACTGTTTACTGCAGTATTTTACTCATGATATTTGTATACCGGCAATAACTTGTTCCTAGTGTACGGTAACTTACATGTACTATTAATTTGTAACAGACTATGGAAGTAACAAATCATAATATAATTATGCACGTTCCTATAAAATATATTAACAAATTCTAAAAATCCTTTTTTTGTACATAATTTAAAAATAATATTAATAGAACCCAACCCTAAAATTTATGTAAGGCATACTTTAAAAACAATTCATAAAGCAACCACCTGTGTAAATCGAGGTGCCTATCACAGTAGCAAAAATTAATGTTCATTAAACATTTTAAATGATAAACTAACTTGAATTATTTATAATTATTAATAATAAGAAAATAATTGATAAATATTTATGGTATTCATTTTTCTTGCCTATTCGTCATCTGAATATTTATTTGTACTTGGATGTGAATTTCTCTCATAAAAATAATTATTTTGTCCATTTCTTCGTCTATAAAATTGTCCGTAATCCACTACAGTTCTTCAATTTTTTTGTATGGCACAATACTTTTTCAACTTTTCTATTGTACAATTTTCAAATATTTTTCACAATTCTGCTTTTTGCCTAAAGATAATTCACTACAATTACGTGCAAGTTCTCCTTTAATATCTCCCCAGACGAGGTCTGTAGGATTCAGATCGAGATGGTAATGAGCCAGACAAAGTGAAATACGGCCTTTTGCACGAATTATTTCGTTTAGAATAGATGTATTTTCACAGTTAAATGTTTTTAACCAGTAACTGAAATTTTGCCAATGTAATATCTACTTTAATAATTTAAATACATTCTCAATCATCATCGTATGTCGTAAAACACTTTGTGTCAAGCGTTGTTTGACACAAAATCAGCAAAGAGAGAAAGACTACTTAATGCGCTACTATCGCTGCCGGTACGCATAAATTAAAACTGCAAGTTTTAGAGAAAGCATAAAAGCAGCTATGTTTGACGAAATTGACACAAGTCTTTTGGTGGTTCATTATTATCATCATCAAAAAAGGTGTTCATATGGACAGACACATTTTAAAATCATGGTTTTAAACAGTTGTCATTCGGTTTACTGAATAAGGCAGTTTTATTAATTGATAACGTCCTTCTCCACCCAATATAATTAGATCTATTATTTATTGGATGATGATGAAATAAAAGCTGTTTTTAAATTCAATTTTCTTTAGTTTTTGTGAGTCCTTGAACCAGGGTGTAATTGCGGCATTGAAAAATTATTACAGTTTTAATTTAATGGAAAAGCTCGTCGTGTTTTTGTGATTTTTATAAGTTTCGTTTTCTCTGTACACGTGTTTTTAGAATATTCTTTTCTTGCATACGTAATATTTTTCCTGCACACGTTAATTTTAACAAAATTACACATCACATAAATCGAAATAAAGTATATTTTATCAGTTTACGTCTCTTTTCATTATTTACAATACCGGTACCTATTTGTTCTCATCCTCACAAATATTTTTGTTCAAAATTACTATCCGTTCGTCCAGTACGTGTAAATTATGCACGCAAGTATGCGGTGGATATGTGTACACATGTTGATCAGTTCCGATCCTATAGTGGACGCAATTATGCTGATCGTTACAATTTCCGGGAGCCACAACGACACATGGAAGGATCAGTGGATTAACCGTGTTTTCTGACAACCGTGCTTTGCACATTCCAAATTAAAACGGGTAATGGATGTTTTGCTGTAGGCTATTTGTTAAGAAAGCCTATATATTAAACAAAATCTCAAATTATTCATAAATATGTATAAACATCTAACTGAATAACACAGTCGCCGCTGCGGCCGCTTACACAGCCGTCAAGTTTGTTAACGGACATGGTGGGGGTGAGAGCCTTCTCCGCCAAGCCAGCGCATGCGCACTGGAACTATTTTTTGTCTGTGGTACCCCTATAATCATATTAACCACACTCAATATTTTTCCTTTTCCTATACAAACTCCTTTTTACTTCCATGTTCCTTAAGGAAATGGAAGTATGGTGATGGCAAAAAAAATCGTGTTGGAGATTATTGCAGATTCTGATTGTACTACACTCGAAAAGTGTCTGTGTGTGTGTCTGTCTGTCTATAGATTTTTTTCTATGGCAAACGATAACAGCCGCAAATTCAAACAGAATCAAATAATTTTTTGCATACAGCCCTGATTTGTAGAGTACTCAAGACCTATTGTTTTTGGTGAAGATCGGTTAAGGGAAAGGGGTAGTTTACTGGCAACGTTTTTTTTTAATCAAGGGTAATTATTTTCTATGGCAAACGATAACAGCCGCAAAATCAAATAATTCTTTGCATGCAGCCCTGATTTGTAGAGTACTCAAGACTTATGTTTTTGGTGAAGATCGGTTAAGGGAAAGGGGTAGTTTACCTGCAACGTTTTTTGTTTTAACAAGGGTATTTTCTGAGGCAAACGAAACAGCCGCAAATTCGAACAGAATCAAATGATTATTTGCATATAGGCCTGAATTGTAGAGTTCTCAAGATCTTTTGTTTTTGGTGAAGATCGGTTATGCGAAAGGGGTAGTTTACCTGCAACGTTTTATGTTTTAACAAGGTTATTGTATATGGCAAACGATAACAGCCGCAAATTCAAACAGAATCAAATAATTTTTTGCATACCGTCCTGATTTATAGAGTACTCAAGACCTATTGTTTTTGGTGAAGTCGGTTAAGGGAAAGGGGTAGTTTACCTGCAACGTTTTTTTATCAAGGGTAATTTTTCTATGGTAAATGATAACAGCTGCAAATTCAAACAGAATCAAATAATGTTTTGCATACAGCCCAGAATTGTAGAGTTCTCAAGACCTGTTGGTTTTGGTGAAGATCGGTTAAGGAAATAGGGCTGTTTACCTGCAACATTTTATGTTTTAACAAGGGTAATTTTTTCTATGACGAATGATAACTGCCGTAAATTAAAACAGAATCAACTACTCTTTTGCATACCTTTTTGAATTATACAGAACTCAAGGTCTGTTGATTTTGTTGAAGATCGGTTAAGGGAATGGGGTAGTTTACCAGCAACGTTTTATATTTTAACTAGGGTATTTTCTATGGCAAACGATAAGAGCCGCAAATTCAAACAGAATCAAATAATTTTTTGCATACAGCCCTGAACTGTAGAGTATTCAAGACCTATTGTTTTTGGTGAAATCGGTTAAGGGAAAGGAGTAGTTTACCAGCAACGTTTTTTTATCAGGGGTAATTTTTTCCTATGACAAACGATAACAGCCGCAAATTCAAACAGAATCAAATAATGTTTTGCATACAGTCCGGAATAGTAGAGTTCTCAAGACTTGTTGGTTTTGGTGAAGATCGGTTAAGGGAAAGGGGTAGTTTACTTGCAACGTTTTTTTATCAAGGGCAATTTGTTTCTATGGGAAACGATAACAGCCGCAAATTCAAACAGAATCAAATAATGTTTTGCATACCCTTTTGAATTAAAGAGAACTCAAGGTCTGTTGATTTTGTTGAAGATCGGTTCAGGGAAAGGGGTAGTTTACCAGCAACATTTTATGTTTTAACAAGGGTAATTTTTTTGACGAAAGATAACTGCCGTAAATTCAAAGAGAATCAAATAATTTTTTGCATACTTTCCTGAATTGTAGAGAGCTCAAGGCCTACTGATTTTGGTCAAGATCGTTTAAGGGAAAGGGGTAGTTTACCTGCAACAATTTATGTTGTAACAAGAGAAATGTTTCCATGACGAACGATAACTACCGCACATTCAAACAGAATCAAATATTTTTTTGCATGCATCCCTGCATTGTAGAGGACTGAAGGTCTATTGATTTTGGTGAAGATTAGTTAAGAGATAGGGGTACTTTACCTGCAACATTTTATGTTTTAACAATAGTTAAGTACTTAATTTTGATAAAGAAGCTCATAATAATCCACTGTAGAAACGTATATGAAATATCTATAAATGAAGAGGTTAGGTGAATGGGGTGGGGGTAATTTTCTATAAATGAAAATTATAGTTGAAGGGAGAGGGGAGAATTTTGTATATGTGTACTACGTTATCGGCAACACAGAAGTAGTTCTTTGTTAAAATGCCTTCCCGGGCTGTTTAGCTTTAGTCCAATGTTTTCTGAAAAACCAGACTTTTCGGCAGTGCCACTGACTGCCATCATCAGTAAAAATCGAGTGCGAAAACGTGAGGTGGTATACGTTAGTGACCACAGTACTGTGGTTAAGGCTGAAGCAATAAGTAGAAAGAAGTAGTTTCTATGGAAATATTTCATTTCGAATATGATTTTAAATATAAATCTTAGAACATGGAAGTCATGTATGGTTCTCCATACCGATATTTTTAAAGACAAAATCAACAAAAAATGGCATTATCAACCTTGAAATTGGTTGTTATATCAATATTGTAATGTAACAGAATGAGGAGACCAAATAAATATGAAAACTCAATATAAAAACCCATAAAATAAATGTAACTAAAACCATTATAATAAACCCTGAAGTACAATACAGTAAATAAAGAAATACTAATGTATCATAGTTTATAAGAGAATACTGTAAATAATATTTCATAATAAGAGTGAAGTGATGAGGGAAACATTAGTAAGAATTAATCAAACAGATAAGACTGTACAGATTAATTAGTTCTTTTTGTGACCACAGAAATGTAAACCCAATACAAAAACCAAGAATGTGACATATAGAAATACAATACAATGTATTAGGGTACTTAATGTATTTTAATGAATAAGGAAGTAGCTGTATACTATGTATAAGTGAAAGCAAAACAATCAGTGACAAAGTGTATAAACAAGTGAGTTATAATAAGTGTTAATCACTCAGACAGGACTGGGAAGATTAATATGTGTTAAGGTGAACAGGATTATCATCACCATAAACACATAACTAAAAATATGGTAAAAACCATAATAGACAAAGTGTTTAGAAAACAGATATCCCAAGTCAGGTTCCGATATTAATTGTATACTTAACAATTTTAATATTAGTTGTTAATTTTCCCTATTCCTTGGACTTATTAATGTTTGGGCAAGGGAAAGGGCTACCATGGATGGTAATACTGTAACGTGTCCAAAATTGGGTTATTTTATTTCTTACAGTAGGGGGTATTTGCATTTTTATTTATTTCATTTTGTGTGGGATTGTATAAATTTATTGTGAAAGTTTTATTTCCCGGCGAACATTATTTCCATTACAACAGAACACATGGCAAGTAGAACAGTTTGAGACAAAGGCGAGGCGCAATCTCTATTGTGTAACACGGCAAGGAATTCGCGCCACCCTAATTTTCTCGGAACTCTGTATATGTGTGGCGACGCCCACACTTAACATCTCAGGACAGGGCGCTGTTAGTGACGGCGTGAAAACTCCAACGAAGCTGTAAAACATGGCGCTGGAGTGAACGATTTGGGACCGCAACCAGCCAGCTACAGGAAATGTATTTAAGCCACGCCCGCTGCTAGTGACATCAGTATAGCAGAGGCAAATATCGTCCCCGGTGACCACACAAATAACGACCATGTGCCATGCATAGAACTCATAAGTCACAGCAAATCAACATTATACGGCGACAAAAATCTGTTGGCAGTGAATACGCATTTCCTCCCACTCAACGAAGCACACTTCCCAGTCCTACTCTGTGCGTGTCGGCCGACACCAGAGCTAAGTATGCTCTACTAAATTTCATCAGTTTTTTTGATATAAAAGTGAAGTAATCTTTTTAAACAAGTGACAGTGATGGAGGAAGAGTTGCAGAACATTCACATCTAAATTTGTGATTCAGTTTTTGTTTTTCCGGGACGTTTACGACTTACCGCGGTGTGGCCACGAGGTCACTGAAGAACGCGTTGCTGGCGGGGACTTTATATCATGTATTAATTCGAGTAATCAGGGGAATGGGGTTTTATAATAGAATGTGAGTAGTGAGTGAAAGGCAGGCTGGGCTATCTTGAGTAAGTAATTAGTATTAGTTATATATGTAAAAGTAAAATGTAGGAACCAAAGTTGCACAACATTTGACGACATGTAAATGTATTTGGTAAACAATAATTTCAATAGTTGATCATTAAAACTAATTATTTCTCTTCCTAACGATGTGTAGAGTTAGTTATTTTGATAACCCATGAAACACATGTTTGTATCTAGCGTTCGCACGAAAGAATCCTGGCCCCAGAGAAACGAAACTTTGAAGGTAGGTGGGAGTTGTATTTATGTATTTTATATATTTTAAAGTGTATTTGAGCGTCACAATACAAATAATGATTAATAAAATATTCACATTAGAATGAACAATGTGAAATTGACTTGTGATAATTAATTAATTAACAGAGCAAGATGGATTGAAAAGAGATATTATGTGTTAAACAGTTGTTTAGGTTTAATGAAAGTTAGCCCAATTATTCAATATTCATTAGAGTCATAGCCATGTGGACATAACATTAAGCTGATATGATTGTATATTTCTATTTTTGTTAACATAATGATGTTATAAAAATGCAATGAAAATGTTAAAACTATGTAATTAACAAGAGGATCTTAAAACAATAAGACAAATAGTATTTGTAAAATGGAAACAGTATACCAAGAAGTAGGACAATACTGATATATTATAGTTGGTCAACGAACTAATAATGGTAAACTGAGAAAAGAATTCATGTTACACAGTTTTTGTGTTTTTTGGAAGTTAATTTATCTGCTGAATGTTTATTAGAATCTCCGTCATGAAAACATGACATTAAGTTAATATGTTTGTTTTGTTGATGCAGTAATAGAATAAGAATATGAGGAGTATGGTAATCCAATGTAATAAGATAACAGAGAACATTTGTGATAAATAAGAAGGGTTCAAACCAACGGGCAAAATAATAAATAACAAAATGTAACATGGTGATGAAAGAAACACCATGAAATAGTCCAATGTTAAAATAAATAAATTAATACAGAATAGTAATTTAACAAGATAAGCAATATTTCTATAATGATAATCACAATTTCAATACTTAAATGAATTAGAAAATGTTTTTTCAAGCATAATGTTATTTTATAACATAATTAAGAAGTAAATGATAAGAGGACAGATAGATAAGATTAAGAATTAAATTGCATAGTACTAATTGGATGGTTTAAAATAAGGGTAACTGATCCACGTGTGTGGAGAGGAAGGCGGTAGGTTTAAAAGGAATGTACACACACAAAACTGAAACACAAGGAATTTGCTAGAAAAATATGTAACTGTCCAGATGGAGGAACAGGTATCGGGGGGGGGGGGCGATCTGAATTATAGCTTGTTGTGTGTGAGCAGGGTGGGGTGAAGGGTTTGTTTTCACATTATATCTTTCAATTCCGATCTGACAATGAGCTGTAAAGCTTGAAAGCGCTAATCGGGATAATTTTTATATAGTGGTGTGCAACAGTGATCATTCTGCTTGTGATTTCAACCACTAACACAACTTTCTTCATTAAAAATGTTTTTTGAAAATGTCAAACTGTATAACCAAATTTTGTAAAGGTGATAAACCACCTATTAAGTAACACACACATATCAAATGAGATACCAAAATGCTTGTATTTTAACGAGGAATATCACTGTATAGGTCAATTTAGGTACATTTAAATAATAATAAGAGAGTAATTTGTAGTGGAAAATGAAAAAAACATTTTAAATAATAAGGGTCACGTGACACCTAAGTTCAACTGTATTGACCAATGAGAAATTTGGTCAAGACGGTTGAAAGAGTAAGAAAAACTGATTAATCTATTGTTAGACATAAAAGTGTGCAGGTCAGCTCTGCGTAGCTAAGAACCCAAGTATAGCAGACAATCAAATCCGAATCAGAGAAAGAAGAAAAATTATACAAAACCAGGGAAAACATTAAAATGAAGAGAATATAAATCAAAACATATAAATCAAGAGAAGAATAAATGAAAAGTAAAACCAACAGAGCCTCCAGGTGGTCTCGTGGCTAACGCGGGCGATTGATGCGCTCGTGGTCCCAGGTTCAATTCCCGGCGGAGGTTCCGTACAGCGTGCACTCAGCGTCGTGAGGCAAACTGAGTAGGCGCTGAGATAACAGTGCCGCCTCCTGGCTGTGATTACCGCAACTAGCCGGCTGGTGGCGCATAGTACTAGCCATACACCGTCACATTAACACAAAAGCCGTGTGGTACGCCTTGGTCCTTAACGGACTGTTGAGCGGAGGAAAAAAAAAACCAACAGAAATAAAAAGTGAAAAAGTATTTCTACTAGACATGGTGAGAAATTAACCTTATTCTAAAAATCACCGTTTACAACTACACAACACAAGATTAACTTCACCAACACTTTTAACAGCACAATAGTGAAAAGAAAAGAGAATTAACTATAATCACGGTGTACATTACAAGTAAATTGATTTATTTAAAAGAAACCAGTGACGAATAATTTCCGCATTAGTTGAGGTGAGCCACAAGCGGCCATCTTGGAATTTTGTCAACTCAAACACTAAGCAACGCCATGACAGTGTGGTTTTGGGTCATTTAAATTAAATTATTATTGTATTACACTTAAATAAAATTAAATCTATTTGTATTAGTAATTAAGATTTTTAAATATTTGTGAGATATTGTACTTCAAGTACGCATTTCTAACTTTTTAATAGCAGTTAACCAAGAACCCAGAAGTAATATTATAAAAATTAAAAAATAAATTTTGTTACAATCGAACTGAGAGAAAGAGTCGATCCGGGAAATTAAACAATTTCTATCTAAGAGTCGTAGAACTGAATTTGAATAAAATAAAAGTTAAAAAAAAATAATAAATTGGTTTTAAAGGAGTTTTATTTTTAAAAATAAATTAAGATTACAAGATTTTTAGATGAGAGAAGAAGAGAGAACTCACATTGGCAATTGGATCTTCATCGGAACCAAGAAATAAGAAGATAACCTACATTAGCCAATTCGATATCACAATCAAACTGAACATACACAAAACATTTCTTTTAATAATTTTTTACCAAACGCAGGAAAGTCAAATACGTATTAATTAAATGAACAAATTAAAATTTAACAAATAAAATATTAACTTAAATAAATTACAAAATATATATACCGTATATATATGTATTTGATTAAAATTGTTTTTTCATAAATATTTCACAACTCAAAACAAGATAATTAATGAAAATAGAGAACACACACGTAGAACGAAAATGAACAGTTATAGAATGGCACTCCAACGCGGGGCTTAACAAAATAAAAGTACAGCAGAAGGAATTCAACACAAATTATCTCAAGACACATCCAGATAACGTTACAATATACACTGAATTTGGGGTTAAATATAACAGAATAGTTTTTTAGTATCTTAATGCTGTATTGCAATAACACACAATATAGTTTTTCCACTGAGTAAATAAAACTGTAGAAATTACCGATGTCTGTAGACTGACATTCTACTGTACAACCAACAGGTGTTTTCAGTTTTTGCCACTACCAGTTTATAACAGTCTCAAAAAATAATAACGTTCACTCCACTGGTAATGTGGAATGCCACATACTGGATTGTGTTATTACTGTTTTAATTGCAAAATGGTCTACACCGTTTCAATTTACACATGTAGGGCTGTGTGAATGCCGTTCGCAAACCGTACCGTCTTTGACTGCTCTTAGATGGGTCAAGGTCATTACAGATGGCAGTCTGACACAGCACAGCACGTGCATTAGACTGACCAAGACTTCCATAAAACAACCTAGACCAGTCTAAACTGCTTTTCAACAAGCTGGTGGAGGAGACCACACCACGTCACAATCTTCCATTGTCCCTTCAGCTACAATCATTATTCGTTCTTCATCAATTCATTTCAGTTTTTTGTGGCCATTTGTGAAGACCTACCTGCTAAAGTTAACTAAGAACAAAGAAAAACTGATCTTGGTTGTACAAGTGTATCCTGCTTTGTACGATTTAAGTCACACAGACTATGACAATAGTCTTATAAAAGATAATATATGGCAACAGATTGCCAAGGAAATGGATGCATCAGTAAATGACTGCAAAAATAAGTGGAACTTGTTGAGAGCCTGTTATAAACAGACGGATGACAGCCAGACAAAAAAGTGAAAAACTGGAGATACGAAGACCAGATGGAATTTTATAGGTGAGATCATCTCTTGGATAAAGAAGACACGGCGACAAATATTACAATAGTACACAAAGCAGAAGAGAACAATTAAGAACAAAATTTTGAAACTGATAGTGCAGATTCATACCACTCCATCTTCATATGCTAGGAGACCACCGAAACAAAAATGTTGAAACTGATAGTGCAGATTCATACCACTTGATCTCCATACACCAGAAGAAGACCGCCGAAACAACAGCCACCTTCTGGATTAGCTTCTTGTCTTTCTCCTTTTATTGCAGCAACAACTACCGGTGGGATTATGTCAACAAAAAAAGAAAAATTTAATGAGTTTCTTTGATGACACAGCAGAGACGACAATGCTCAAGTTAGACGACTTGGAACAAGCAGAAATAAAAAATGAAATATTTAATGCTGCGAGTAGAAAAGAAATAGAAATTTTAAGAAGAGGAAGACAAGCAGACAGGCATAGGACAACCGAAGGGCCTGAATTTTTTCAATATGATCCATCCACATTTTCTGGAGCAACATTTCCTGTTGACAACTGAAGGTTACAGTGGATGGCAACCGCCTCTAGACATGAACTATAGCACGGCTGCAAATCAGAGTGTAGATGTATTTCTATAAAAAACTATTAATAACTAAAACTTTTATTATTTATTTTATATTGTATACATTTTCTTTTCTTGTTCCTTTTATTTCATGAATCATAATAATAACAAATAAAATGTATAAAATAAAACAAAAAAATACAAAAAATAAAAACTGAAACGAAAATATTACATTGTCTTGAATGTAATACTTTAATAATTACATGTTTATCACTGTTACTATGAAAGAAGCATCATGGACAAATGTGAAAAGCAAAATAGCTGTGCTTACTATTGTCAGCAACATATTTTTGCTTCTTCTTGTTTTTAAATTTCAGTTATGATTATTATTATATGCTTTATTAAAAATAAAAATTTAATCAAACAAATTAAAACAATAAGAATACGAAAACACAATAAGGAAAAAAATTAAACTTAGCTAAATACTACTAGCTTCAACATGAATAATTATTACTGTAACATGTGACATCTGTCAGTCATTGCTAGTGCTAGCGCCTCTTCTTATTGCATCAACCTTTCCAGGTCCCATAAAGTAATCACAGAATTTTCTACAAATTTGTATGGCCTTGGCAGTAGTTCGAGTTCCGATATTCAGAATGGAAGTAAGTAATTACGTTGACTTGTCAGATCTGGGATCGTTAAAATCCTGATTTGTCTTCGTGAAGGAAGTTATGTGGAATACAAGCAGAGAGTATAATTTTCTCTGTGTGTTCAGGCTTCATTTGAAGACGTCCATAGAATACTTGAAATCTTTGTACCAGTTGACCATAAGCATTTTCTGAGGTACGCTGGGCTCTCGATACCCGACTGTTAAATATTTTCTAATTTTCATTATTCTATGAAGTGGATCTTGGGTATGGTCACAGTAAATATTGCTTAAGAGGGGCAACTTCCGTCTCCCACTGGCACAAAAGGCAATGGATCTGAAGTTTTTGACCCTTACTCCAGTTGCTGTCCTATATTTGAGGTACTAAAAATACCACCATGCTATGTTTTCTGTACCCGCCAATGTCCACAACAACAAATTTGTAAATCGCATGAACTACAGCTACTAACTTTAATTAAAATAAAGGGAACCGTTATTTTGAGGAGCCTGTATCATTATATGCTTCCTGTCAATGTAATTAGCAAATTGCCAGTAGTAATTAAACTTGTCTGCAATTTTTCTCCACATATTTTCCAAAGGAGTTGGTAAAAATGATGGTAGTAGCTTTTCCAAATATAGTTGCATGTTTCCACGATGATCTTGTGAATAGTGCTAGGAGACATTCTGTAGCTGTAACTTACAACACTTGATTATTTCCGGATGCTAAAAATCTGAAAACAAAAGTGAAGTATTAACACACACACACACACACACACACACACACGCGCGTGCGCGCAATAAAATATTTTATTACTATTTAAAAAAATATTTATTATACGAAAATAACTATCTATTTTACTACAAAAATAGTTAATTTAACTATTTTAACTACCTAAATGCAATGATCATGTAAAGTAAGAAAAATAAAACAAACCTCAATGGTAAGCCTAATCTCTATTCTGGTGATACCCACCGGTACCATTTGGTATTTTGTTTTGTGAGCTGAGGTCTCAACAAGTCAAGTAAATATTAACACTTCTGGACACTCATTCGAAAATAGTTTATGAACTTAATCGAATCATCCCTAAATTTATTAAATATTGTATGAAATTCTCCTTCTTCTTCTCGAGCCCTGGATAAGTTGTGAGTTCAATAGAATTTTCTTTTCTTCCTCTTATACAAGCTCATATAAGCAGCAGGTAATCATTACATCCTCCTTGTCTTGATCCATGATCTCAAATAAACGCTACGAGAAAAAGGCAGGCGAGAAGAAACAGTATGGTATGCACACAGTACTATATGTGTAAACTGAAACGGTTGACGGCACCCTATAGACAAAACATCAACTGGTTTACTGTATGGTACTCGGTGCGAGAAAAAGAATCCTGAAGGAAAAAAAAGATGACACACTCCTTTTGCAGATAATTTTATTTTATTTTTACAAAAAATTATTTCCTGACTTTCCTACATGTAATCACTTGCTTATAAAATTACTTTTTTATAAAAGAAACTTTTAAAAAATAACAACTATTTCACAATTGTCTAATCACATTACTTACGACTTAACCCTTAAAAAGTTACAAATTACATTATTTTACAAATACATTTACATAATATAAATGACTAATAGTCATCAAATGATTTGCTTTCTCACAAGCTATTATATACGTTTGACAATTTACAAAAACTATTATCGTGATTTCTCTGTGTACTATTTTTACAACAGTGTGTTATTTTCACTTGACCTGCAATCAAGTTAAAGTACAATTTATTACATACAAACTGAACAAAAAACAATAGTATGTCTCCATTTAATGTAAACAAAATGGAGAAGAAATGTTACAAAATGCAAAGTAACTTGGATAGACATATGTGTATCAATTAAACATATATTTTTTTTTAATTTCCTAATATTTATATTTTGGCAAATTGAACTATTGATAAATCATACACTAATGCACAAAACAACATTTTCGGACCTATAATTTTTCATCTCTTTTTAAGTATTTTTTGAAAAATTTTGACACCACGTTTTGTAGAGAAACCATTAAAATGTTTTAAATGATTGATTGTTCTAATATTCTAAAATGTTTTCAGCAAAATAAAGTACACCATACTTTAAAAAATAAAATATACATTAAAAATAAACTCTGTATAACATGTAGCTGTATGTCATATATCAAGTTTTTAAAACTCAAACATGTCTGTTATACTTAACAATCGTGAATTTTTTTTTTAAATTACACAAGATGACTAACGTCAATGTCAACGGTTATGTGTGTCTTTAAAAAATATTCAAACCCTCTGTGTTGCATGTATAGATTATTAAAGCTACAAACATCTAAGACTCTGATCAGAGGATAATGATGAATATTAGTAATTACAAACATACAGGTGGCGATGTATATCTGTATGAAGGGACACGGGCATGGGAGCTTACTAGCCTACACTTCTGAGAAGCACTGACTCACTGGTGGACGGTAGTTGTCTGTCTCTTCAGCTTAGAGTGTTCAGTATTTTTCTTATAGAATGTTTCGATGAATAAACACTATATTGCAAAGTGTGCCACAATCTGAGGTAGCAGTATTGAAGTACAAAGAGGCAAACGCTGATGCTTCACAAGATACACACTTATGCTTGAATTGCACCCATTGTGATACTGTTTCACCTGATGCTTTGCTCCCTAGAATCTGGGATCATACTCAGAAGCTGTGAGTGGTAGTTAAACGCCTATTAACTAATGTAAATAAATTAAGATTGTTAGGTCTTTCGACCACCACTCATGGCTTCAGAGGATGATCCCAGATTCTAGGGAGCAAAATGTCGCATGAAAAAATATTACAAATGCAGCTTTTCGAGCAGGTACCCAACAGAAATCACTCAGCGCTCAGAAGTTTTAAAGGACATACTTATTTCTCGTTCTGTTTTAAAATTCTTTGTGCAGAAGGCCACGGTGCCATCATGATAAAATTACCATGGTCAAACATTTTGGCTCCATCTGTCTTGGTCCGTGGCTGTCGTTACTGTTACAGTGTGCACACTAGTCCTAGCTGACAGCAGAGACTATTTTTTTTTTTTTTAAACTTCATTATGTCGTCAATTAAGTAACACTGACACTGAAACTAAGGGACGGGTTGTGTTTTGTGTACAACTACTTTGGCCTATCTCATCTATATAATATAATATAAAACAATAAATCCTTGTACAGTGGCACCTCTATACCATGAACCTCAATAACACGAATTTTTTTCAACCCCTGTGACGGTACAACAGGGGTAGGTTTTATTCCCTATATTTAAAATCTGTAGCAAACCATTTTGGGTAACATTTGTTATTAAACACCCTATGATTGAAACCGTACGAGGCAGAGGCAGTCACGGGTGAACAACGGAATGTGTAAGAGCGCGCGCGTGTGCCGCCAGAGGACATGAAAGGGCATGAGAAAATATGTAATCTTCAACCCAAAATTCATAACGGAAGTAAGGCAAATTATTCCCGCTCGCTGCATTTAAACCAATCATGGAACGAGTTGACGGCAGCAGCCAATGCCTAACGCCTGGCATGTGGGCAACCAAGCACGAGGTTCGCCCAGTTCATCGCCACTAATCAAACAGTACAGCCATAAATGTAACGCAGCCTCAGAATTTCGGTAGACCGACGTGAATAGAGTAGCCAAGGTCTACCGAAATATGTAAAAGTGCTGGAGAAGGACAGCAGGAAGAAATAGTGTTAGTGGAATTTAAATAATATGTAAACTGGAATTACAACAGTGTCAGTGAAAGTGAACTGAAAGACGGCGGAACCATTTTGGATAGCGTGGACAGTTAAGTACCGTGAATATATTGGCCAAAAGGGTGTCAAATATTTAAATTAAAGAGCTCATTAAATAAAACGGGGGTTATAACAGTAATAAATGTAACCCGGATGAGAGTGTGTTGTAAAAGGTACTGGTTCATATTGAAAGATTTATTATTAGTTCATGAAATTTATTGGCATAAAATTATTAAAAATACACATAAAAAGAAAGAAAGAGAAAGAAGTAAATGTGAATAAAACAATTTGATTTTGCATAACATGTGTTAGTTATAGTTATTACGCCGTTACCATTTCCTATACTTTGTGCTGAAAAACTCGTCTAACGTTCCGGGGAATTTTCTGAATTATGGGAAGTCAAATAGCAAAATTGTCCCAGTGTTTTTAATTAAGGTACAGTGTAAAGGTTTCCATATCTATCCTTTTAAAGATATTGGTGGCGGCCCTGAAGTTCTGATGGTGTTTGGAAAAAGGTAAGTTTGCGAGAAAAGATAGCAAGGTAGGTAAGATTCTGGCAGGTAGTATTTATTAAATTGGTTTGTTTAGTTACATCCCCTTGAACGTCCCATAACAGTCAATGTTAAAAATACCTCTATAACCCGAAATTCCTTAGTTAAACACCTTCATAAGCTGAATTTTCATTGGTTTGAAGTCAAAATACTGTACTAATTAACTAAATACAACTATTACATTAACGACTCGGAACACAAAGTTTTTTATAAGTAAAAACATAAAGTTTTACCTTACAACCTGAACCGGTTTTCACCTTTAAAAGGCTTCTTCAGAGGAACCTCTGAAGAAGCCTTTTAAAGGTGGAAACCTTTATGTTTTTACCTATAAAAAACTTTGTGTTCCGAGTCGTTAATGTAATAGTTATATTTAGTTAAGTAACAGATACGTCATGGACAACGAAATCCAAGTACTAATTAACCTTTAAAACAAAAATTTTTACTCAACCAGAACCTCTATAGCACGAATTTGACCTCTATAAGCCGAATGTTATGAAGCAGGACCTTGGTAACACTAAACTTTTTTTATCTTAATCTTGATAACAAGAACCTCGTTTTGACGAATGCCTTGGATAACATGAATTTTTTATAATCCGCTTGAGATTTGTGTTATCGAGGTTCCACGGTATATAAAAAATTCTGCTGTTTCCATGATGTGCACATTACACAATGTTTATAATACAGTCAACTTTATAAATACATTATTGTAATTTTTTTGACTGAAACAAATTAAAGCGTGGGTCTAAACACAAAGGAATTTTATGTGTAACTGCATAACAGACTGTACAACAATTTACCACGCCCTGTTTTCATCAGCTGTTGCTAAAACAGTGACTGCATATGCAAACTAGTGAATGATTTGGATACCGGTACTAAAAGATCTCGTTTTGTTTCAAAACAGCTCCAAGGATATGATGTATTTATACACACAGTACCACAGAGAAACACAATGACTGTAATGACTGTGTGACCCATAAATTGATGGCTGTGCCATGAAAGTGTTAAAAGAGCCAAAATGTCTTCATAAAGAAAAAAATATTGATCACAGCCTCAACATGAACATGATTTAATTTCTGCAAAAATCATTGACGTTTAATCAGGAAACTGTCAGATTCATGTGATGAAATACCACTGCTGTGTGCAACTTAGTTGGGCCACTTTCTTGTAAACTTAACTGGACACATAAAACTACATGTTATAAATAATTCACATATTCTTCTACTAAATAAGATGTCTGACTAATATCACAGCCATATAGAATACTCATAAGCGGGTGTGAAGCCCACACCCATTATCATAAAGTTGCAAACAAAGAAACAGAGCTACACATAAATGTAAAACGTATTTTACAGCACTACTACACACAAATCCTATGTATTCAGATTTGTATCTCCTCGTTATACTTAATTAAAATCTATGATTAACAAATACAATTATATTACCATGAAACTATGGCCGGCTTCACAACTTTAAAAACTTCTAACACAGCCATACAAAATATTCATATAACTAATTAATGAATGGTCATTGCAAATTGTTTCTCATTCAATATAAGATTGTAACGGTACAGATTGGGGGATAAAGAATGATTTTGAACAATTTTAGAATGTTGTAATGCAAGCAGCAGTCAACCTCACGGGAGCCTTGTTTTTAACAAAAGTGAGTACAATGTTATTGCAAAACACCTGTCTGTGTTTGTCTCTGGACTCAGCCAGGCCAGACATATTACGTAACTACATACAGTTTGTGCCATCCGTGAATTACGGAAAATAAGAAGGCGACGTGCAGATTTCACCAGGCGGCAAAAAATTGCAGAATTCGCTGGCCCAGCTTCCAGAACATTTTAAACCAGGCAATCAGTGAACGAGTTTACGACCATGTGGGTGACGCCCTGAGCGTCGCATGGTATACGGAAGCAGGTGACACCGCCCCAGTTGGTCACCATTAGTCAAACAGCATAGTCGGTAGCTCAGCAGCAGTATCAGTGAAATAGTGATGGGAGGCCGGTGCGTGTGAGTACGCCCGGCCTACCCCAAAATTATATTGAAAGTAAAATGAATATTTTAAATACAAAAACTTAAAGCAGTTGTAGCCGTTGTGTGTTAGGGACAGTGTAAGTGAACGTGAAGATGACGGAACAATTGGAATGGCAATGAGAAAGTTAAGTACAGTGAATATGTTGGCCAACAAGTTTTGAATACTTAAATAATTAAGAATTAAGTAAAAGGGGGGTGAAAGAGAAATGTAAAGAGCGTGAGAGTGTGTGTGAGGGAAAATAAAATATAAAAGTACTGGTTTGTTAAGAAAGATTATTTTATAGGGAATTTGTTTAAGCATGTCCATGTTTTTGAATTAGTAACATTGAATTTAAATAAAATGAGATTTGTTTAGAAGAAAATATGTGTTAGAATAATTATTACATTACACCCCATAATCTGAGTTCTGCATCGAGAATTCGTCTAAACGAAACCTGTGAATTTTCTGATATAAGGGCATTACATGATCAGAATTAATTAAGGGTGAGTATGATGGTTTCAAATAATTAATAATAGGGAAAAATATCTAATAATATGAAAGAACGAAATGAACGAGAACAAGACGATCAGGTAACATATAAGGTTGACAGGTTAAGTGCAAATGAAAACATGAGTAACGAAGGAATAATAACGAGGTAAGTAGTAATTATGGTAATGAGTTTAATAGCGAAATAACAAGTAATAACGGTAAATAATGCTGTTACGATGAGAGGTATTTTGAGAGTAGAGAGTTAGTTGAGGTTAGAGGAGTATTAGTGAGGGAATACGAAGTACGAAGAGTGTTTTAGTGGATATCGGGGCCAGATGGCAGGTTTTCCCAGGTTATATGTGAAGAAAAGCTTCACAAATGTTGTTGTAGTATATTTGGGGTGACAAGGTGTCAGCAAATAGTCCAATAAGTGGTTTTTGTGTATCTGGTAAGGCCAGATGATATTTTAATGTTGATATATTGCCCTCTGCGTGGAGTGAGAATGTGAAATTGGGTGGGGGGGAGAGGGAGGGAGAGAGGGGGAGGGGAGAGAGAGAGAGAGAGAGAGAGAGAGAGAGAGAGAGAGAGAGAGAGAGAGAGAGAGAGAGAGAGAGAATGAAATTTCAACTCTTAAATCAGAGAAAATTCATTTAGAAAATTCACAAATGACTGAAAAAGAATCGGTGCTGAGTGTTTTGTCAGATCAAATAGCTGCTATGAAATTAGAAAAAGGCATTGCTGAAAAACAGCTTATTGACAAAGACAAAATTTCAGTACTGGGAAACAGACTTTCTGAATTGCAGTTAGAAAAAGCCGGCATAATGGAAGAAATGCATGAATTACAAAAAGAGATTTCAGTCATAACAGACAAGTACAATATTAAATGCAGTAAAGTAGACGACTTAACACAAGTGTTGAATAATAGGGAATTATTAATAAATAATCTGAAAATTGAAAATGAGAACTTGCTCTTATATCAAAATAACCTTTTATCGGAAGCACAAAGAAAAGATAAGGAGATTTTAGAGTTAATAAAAATAAAAATGAATATGGAAGATGAAATAAATAACAAAGAAGAAGAAGTAATAAGTTTACAACAGAAACTTTGAGATTACAAAATACATTTAGACTGTGCTCTTACTAAAATTGGTTCAATTTCTTCCGAAAATGAAGATAAAATTAGTAAATTAAGAGATGAGATAGTTGAGTTAAGGAGTCATTTAGATGACACTGTTTTGATTAAAGAGCAAATTTACTCAGAATAAGTGAAATTATAAAAAGAAATTATGTGTAAAAATAACAGCTCATCCGAGTTAGAAAATGAAATTTCAACTCTTAAGTTAGACAAAATACGTTTTGATCAATTACTGCCAGAAAAAGAATTAGAAGTAAGTATTTTGTCAGATCAAATAATTGCCATAAAATTAGAAAAAGAAGAAGCTGAAAAACAGTTGATTAACAAAGACAGTGAAATTTCAGCACTGGCAAAAAAGCTTTCTGAATTCGAATTAGAACAAACTGGAATAATAGAAAAAGTACATGAATTAGAAAAAGAGAATTTAGTCATAACATATAAGTGCAATAATAAATGCTTTGAAGTAGACCACTTAACAAAAGAGATGAATGCTAAGGAATTATTAATAAGCAATCTGCAAAGTGAAAATGAGAACTTGCTTGTACTGTATGTCAGAATAACCTGTTATGTGATGCACAAAGAAAAGATAAGGAGATCTTAGAGTTAAAAGAAATAAAAATAAATTTGGATGAAGAAGTAAATAACAAAATGGAAAAAGTACTAAGATTACAGCAGAAACTACAAGACTGTCAAACAGATTTAGACCACGCTATTGATAAAATTGATTCAATTTCATCTGAGAGTGAAGGTAAAATAAATAATTTAAGAGATGTGATAAATGTGTTGAATAGCAGTTGCTAACCAGAGTTAACATAACGTCCGCCTCGGGAAAGTTTTGGTAGACCGAAATGTCCAAGTAGGTCTACCAAAGAGTGGAGTTCAATAATGTAACAACAAACAGTTTGTGTAAAAAAGGTTTTGTACTTATATTTTACACCGGACATTTCAGTGCCTCAGAAGTGGTTTGAAAGACCTAACAACCTCTTTGTGGTGCCAGTCACAGCTTCACAGGATGATTCAGATTCTGGGGACTGAAACGTCCGGTGTAAAAGTAACTATGACGGAGGTAGAGGGTTTACCCTGTGACAGAAATCACCCGTGATTTACAGATAAATTATTTAGACATACTGAAACAAATACACAGCTACCAACTACCATGGATTATTCACACTTTACAAAGGAACTCCAGTAAAACTATGCAGCTAAGAAAGATAACAACAAAACATTGAAACAGTGTTAGTGAAATAATGTTTCAGTGGTTTACGTGTAGACTAAGAGCTGGTGACGAAAATGCTTATGGTACTTCAGTATGGTGAAATAGTGATTTTTAACTGCCATGAGTAAGATTCTTACACAGCTTTCCCATGGTAATTACAATTATACTGGTAAACTAAGATTTTGTCCCAGAGCAAGTAAAAGCGTTTTTTATATGTATTTTCCCCCCTGAATTCAAAATGTTAACAGAATTTTTCTATCGCCCTTAGTTT
The DNA here is from genome assembly GCA_034769895.1 of Magicicada septendecula. NCBI lineage: Eukaryota > Metazoa > Arthropoda > Insecta > Hemiptera > Cicadidae > Magicicada > Magicicada septendecula. The sequence continues at coordinate 2,139,417 of CM068367.1, forward strand.
TCAAGTCACCCCGTCTCAAGTGTTATATATGTTATCGAAATTATGCAATTATGTTATGGTGTTATTTATAATACATTAATGAATAAAAATTTTGTATTGATTAAGCATTTAAGAATGATCAGTTTGATATGAAAGAAAGTCTGAAATGGCACAGAACAATAAACAATATTAGCCATAACTGCTGGATAATGAGCCAGTGTTTTTAGAAATGGGCATAACGACTTCAAGATTTTTTTTTCATTTGAAAATGGACTTGTTTTTTGTAATAATGTTTATTCCATAATGGAATCACTTGGTCATGAGTATAAAACAGAGGACTGGCCTTTGTTTATTGATTCTTCTAAAGTTAGTCTAAAAGCCATGCTTCTGCACATTTAGAATAAGTTTCCATCAGTGCCACTAGCTTATGCTACGGATTTGAAAGAAACTTACGAGAACATGAAACTTCTGTTGGATAATATAAAGTATGCAGAATTTAAATGGAATATTTGTGGTGACTTAAAAGTAATTGCTATCTAGCTAGGTCTTCAACTTGGTTGCACCAAGTACTGTAGTTTTCTTTGCGAATGGGACAGCAGAAACCAAAAAAAATCATTACTATAGAAAGAGTGGTCAAATTGAACATCATTAACTCCAGGAAAGAAGAATGTTGTTAATCCACACTTGTTGATACTAAAAAAGTTTATTTACTTCCAGTACATATAAAGCTGGGGCTTATGAAAAATTTCATAAAAGCAATGGATCGAAATGGGGTTGGATCTGCGTATTAAAAAACAAGTTTCCAAAGATCACTGACGCAAAAATTAATGAAGGCATTTTTCTAGGGCCTCAAATAAGAGACAATAAAAAATGACAACTTTTATAGTGTGTTAAACGAGATGGAGAATGTTGCATGGGAGTCTTTTAAGAGCATTTTCTAGAACTTCTTAGGAAACCATAAATACGAAAATTTAAATAGTGGACAGCTTTTTAAATATGTAATGTAAAATTAAAATAGGTGTCTCTAAAAATCCTTATGTGATAGAAAAATTCTGAAACCATATCTGAACTGAGCGTGAAAAATGCTATTAGAATCACACATTTTCACATTTGCCACAAAAAACAAATTGTAATTTGTATCACAGTGTTATTACTCTTTATGATCCCTAAGAATAACATATGTATTGCTGATAAGGGTGGTAACTTTACACTGCCAAGAAGTCCAGTATTAGCAATTGTATGGTATTATTTTTTTTGCAACAGCCATTGAATGAGAAACAATTAAAACTCAGATAATTAAATTAAAATTAAACGTGTTCCAATCAAACAAAACATACAACATAATTCCGCATCTTCATTGCACACACCACTGTTACACCAGACCAACAAATTAAGCATACACATTAATTGATCTAATTCTTTATTATGTTTTTAGTGTATAAGAGGAGGGGGTACCCCAAAATAACCCCCTTTTTGGGAATAAATCCGCGATCTAGATGTAGTTGCAACACGCGTACAGTATTCTGTGTCAGTTTTTCTTACTGTTCATTAAACTTTTTCTGCAAGTTTTATGACAGGTGATCATTAAGAACAGACAACATGTGTTAAATTTTGTTTCATCTTATGAAAAACGGCTGCTGAAACAGTCATGACGCTTCAAAATCCTTTTAAAGAGAAAGTTTTAGGTAAAACGCAGGTCTACAAAAGTGATTTTTGTCTTTCAAATGAGGTGAAATGTCATTTGAAAACCAAGATCTGGCTGACCTTTCACAATTGGGAATGACGGATCTTGAAAAAATGCAATTTAGGAATATCATTGTCAGACTACTGAAGAGATTTCTGGATTGACTCGTGTCTCTTGGAATTCTTGCCAACAAATTTTTACAAATAATCTGAACATGAAACACGTTGTTGCAAAACTTGCTCAGAGATAATCATAAAAGCCACCATGTTAACGTTAACCATCATGATTGGAAGGATCAAGTTCAAAATGATCCACACTTCCTTTCTAGAGTTGTGACAGGCAACGAGAGTTGGTTATGACCTTGAAATGAAACAAGGAGCAAGCCAGTGGAAATTACAGAGTTCACCAAGACAAAAACAAACAAAACAAACGTTTGATCAAATGTGAGACCACTGTTGATTTGTTTTTTGATGTTAATGGAATTGTTCAAAGAGAATTAGTTCCTCCTGTACAGTCAGTGAACCAGCACTTCTACCTGGATTTGTTGAGAAAGTGTGCGATGTGGGAGAGGGGCAACTGGTTTCTGCATCATGACAACCCCCTCCTCATACAACCGTCCACATCCAACAGTTGTCAAAAAACAAGATCGATGTTGCCCCTTACCCAATCTAGCTACTTGCGATTGTTTTGTTGTTCCCGTATGAAAAAAGAATTCAAAGGAAAGCATTTTTGTACCATGGAGGAAGTAAAAGAAACACCGCTGCAAGCCTTGGACGACATTCCTCTTCAGAAATACCTGCAATCAACTGGATTCAGGCAGATGGAGACTACTTTGAAGGCAACTGAAGTTTCAGTAAGTAAAATTATTAAAACAATTTTTTTTTACAATTCCAGGAATTTTTGGGTACCCTGTCATTACACTGGAACGTGCAGTCCCTTTACAAGAAACTATCTCCATAAAAAAATAATCAATTTTTCAATATATACTAAACAAATGTAAATATTTTATATTAAGTAAGGCTGACTAACAGAGAAAATAAACCTATATTTAGTTTAACTGTAAACATACGTTTATGACTTATCAATTCTTATAAGTGATGGTACACAAATGATTTTGGAATTAACAAATCCAACTTGATATTAACAGATGACACATTTATCAGAATACACACTTTAATTATCATGACTGAACAGTATCCAAATAGACTGAACAAGATTCACAAAAGTCTGTTCAAATTAAACAATCTAACTACTACAAAACACATAGAATAAAATGTCTGATTTAAAAACAGATGATACACAGGAGTCTATTACTGAACAGAACAATGATATTTTGGACAGTTTTCATTATAATCATCCCTGTTTTATCCTGATTATTAAGCTACAAAAATGGACAAACTGACACTACTGAATAAAATCAAACTGTATTCTTATCTTCATTATTAAAAACCAAAGTACACTTGATAAAATATTTGAAAAACAGACTACTGTTTTAAAATCAATATTAAAAACAACAACATATATCTTAAAATTAAGTCTTCTTTATGCCTAGTACTTTTTTGTGATAACAATGTTTCTATACATAAGAATAAAACAAACCATAAAAACATGTGATTTTCAATATTTTTCTTTTAAGATATAATTACAAAAATTACTACATACAAACACTATGTATAAGACAAAAGAAGCAACTTATACAGAGTGATTCAAAATTGCACGGGAATCTCTCAGGACTTGATTCAATAGCTAAAAATACAAAAAAAAGTTCATATAAACATAGATCCGAAAACGGTTCGTTTGTGAGTTACGGCTCACGAACCAGTTCACCCTGATTTCTATTCCCACGATAAAATGAAGCCATACTGAAATTCTTAGGGTATAAAGTGAAGGGTAAATTTGGTGGTTTCTTATGGTTTCTGTTCTGAAAAATTGAATAAAAGTGGTCCCAGAGCTCTACCTCAATTAGATTTAAGAAAAACTGTGTAAAACACAAAAACTTGGAGTCGAAAAAAAAAAACATATTTTTAGATTTAGGATAAAATAAATTCGTTAATTCGCCAATAAACAAATAAAAATTTGTAACTAACTTTGTAAAGAATTTAATTCTGAGAAAAATGTGTTTTTTGACTCCAATTTTTTGCATTTTACAGTTTTTCTTACAAACGAATTCAGATAGAGCTTTCTGACTACTTTTGTTCAATTTTTCAGATCAGAAACCATAAGAAACCACCAAATTTACCCTTCACTTTATACCCCAAGAATTTCAGTAAGGCATCAATTTTACTGTGGGAATAGAAATCAGGGCGAACTGGTTCACAAGCCGTAACTCGCTAAAAAACCATTTTCAGACCTATGTTTACATGAACTTTATTTCTTATTTTTAGCTATAGAATCAGGTCCTGAGGGATTGCCGTGCAATTTTGAATCACCCTATATACATATAAAATAATACCCTTTTCCTAGGGTTAACAATATTAGTACATAAAAATAAAATAATACCCTTCATTTCTTTTAGCATTATATGCTTCTATAACACCTTTACAAAAACGTGTGACAGTAATAGTAGTACTCTCTCATCGGAGAATAATTAAAATGTATATATAATATATACATTACCTACATGTGATGTATACTGTGCTACACTGAACGTATAAGACTTAAAATATAAAAAAATATAAAACTGAAATAACAAAACAAAAACATTCTTAGTTTCTTAATATAAAAACTTTCATTTTATGAAAAATCTTGAGCGCCTACTTCTGTAACAAACAGAAAAAACAATAAATTATTTAAGGCAAAGCATAATCCCACACAGCATTTTGCACACATACACGCATGCACAAGCCTTCTTTTCATGAAAACTGATCCTCAATTTTCAAGTTTTTCTACAACCAAATACTGTAAACAAGTAATAAATAAAAATGTAATGTATCATATATGAGGTTTGATCAAAATGTTTGTGTAATTTTTAGAGGTTATTTGAAAATCTGTCTTAATTCACCTACATTTACATTGTCACTTCAAGTAATCTCCACTAAGATTAATAAAATTGGACCAAAATTTTTCAGTTGTAAAAACATTCCTGAAATGGACTTCCATAATTTATTTTCATTCTTGGAGAGAGGGGAAAGGAACGCTTGGGAACGTATTTGGCAAAAGGGAGGTTGCAGTGTGATTGCAATGGGATTTTCTCAAAATTCTTAAACAAGCACTGATGTGTGCTGGTGTCTTACTTAACAGAGTGCAATTTCCATTATTCTGGACATTTTATACAAATAGCTTACTTAATGCAAGTGGCAATGCCTGAACCACAGCTTGTAGTTGAACTAAATTCCACAATCCTCATCTTTATGTCATTGGTATTCAACACATTAACAACTCAGCCTTTCAAGATTTTGTACAGTTTGTCAATTGGTTGTTCATCACACTACTCTACTTCTGCAACACTCACAAAGATACAGTTGCTTATCTCAGTTTCTACATGACACTTAATGCAAGTTCTTCAGTCTTGCAATTGCACAATGTTAAGAAAAAATTTCCTAATTCTGCAAACACAATGTATTCAGTTAGCTGTTAAATCTAACAACGTACTCAATTAAAAACTTGGACAATTGTTATGAACACATGTACCAACGTTGTAACGGGGCAAAAGAAAGTGTAACGG